>VZTM01040204.1:194546-241325 GCA_013400555.1 Jacana jacana
GATCAGGTCTCCCCTCAGTCTCCTCCTCTGCAAACTAAACAGTCCCAGCTCCCTCAATCGTTCCTCATAAGATTTATTCTCCAAGCCCTTCACCAGCTTCATTGCTCTCCTCTGCAGTCGCTCCAGCCCCTCCAGATCTCTCTTGTGCTGAGATGTCTCAGTAGGAGACGTAGGGTGGACTCGGCAGCAACTGTTGCTGACTGCCATAGAGAGGAAGCCCCATCTATCAGGTCTCCTACTCCAGCCCTTCAGATCAGACATTCCAAAAAGCTGGCATTTTGCCTTTGCACAGCAGGAGGGAAACCCTGGCCACCCTGTATTAACGTTTTGGTTCCCTCTCACTAAGGATCTCCCTGCTGACACAGAGCAAGCCCAGTCTGTGGCCATGGAGTACTTTGGGCTGGGGGAACCAGACGGGATGTTTCCAGTAACTATAAAAGCAGGAAAGCAAACTCCTGCTGTCCCTGAGGATAGCCTCATCCCCAAGGAGCACCCACGGACAACGCCTGCACTGCCAGCCCACTAGCAAGGGCTGTTCCCCCACAAAATCCTGTTCCCCAATGGCCTCGCAAGGACAGAGTGTTGAACAGGAGCCAAAACCTGGAGGTGAGCGGCCCATTACCCTGATTAACCAGAGGAACAGAAATGGCTGTAGCTTGCAATCATTTTACCTCTGCCAGGTGCCCCTGGCCCCTGCTCACACACAAATCCAACCCACCCTCCCCTTCCCACACACTCCCCTCACCCAGCCCATGTATGTCTTCTTCCTGCATCCCAGCTCCTCCAAAGCCATCTCTGATAAAGGTTTCTGCTCCACAGCACGTGTGCAGAGGCCAGGCTTTCAGAAACCAAATCCAGCTCCTCTGTCATCAAAAGAGACCATCACTGTTCCTTGGGCAGGTTCATTGGGGTGTCATGAGCTGCAGTGGTGTGGTGCTACAAGGGTTTGCATGTAGCCCAGGAGCACATGGACAGGCCACTGTGTGTGGGCATCATCCCCACATCTTAGTAGAGAGACAGGCAGAGCAGCAGCAAGGTCCCAGCCTGCTGACAGTGACCTGCAGGAGGACCATTGCCTCTCCTGCCATCACTGTGTATCTGCTTGTCGCTCACAGCATCTCTGGAGCTCTGTAGCATAGACTTGGGCTGGGATTTTGAATCCAGGGCTTTGGGGGAAGGACTCAAACGTAGCCCATGTGCTGCAGGATGAGAGTGGGATCTCACAGCTGCCGAGTCCCACAGGAGTAAAAGCTCTGATTCCTCCATGTTCCGGGAGCATCACAACCAGCATGGTCTATCACCGCAGACAGAGGGACCCAGCCAAGCCTGGGAGCAGAGGGGACTCTGCCTGCACATGGCAAAAGAGCTGGGAGGGGGGTCGGAAAGAGAGACTGGTTTGACAAGGAATCCCACAGCCCCTCCATGCCAGGGGCTGATGTTACAGTGCCAGTAAACCCCCCACCCCTTACAGGACAAGAAAAACGTGCTTCTGTAGGAGATGCTTGCTCCTCAAGCTACTGGTTTGCTTTGGTACTCCCAGTCCCATTTCCACTCGCCTCTAGCATGGCGTTAGGAGGTGTCTGCCTCAGTGTAGACACTGGCTCCATCAGAGGCCACGGAGCCACCGTGCTCCTGCCAGCAATAGGATCCCAAGCACTCCTGTAATTTATATGGCAGTTTTCATTACTTCCCTTCTCTAAAGACTTGTTCAATAAATTACCAGTTTATGAATTCCAAAGTGCTCTGTGCAGCCCTGAACAAAAGGAAAAGGGGAAAAAAAAACATACAGCCCAGATAAGCTTTAATGGCAGAGCTTTTCATCCTGGAAAGAGAGCCATTACTAAAATGATATCCCCTCTCCCCCATGAGGATACCATTGCTTTCATGAGCCAGGGGATAGCAACACCCTCACTTACTGCAGTGCCCAGCAGTACAAATGAAGCAGCTCAAGGCATAGGTGCCCCTTATTACCCAAATTGCTGCATAGGTATTACACGAAGACTTTCCTTGAAGGGCTGAGACACCAAAGAACATGGAAGGTCTTGAGAATGAATGTTAAACTGGGAGAAAAGCCCTATTTCCTAGCACTTCATCCAGCCATAAACCCATGGCTTTGCCCACTCCCATGGGCAGCATTATTCTTGTCTGCAGAACATCCCATCTTTCCCCTGGCACCACTGGTACCTGTGAGGGTAAAGGGCATCCCTTGGATTAGCCCCCAGGTAGTGCCTCTCCCTATAGCTGTCCCAGGAGAGACACCTGACAGGTTCCTTAAATCACATCTGAGAACTTCAAGTGGTACGGAGAGAGAGAGGAGAAGAAACATGGACTGATGCTTCATCAGAAAAACATGGCAAGTCAGAAACGAACAGTAGGGAATTAGGAAAGCTGCTGGCTGGGTGAGGTGGGTGGTGGCAGGGTGAAGGTGGCTTGCTGGAGATGCCAAGATGGGACTTTGGCCAGACCTGCAGTCCACCCTTTTCTAGTCCCATCCCTACCTCTGCCTCAGTTTCCCCCCAGGCTCAAAGGCAACTCCAGGGAGTGCCCCAGTGCCCATCAGGCTGGGGTTCAGCAGCGTGGGCAGGAGTAGGCTCCATGGATGGCTGTTATCAATGCTGGCCACCCATGAGAGAGCTGCCCTCCCACACTGCAGCCAGAAGCGGGGAGGGAGATGCAGACAAGCTGCTGAGCAGATAGACAGCTAGAAAGCCCCTGCAGTGCTGCCTCCAGAGCCTTTCCACTCTGCTGGGCACCAGAGAGGACCTAAAAAAAAACCAACCAAAAACAACACACCAACAAAAAGAGAAAGAAATCAATAACCATCACCCATTGTGCCTCCATCTGCCATTGATTTATGGCCCTGCTGAAAAGTTTTGTTGTCCACAATTACTGGGCAGTCAGCTCCTATTTGCCATGATTTCCTCACCCCTCCTTTCCACCCACCTCCCTGGTGGACCCCATCCTGCCACGTAGGGCTCGGGCAGCTGCTGGGGTGGTTGTTGGCTGGGTCCCAGCTGTGTCCAGTCTTATGGTGGGACAGTGACTGCTTGTCAGGCTCAGGTCTGATCCTCCAAGGGTCTGGGATGGCAGCTGGAGTGCAGAAGTGGGAGCAGGGATGCAGGCATCTCAGATACAGAGCAGCAAGGGAGGAAGGAGCAGTCAGGTGGACTGCAAGTAAAGCCAACCAGAAAATTACATATTGCCCTGAGCTGCTGAAAATTCAGTTTTATCTCACAAGAAACCAAAAGCTGAGCACAATTTTCCTTTCTAGTCTTGATACCCTTCCCAGCTTGATTTTGCTTTTTTGGCCATTTCTATCATATGTCACACTGACCCAGGAGGTCAGATTGATCCAGACAACCAAGCCTTCTAAGAGCAAGTGCCTGGTGGATGAGTTCCCCAAGATACACGTTTCATTATACCAGTCTTCCCCTGGGGGGAGGGGGCAGGGGGGAAAGGCTGTATCAGGAAATAAGTACCTTAGGAGTCAGCAGTCTGGTACCTTCATCTGCAAAGTCCAGTCCAGCCCCTTCCACCACCCTGCACTGAACCAGGGGCACCACTGTTGGATTAAAGAGTGCTGCATACTCCAGTCCCCTGCCTGGGCTGTGCCCACTGGTCTCCTGTCCACCTCCAGCTCCCTCATGCTCTGCTTGTGATAAACAGGCCTGAAAATTGAAGAATTAACATTGTGTCCCCGAGCTTTGGGAAGGGGACCCTGCAGGAGTTGGATGGGGAGGCATGGGGTAGATCAGCCCAGGGCAAGTCTTAAGCACCAACCCCTGTAGCTGCTGGTTACTCACATGCAATGATGTTGGGTTGTGGTGCAACGCAAGGAGAGGTGGTCTTCTCCAAAGAGCCACTGGAGACCAAGGAGACACATGTTAGGGGACAAGTAACCCAAAGGGGTGAGAAGGAAAAAAAAGTGGTTCGAACAACCAGGTTGGGGTAATCCTCCTTGTAGAAACTGCTGGGAATACAGGGAACAAGCTGCAACCTCTTCATGCAGCAGACCTCCCCTTCAGGAGATAAAGCAGCAATTCTTGCTTAGGCACATCAGTTATTTACCCCTTCAATGGTTCTGGTTTAGAGGGGAATCTGGAAAGTAAATGCTGCTTGCAGCCATGGAGCAGACAAAGCTGGATGTGAGAGCTGCCAGGTTTATGTTCACCTGAACTCATGAGACAATGATAATTTGGACTTAGCTTTGGTGAGAAAGGGAGATATTATGGAAGGCCTGATTGCAGAAGTGAGCCCCAAATTGAGTGCTTTGACCTAAATCAGCTTCTGATTAAGTGAATGAACAAATGAAAATAAGCCTGCAATTGAGGACCTTGATTTCAAGCAAAGTGGACTTTGAAAGACAAAAGGAATTGGTTCACAAAGTCAATGGGAGAGAGGTCATGGAAACAGATATGCAGAATGCTTGGAATCGCATCAAGAAGTCCCAAGCAGAAGGAAGAGAAACTAAAAGTAAAAGCTCACAAACTCTCCTTTGCAAGGTAATGGGCTGAGCAGTCAATTGAAGAAAGGTGTTAGGAAGAAGTGGGGACCCTGCACAGATTGGAAGAGAGGAGTCCTGGAATGGAGGTCACAGAGGCTACCAAGTTTTCAAAGTGGAAATTGCATCAAGTCAGACCTTGCAAAAAAGGTATTGAAACAAATAGCTAGTTATAGGGCCTCAGAACCTTTCTGGCTTTAAGAAAAAAACAAAAAAGGACAAGCATTGTTTGTGAGGAGAAAAGATTAAAGGATAACAGGGCACATCCTAGCACTACTTGACCTCAGTTTTCAACCGGGGTGAAGTTGTCCATGAACATAAGAGACATGAGGAAGTGGAGCAGAGAAGGAGGAGACGGGAGGGAGCAATTCCCCGGAGTGGTGAAGAATAGGCACAGGGGAAAGCATCTCTGCTGGCAATTATTTTTATTACATCAAGATAAAGTATTATTGGTTTGGCGAACGGCACATGTGGGGGTTGTATTTAAATAAGAGACACAGGCCCATTAATCTGATCTTGTAGAGGATGAGGCTTCACAGCAGATTCAGACAGCAAGGCTAATTGAAAGTAAGTAAACAATGTTAGGAGGGCTTAGGGAGGGGAGATCATGCCACATTAAGTGGATCACCACATCCCCTTTGTCTGCAGGATCCACTGTTCTCATCCACCTGGACAGACCTAAAGCACCTGAAGATGGAAGACTACAGGAATACAGAGAAGAAACACTGCACAGGTTGGGACAGAGAAAAGCCAGGGAGGAAGTAATAGTGAGGCAAAAAAAGGTGAGAAACTCTAACAACCTGACATCAGACACCACACCTCAAAGGAAGCTTCTGAGCTTCTTCAGAGGGGAACCACACCATGACCACAGCAGCACCAGAAGACAATCACCTCTCTGTAGACTCTTCCTGTTATTTGATCATTAAAATTAGATTCTCTTAGTCTGCCTGAGGCACACAGTGAGACCAAGCCTCCGTAGCACTTTGAACAGAGCCCTTGCTCCCAAGGGGAAAATTCTGGTGAGATTGGTTGCAAAATAGGAAGATGGGCTACTGTACTGCAAGACTTGAGTACCCTAGAAGCAGAATGAAATTGTAGCATAACAGCATGAAGTGTAAGGCCAGGTACTCAGATTAAAATTGTTCTCTGCATTTTTGCCAGTCCCTCAGAGAGGGCCAGGTTGATCAAAGGAGGATTCTGAGACAACTCTGCCATGTGGCTGTGACCAACACTAACATATCTGGTTACGCAGAGGGGAGAAGCACATCCCACCTGTAGATTAAAGGAGCAATGCTGCTGTAGAGAGGAGACACAACCTGGGACCTGGCCACCTATGTTCAGGAGGGAGGGAGACCGTGAGGAGGGAGCCCGTGTTAGCTGAACAAAAGCCAAGAGGCACTATCACTGTCAGCTATAAATACATCAGGATCTAAATGCACAGAAGGGAGAAAAGCTGCTGAAGCCAGAAGACAATGCTGGCACGAGGACAAATGGACAGAAACTGGCTGTGAATAACTGTAGAAGGAAATGTCCAATTATTCCCATGATCCACATTTGGCATTGCCATCTGAGAGGCTTTGCCTGAGGAGCCGGCCCGCAGAGAGGGCTGGGAGATACTGTGTCCATGGAAGCAGAGTCACAAAATAGATATTGCAGGCTCCTCTCCAGTCTCATTGCCCAGGAGCTCTTACCTACAGGAAGTGCCTTGTTTCTTCGGTAACATGCCCTGGACCTCCACTGGGTGGAAGAGGACCTGTTACCATTTAATATTGTAAGTATTGCCCACAGATGTTCTGCACACAAAGCCTAACCAGGTCTTCTGCTTTCTGGGGAGGTATCTGTGTGCTTTTGTCTAGGGGAAGAAGGTGAGAAGCTGGGAATGGCAGCAGTCAGCAGCCACAAAGGGTTAGAACAGCAGATAGTCTCTACAAAGCAGAGGGGCAGCAAGAACAGCCAGCTGCCATGCTAAATTCCCCTGGTCCCCCCTGGCACACCTGCCCCAAGCTCCCAGCCCAACACTTGAACCTCTTAGATGTTTCTGGTGGGATTAGAAGGGTAAACTCAGTTTTTCCTAGACCAGAAAGAGCAGGGACTGTTCTTGAACAGGGCCGAGTACTCCCGACACAGGGCATGATGACAGGCTGCTCCTTTCTCTCCTGCTCTAATCCTCATCACACACCTGGAACCTCACCTTTCCTTGTGCCTGCACCAATCTGGTCCCCATGGGGCCACGCTGCCAACAGCCCTGCACCAAGATGAATTTCATGGTCTGACAAAAGCTGTCTTCATGGCAGCCAAAAAGTGGTCAAAGGACCTGGAAATGCTGAGCAGTTCTGGATGGCACCTTATAGCCAGGGTTTCCTGGTGGTGGAGGCTGCCAAGGAGCATGTCCACAGCTGACACAGCACTCTAGGAATAGGGTGCTGCCACTAAGCTTTCAGCCAACTGGAAGGAGAACAAGTCAGGGGATGCTCCTCCCTGATGATGACCAGTGCTCATTGTGCATCCACTGGCCAGAGCAGGGGGACTCTGCATGCCAAGAAGGCAGACTGGCATCAGGGGACAGGGAAGCCTGAGCAGTCTGTGCTCAGCAAAGAGGGCAGCAATCACACAGGAGCCTGCTTCATGGGCTCATAGTCCTTTTCCTGCCTGACTTCTGCCACCTTTGCCTTCAGTGACTCCATGCTACACATTTAAAGGTACCCAGTAGTGTTTGGTCAACCACTGAGCCTTCAAGCCAGCTTTCTTGAACAGGATCGATGGTTCACCAAGGTCACCTGCTTCTTGCTCACCCATACGCACCCACCTGCACATCTCTGCCCCCTCCCCATGCCCACAGAGGAGAGTTTCTGCACTCTTTGTACCCGTGTCCACAGACCCATGTGAAGCTTTTGGGCAGGGGTGCAGCCCCATGAAAAGCAGGATCTGCTTGGCTTCTTACCCCACCTCCACACCCCTGCTCCATCACCATGGAAACCCAGCGGTGGGAGATGGGTTGCTTGGCAACACGGACACCCGGCTGGACCACACTGCTGACCCCAGGAACAGGGACCCTAGAGGGGGTTTGGTGCTCACAGCGATGCTCCCTCCATGAAGGGGCTGAAGCAAGCAGTGGGAGAGTACTCCCAGCCCTGGGGAGTAGATGGAATAAGCAGCTTCCACTGGGGCTTTGGTGGCATCTCTCCAGGGATGCCCATCCATCTGGGAGCAGCACTTACCCCTCCCCAGGCCTGGGGGCAGCTCTTCCAGTGGGTAGAGGTGCAGCAGCCCAGCCAGGTAATTACTTCAACAGCCCCTTGGAGTGACCCTGTTGTGTTTCAGGTTCTGTTTGCACCACAGGCAGCTAGAGACAGGGTGTACTCCAGCCTTCCTCGACCTCTGCCACCTCCTCCCCTGGTCTCAGAAGTACAGCACTTCTCCCCCAGCCCTCAGGTCCACCAGGCACAGCAGAATTTCTCCCATGAGAAAAATGCAGGGCCCTGGAAAAACCAAGCAGTGAGCAGCTCCATTAAATCTGATAATGAAGGCAATTGCAAGATGCATATCCTTGGGCACACAGTCTAATCTCCAGCAGATGAAATGCAGGAAGGAAGATCACTGAGGTAACAGAAGTTAGCATTTGCAAAAGCCGTCTGAAGAAGGAGACTATCCGAAATTGCCAAGAGAACAGATAAAAGCAGTCATTACAACCTGCCAATGCGTGTGAGATAAAAACAAAGATACAGCCAGCAGATCGAGACACATACACAGAAAGCCACCTGCAGCCTCTAGCAAAGGCTTTGCAATAGGTGTGGGCTGTATCATACAAAGTTAGATGACAGTCAGGGATATCGCCCAAAGTAGGACACACAAAGTAATTTTGCATGAACACGCACAAAAGGTACAGGGTGTACAGAGCATCCAGCCGCAGAACTTAGCAACATCGACTCCGAGGCCCTTTTGGCTCTGGCACAAGGCAAAGGAATGCAAATAAATAAAAAAGGAGTGTGATAAAGCATGCATAGCTCTTACCAGGGTCAGCAGAAACTCACAAGAAATGTGGAGCTGACAAAGCAGGCTCAGGCGCATCTGCATCTCAGAATATGGAGAGGAATGAAAAGAGGAGCTGCCACCACAGGCAGGAGAGGAAAGCAGGGTTAAACGCTGGTCGCCAGGGGACAGTGGGGTTGATAAGGCAATAAGCACACCAGGACAACCAGAACACTGTGGTGGCAAGTTTCAGGATCACTTGAGTAGATTGAAGCCCTGATGGCAGCACAGTCGCACCTTGTGGTGGCAGAAAATAAGAGACTGATTGGAGGCATAGTATGATATGTATCAACAGAAATAATCCAAACAAGTCTGCTGAAGCCACCTCATTTCTGACCCAGAAACTCAAGTGCCAAAGAGCAGGTTCTCCTCAGAGCAGTGGGTCTGCCGCTGGGGACTCTCCCCTTGGGTCAGGACATCATCCAAGGAAACTCCTTGAGATTAAGAGCCCCTTACCCTATTAGGTGAGTAATTCTGTCTTGGCTCATCAGCCATAAATCTTAATAATTCTTAAGGTGGTTGTGTAGTATCTTGAACAACATTCTGAACCTGCAGATTGTTAAGTGTGTGTTGAAGTCTCAAAGTGGTTTCGGTTAAGGGTAAAACTTAACTCGATTGCTACCATCTTGTAAAAATAAATCCTGTTTCAGTTTGTTAGTTGGTCTGTCTTGGCTTTGTGAGGTTCCACAACAGGCTGCAAGCCCACAGACTGCTGAGCATTTCCAAACCTGCTGTGTAGAGGGGGAATTAATGACCAGACAACAACCAAGCTTGTCCCAGCTCTGATCCTTCCCCAAGCTCCTCCTCCCACAGGAGCAAAAGGCACATCCAGGGTCCTGCTCTCACATGACACCTCCACAGTCTGGAGCTTCTCCTGGCTGACCTCACCCTGGATGCACACACAGATGAGAAATTGGAGCTCACCATCCCCAGGGAAGGATCCCTGACACACCTCTAGTTCCTTCCTTGCCAGGTTCACCGCAACTGATCTTAAAAGCTGCAAGTGGGTCACAGGCCTCAGGTGGGAATCTGTGGAGCAGAGGCCTCTGAGCAGTTGGAAGAAGGGGAAGAGGCAGATGTGAGCTCCACCTCTGCAGTGAGTTACAGAGAGGCTTCTTCAGAGAAAGCAATCAGGATGAATTGCACAACCCAAGCATCAGGCTCCTCTGGCTGGGAGAGACCAGAGAACAAAGGACTGACCCCAGAGCCTGGTCTGATATTGAACAGAGGAGGAAAGAGTGAGCAAGGCCAGGGACAACACAGCTGCATGTGCTGGGAGTTATAAAGCACCAGCAGAAACTTCCAGGGTGGTGTGGCAGAAAGGTTACTGCCCCTTAAAATGAAAGCATAAATAGACAGGATGGAGACAGCCACATAAGCGCAAAGCACCAGAGAGGAGAGCTGAGAACCTCTGCTCATCTGTAACCCATGCAGGAGGGCCAGCCCACAGCAGACAGATGAACTGCTCCCACACCGGGGGAACCATGACCTGTGCACAGCTGATTATCACCCTCATTTTCTCCCCAAATGACTTCAACCGGAGCTCGCGCTCGCCAGCACCACAATGAGTCACATCCTGACATCGCTCTCCAGGCACAACATTACTGATGAACTAATCCCATCAAGCGGACACCGGTGCAGAAGACACATAGCGCAGAGCGGCTGCATTACTTACAGTCCACCAGACCGACTCAGACCGGGCAGTGACAAACCAAGGCAGGCAAACATGGCGGTTCCACACATTCATCCTGCCAAGGCCCTGGCCAGGGTGTTACTGCTGCCAACTACCAGCCAGCAGCAAAACCAGGCAGCCAGTGGGAAACCAGATTGCTCCTGAGAGGAGCTTTTCTCAGGAGACTCCCTTTCCATGCCACCTGGGCAGCCAACAGTGAACCAACACAATGGGCAAGGAAAGGATGGCAGCAATAGCTGCCAATTCACAGCATTTTTTTCCCCATAAAAGCCAGCCTATTAAGGGATGAGAAATGCCAGCTTTCCTGGTGCCAGCAGAGATGCCCATCTCACCCAGCTTTGCCAAACCAACCACGGAGGCAGCGTCAGGCAGGCAGATCCCCAGCAGGGTCAGCATCCACAGCCCACAGCAAGCCTCACCCCAAAGAATACATTTTAGAAGGCACAAGGATACATGACTACAACATAATATTTTATAGGCATGAGAAGGCATCATCTCCCCACATGAAAGCATGCCAGTTTAAATAAGGCAGCTCTGGATGCTGGGCTGGGAGATGTTAACCAGATTCCCCAGTGACTTCTCAACCCCATCCCCATTGGCTTACATCAGCTTTTTAGGGACTGTGCCCACCTGGAGCACAGGGAGGCCTTGATCCACCTGATGAGCAGCAGTGTGGGAATACCACCCACTGAATGTTCCTCAGGGAACCAGATATAAAGGGTCACCATTGGGTGGGATTTTGGTGTGGGTTTTTTGGGGGTTTGTTGGTTGGGTTTTGTTTTTTTTTTTTTAATGAGCTGCTCATATTTTATTTATTTGCTTCAGAAAAAGTTTTTTTTTTTTCTATGGAGGTAAGCAGCTAATTGAGTTCAGGTTCTTCAGCTAATGAAGAAGTGAGCTGAATAATTAATTATTTGAAGATAAATTATTCATGGCCAGTTGTGATTCCAGTGTAGGAACAGGGAGCTTGGAGGGTTATTTAGTTATTTTCATCTTAAAGATTAATGCACATTAGCAACCCACCCAGCCCCTCCAAATCACAGCTGGGATGAGAGATGGGTGACTCAGGAGAGCAGCCCCTTTGCTTCCCAGGGGAATGGGAACAGCTTGTTTCAACGATTAGTCACCTTCCAGTATGAAGTGCCACCCAAAGTGAGCTGGCACCAGACTCATGTACAGCCTTGGGCCCATACAAGGGTGATGCTGATGGAGCAAAGTTCCTGCAGCCACATCACGGCTGTCCTCTGAGCCAGCCTTCCTCCCAAAGCCACCCCAAAACCCCCCTAGTTCCCACATTTACACATCACACAACAGAACCAGCCCATCAGTCCCACTCATTCTCACCTCTTGGTTTTCACACCTTGCTCCAGGCTTGACCTCTCAGCTTGTTGGAACATCTCACTTGACCCGCTTCTGTGCTATGTAATGAGCCACTAGCCACAATGATAATGACAGTAATTACAGATAATGCTGATTGCAGCTAACAGACAGGCTTACCCTGGACCCCCCCCCCAGCTCAGACCCAGGACACCCACTGTTTGGAAAGGGTCACCTGGGACCTCAGCAGTCCTTTGCTTGTTTGGTGTTGAGAGGAACCCCTGGGGCAGTTATCCACGCTGACAGCAGAGCCCTTTGATTACTCACCATTTGAAAGGATGATCTTTTGCCCTGCGTATGTACACATAAATAAATTGCCTTTACTTGGTTCCCAGCAGCTTGTGACAGCAGCTTTGTGTGGCTCTATTGAGTGGTGGGATCATTATAGAATAGTTCTATAAATTTAATACCATTGCTGCCACTAGGGCCTCTTCTGTTCAGCATTTGCTCCCCCTCACCATGCCTCCTTCACAGCACACCAGCAATTTTACCTTTCCCTCACCAAGCTATTAAATGATACTGAACTAAGAAGAGAATCCATGGGACATCCCGAGATAAACCAAAACATTCACTGATCCCTCCATTAATAATCACATTTTGGAAGCCATCAATGACCCATCCAGCAAATAAAGACCCTTTTAATTCTCCACAATACACCTGAAGGAAGCAAGACGCCAGATGACACTAAACTAAAAGTCTTTAAAAAAATCTTAATACACTCAAACCTTAGTTCCCCATAGCCATATGGATGCCTCCAGACCGGAGAGCTGCCATAAAGACTCCAGTTTGACCCACTCTTCACCAAACCATGCCAACTCCCAAGGTGTTCCCAGTACCTGCTCCTTCATCAATAACACTTCTAATGGATTTTCCCCCATGACTTTACCTCAGGGTGACCGAATTTCTTCCCAAAGAGGTGCACTAACAGCAGGATCCCCTCCAGCCTCTGGGAATCTTTTGAAGATCTGGGTGGAGGAAGGCACAGCTTGACCTGCCTGGGCTGCCTCCTTTAGGGCTCCACGCCCAGGCTGACAAGCAGTAGACAGGCTTCAGGCTTCCATGCAGCCTCCTGCATTACAAACATTGAGTTTTATACGCCAGCCACAGCACTGTCTGTGGTAAATACAGCAGAAAGGAGGCAGGAGGATGTATTTGGTGTATCTATGGAGCATCTCTACCTTTTCCACTCTACTATTTACAATTTTACCATCTGTCTCTAACAGCAGAGCCATTTTTGACATGGAAATAAATTCCCTGCTCTATTTAAGTGCTTTCTTATTGTCTTTGACCCTTCTGGTCATTCATAGTCTGTTAGTTTCTTTGATTTCTACCAACTGCTACGTGTATTTTTAGGTACTCCTTTTTTTAGCATTTGCCAAGACATTTGTCTGTTTTCTCCCTCCCCCCTACACCTGTGTACTACTGAGCATGCAACCAGAAAAAAAAACAACCCAAAAGAGCCCAGCTTCACACCACTTGGAGTGTAACCCACTGCTCACTGCCTTGTCCTGCCGTCCTGGCAGACCCACGCAGTAGGCAGGGGCTGTAGCCGAATTACATCTGCTCCTACTCCAGGCAGCCATGGGTGTTCTTCCTTCCCCCCCCCACCCCAGCCAGCAATTAATGTTCTTCTGTCAGCCCGGATGAGGTTTGTTAGCGGTTTGGGCTGTGGTGGGCACAGGCACTGCACTATGAAGTCATCCATTACTTCAGTTTGGGGGCTGTTTTGTTCTTCAAGACAAAGTGTTCCTGAAGTCGCCCCTCTTTCTACCCCCGACTCTTGAATCATCTCCCTAAAACTCACAAACAGATGGTTCAGCAATTTATCCTGTTTTCCAGCAAAATCTCACAACGTTTAAACAGGCTTTCTCCCATCCTCCAGCTTCTCTAGATCCTCAGGCTTCTGCAGGTCAGTAGCAGTGTGCACCTACCAAGGTCTTGGCCCTTGTCACCACCCCCTCCAGTCTTGCTGCCCCAGGAGGGGTTTTAGCCCTTTCTTTTAACACACTGATAAAGCACAGGAGACATCCAGCCAATTCTGACCCAATCAGTACTTCTCCTCATGCTCAGATACAAAGAGCTACGGACACTGAATTACTTTGGTCCTCTTATTTAAATGAAACAAAGTTCTCCTTACATTCCTCCTTTCTGTTTGAGTCCAGATCCTGAAGAGGGTTCCCATCTGCACATTGATAGCCCTGCTTAATATAAATGCCTTGATGTAACTCAGAGGTTAATAATTCTACAAGTTGGAGGCCATGATACCAGCATGTCAGCCAGCACCGTGCAGGGAAGTCTCATGTTGGAGCTTGGATCTAGAGCTGGGAATATTTATAAGGTGCAGGACCAACCAAGAGGACTGTCACACTATTTACTCTCCATCACTGCCCCACAGAGCAGTTCCCATAGTGCTTATTCAAGCCCCACATACATCCCTCATCCAGAGGGCCACAAGCTGATTCTTCCACCATTACTGCTCCAGCCCTGCTCTCGGGAGATGCCATGTCCCTTTTGGCCCTCAATTCCCAGCCATGGAGTTTGCAGGTAGGTGCAGGAAGTCGGAGTCACTGTGTCAGCTGGGTTGGGAGATGTTGAAACACATCCAGGGTGCGTCAGGCAGGTTTACACCAAGCCCTGAGCAGCTGCCACTAATGAGGTCTATGGATGACATCTTCATGTCCCCCATAATGTATTGATGCCTCTCCACTTGATAGAAGTCTTTATCTGAGTCACCCTACACTCTTCCTAATCTATTTTCTCTGGGGACAGTCAGTGATATCCCTTAACCACGCAGCAGATAAGAGCTGTTACTGAGTTAAAAACTGCCCAAGGATTCTCAGGGTCTGGAGAGGGAGAAGAGCTGAGGTTTTGCTCAGCTGCATCACACAGGCATTTGCAGATCACCAAGAAACCACCTACGCTCCTGACCTATCACAAACCCAGAGGAGACGGGGCACACAAAAACAGGTCTATGATGACCATGACTGCAAGTTCCCTTGCACAGAGCAAAATGAGAAGCATCTAACAGTTAACACTCCCATCCCTTGTTACCGAGGCTGTGAGAGCTGGAAAGCAGCCACGCATCTAGAAGACAATCCAGGCAGATATGAGATGGGCAAGCAGGAAAAGGGAAAGCAGGGCTGGCAGGAGATAGTAGAGAGAAGGGAGATGGTGGTGAGCAACCAGAAGCTGCTACATCAGCACGGGGAAGGCAAGAGTGAGCATCCCATAAGGAAGGCAGGCTCACACTGTAGCAGCACGAGTCAGCTATGAATTATCACCACCACCATCACCCAGCTCCCCAAGAAAAGGCTGTCAGCACCAGCCACAGAACCATGACTGCGCTGAAAGCACTTCACAGGAGGAGGAGAAAGTACTGTACCGCTGGAGATGGCAGCGTGCAATGCCTGTGCTTGTTCCTTGCCAGTCCCACTGGAGGGCACAAACTGGTCCAGCTCCCTCACTCCTGCAGCACAGGGGATGGGATGCTCTGGGACTGGCCCATTCCATACCAGGAAGGGTACATTAGGTATCTTTTCTACAAGAGATTAACTACTTAGGGCCTCAGATGCAACAGGAGCACCTTAGCTACCAATAAAGTACCTGATTATCCCATCATTTCCTATGCAACTTCCTCACAATCCCACAACGATGAAGAAGGCCCAGAGATTTCCTAAAGGTCTCCAGAAAACTACACTGGGTTCCACCAATTTCAAACCGAGGGTTTTGAGCTTTGGACAGCCCTTCTGGGGCTTCTGGATGTGAAAGCCACCAGTGACCCCACCAGGCCACCTGGGTACTGCAGTGCTTGCACACACCACTTCCTCTCGCTCCCTGCTCTGGTGAGTACTTAACCAAGGCAAGAAGTAGTTAGCAGTTCTGGTGGGGCTTTTTTTTTTTCCTTTAAGTGATTGAAGTGTGGCTGAGAAAGAGACACTTGAAAGCAACTTGAGTCTGGTTAAAGCTGGTTACCCACCTCGATTTGCATAATGATTATGCAAATGGAAGTTTGCATAATATTACTATGATCTACAATCACTGTAGGGCTTTATTGCATGAAAAGACCACAGAGAAGACATTGAACAGCTGTCCAGCCCCTCAACTGCAGCTCGGACACCACCAGACATGTATGCCAGAGATGCAGCTATTTCCCCTTTTTGCCCAGTTTTGTCCCCTGCAGGGGCTGAGCCTGACTTTGCAACTGCCCTTGGGTGATTTCAGACTCCACACTTCAGAAGGAGACACCAGGTTGCAACTCACTTCTTGGCATTAACTCCTCAACTGAATCCAGAGGTGATTTTGTGGCTGCCTTGTTGTACATAACCCATGCTAAAGCTGCAAGCTCTTCCACTCTCACTTTTAAAAGCCCCACAGTGAAAGTTATGTCTTGGGAGCCAGCCAAACCCCTCAAGCAGAGACTTCAGGCTCCAAAACAAGTCTCTTCCGCCACCCATCATCCAGCTGTAACAGATTTCAATCGGGTGTTTGGGCAATTAAACTAATCCCCACAGAACCACTGAGAAAGTCCTTCAGAACTGCTACCCTTCATCCCTGCCCCATAGCAGCACCCAAATTTAAGCAGGTCCAGGCATACTCCTTATCTGGTAGGACAGTGCTGGCTCCTGGGGTTCTTCTCCTCCTAAATCCTCCACATACTGTCACCACTGACCACCATGAGCCTCAGCAGATCCCACCCCACATTGGGTTCTCTGCAAGGAACAACATCACATAGCTTTTTCGGTGGGGTGTCTCTGGCAAGAGCAAGCACAGAAGCCACCTGTGGAGTCAAGGCTCCCCTATGGCACAAGATGCAGGTTTTCCCACAGGCAGGAGCATTGCAGCAGAAGATACTCCACAGCAACCACCCCAGAGGAACCCAACTAACCAAAAGTATCCCCAGGCTACCCTAAATTACAAAAGGAAAGTTTAAAAAAAAACCCTAAACCAACCAACCCACCCCCCAAAACCAAAAAACTCTTGCAAATCTCTCCTATCTTGAAAACAAGGAGCAGATACACACCACACAAGAACTCTTCTGGCCACTGCCCACACTTTTATACCTGCCCATCCACCCAGCAGCCACTGCAAAGAGGGTGGATCATGTGGTTGATTGACAGCAGGTAGAGCCAATGGGTTTATCCCTGCAGCCCTTATACCAAACCTAGTGGTGCTAGTGGTTGAGGGTGTTTTGGAGTATGTCACCAAGAGCTGGTCTCCATCCATTAGTGTCCCAGTCTAATGCAAAATCATTTGAAGGATGAGATGAGGCCCAGATTTTTTCAGACCCCATTTTGCAAGAGGTCCTAGTGCTAACATAGTTGTTGGGTCAATCTGTGGTGGCTCAAAGGGACATTGGTGATCCTCATGGTCATCATCATGATGGTGATGATGGTCACCCTTGCAGGTGCTTGCTGGCACTGGCTCTGCAGCTGTGTCACTGGTCCCACTGTCCTGTCACTGACTGGACAGAGCACTTCTGAAAGCTAGGGGCTTCCTTCTCCCTCTCTGATTGTCAGCACCCAGCCCTCACAAAGCCCAGAAGAAGGGTTGACCAAGCACTACCATTCCATTTGCATCACAGAAAAGGCTGGATTTGACCCTGTGGTCTCATTTGTGTTACAGTCACACCCCGTGCTGATGCTTCATGCCCATCCCCATTTCTGGACATCTGCCCCAGAGCCACGGTGCTGTGTCTGTGGGGCAAGTGACACCTTCCCCACCACATCCTCGCTCTAACACCAGAGCTAGGAGCGGTTTTATCTCCTTATACCTCAAGGTTACAAAAGCTACAGCAAATGCAGGGGGATGGTAGGCAGCATCCTGGAAAGAAACCAAAAAAATGGCAAAAAGAAAAAAAAAAAGCTCTTTAGTGCTCAATCTGAAACCACTGGGATGCAAACAGAAGTGTAACGTGAATTGGCTCGGGTCTGCCTCAGCCTAAGCAGGACCTTCCCAGGAAGGCTGAGCTCCAAGTACATGGAGCAACAACAACTTCTCCAGAGAAGTTGTGCAGTGAAGGAAGAGGGGAGGCTGAAGGGCTCTTGGCGTCCCTCCTCACTTCAGGCTTTCCTGCGGGAGATACACACAATTATAAACAACACAGATCAAAAAGAGGAGCGGCGAGGGAAAGCTCCCCAGCTCTGGATTCCATTTGGGTTCAAATCCCAACTGTAGTGAAAACCAAGTTGTTCAAACTAAGTGGAGCAGCTTCAAAGGAGACTATGGGGACCTACCTGTGGCTGCCAGCTATAAGACCTCCCCCAGATGCCCTCGAGGTGGGTGCCTGTGCTGGTCTCCCCTATGGAGGTTCCCCCAGCAGCCAGATCTGTGCCTACACCTCCACTTCCCCAGCAGGTATCTGAGCAGACAGTGATGGATAGAGCTGTGGAGGGAATACTGCTACCATTGTGAGGATTAACACCCAGCAGAAAGCCATCACTCCCCTTCAGCCCTCACTTAGGAGGCAGCTGAAGCTTTGCTTTTCATCGAGGACGTGATTCAGAACCCAAAACAACTCCAACCAGCTCAGTTCTGGGCTGCAGCTCCCTCCCTGGGCCGGCGCCTCGTCAGCAGTTTCTGTGCCAGAGCGATACGTAGGGATGTCAAATGCTGAGTGACACACTCAGGAGCTGGAAAACACGATAAAGAGGCGCTGCCACATTTGACGATGGGGAGCTGAGCCAAACGGCAGCTGCTGCGGCGTGTTCCTCCTCTGCTCTGTCCCCTCCTGCACTGTGCCTGCTCACCTGTGTGTAAATGTTTTTTTTTAGTCTTTCATAATATATTTTGACATTCCTAGGAATGACAGGATGGGTGACTGCATTCCCACGCGGCCTGACCTCTGCTTAGAGCACTTTGGGTGGCAGTGATGGTTTAGGATGGGGAGACCCTAAACAAGGGGTCCCCATAATCAGAATCAGAGCACTGTTACTCCCCATGGATTGGGGTGGGGTGGGACCTGACAGGGGGTCCCACAAGCTGCCTGTCCCTGAGCTGGCCTGGAGTGAGGAGGCACTCTCAGCAGAATGGAAACTAGATGGTGATTTCTCTCCATGGTGTGAGATTCAAAGTTCAGTAGGAGACCCCAAGCCAGGCTGGGAGCTGGTCTGGGAACTGGGAGGGCAGTTACCCTTCCCTCATGTTTCTTCTCTCTCTCTCTCTTATCTTCTGCTTTGGGGCCTCTAGCTTTATCCCTAACATGAACCACAGTCCAAGAAACCCACCCTTCTGCATCCCTGTGCTCCATATGTGCATGAACCTCACTTCAGCCTTTGTCACTCCTCATCAGGAGTGACACCACGAAGGACTAGAAAGCAGCTCAAGTGATTGTGACTGTTCCGGGGATGGAGGATACAGGCAGAGAGGTGCCTTCCCATGCCCAGGACCATCCCCGCCTCCCTGCCAAGTCCCTGCTACCCTCCCAGCCCCTTCTCCCTGCTCCTGCCAGCTCTGGGTGTCAAGGGGGAAAAGAGGCGACACTGAGACCTCCTTCCACCCCAGTCATTCCCAACCCACCAGCTCCCTGTTTGCACTCTGAGCTCAGCTCCTCTGTCCTCCTACCAGCAGCATCTTCTACCCCCCAACCTCGCCAAAAGCCTATCCTTACTTCAAAGCAGTACAAATAGGGCTGCTGAGCTCCTCAACTTCCCCTGACATCAAAAGCTTTACTTATTTATGTTTTGCACAGCACCAAGAAGCCACTGGGATATGGTAGGTTTGTTTTTCCTGAGAAGAAGCCAGACCACAGGAGCTTGAGTATATATTCCTAAACAGGAATAGAAACCCAAGTGAAAGGAGGAGAAAGATGGGGCTGGAAACATGAGTTTTTCCTTCTTTCTCCTTGCTTTGTTTCCTTTCCTTTTCTTAACAGTGTCTTTAACCTTGATCTCCTTAATGTTTCCAACTCTTGAGTTTGTTGAATGTACAAGGAGACCGGTGACAGCGATCATAGGTTAGGTTCAGCCAGTGGAAAATTGAGGTTCTTGGGAAGATGTTTTATTCATATTGCTGAGCTTGACATATGTGAGGCTGCTGCGGGGTGGACGGACCCTGCCAGGAGGTCTCACTGGGAACATGTTGGGAGGACTTGTTTTCTTCTACGTGACTGGAAGGTGCATCTTGCTTGGCTGATAGTAGCAAGGCGCCCCGTGGCAAGAGGTCAGGCTGGAGAGCAGGGCCAGTGGCTGGAGAGCTGTTGCTGGAGCATCATGCAACAAAACTGAATTGGAAACTAGCTTGATGTCCTGTGAGACCACCCCAGGAAGGCACAAAGACCATAAAGGCGATCAATTACATCTGTCTCATGGAAAGGATGTCCTGGATCAATTCAGTTGCCTGCTGCTGAAGGCAACCAGGTCATGCAATTATCTCTTACATTAATGTGTCAGCCTCTGTTTTAAAACTGTGTAGGTTGCTTTCCTCTTCAATTCCTAAACCTTCTTTATGTCTCCTAATTTTGAACTTAAATGTACCACTGCCTAGTTTCTACTGAGTTTTCCTCTGCAAAGATAGTCCTTTAACCTCAAGAACTCTTCTCCTTCCCTGACGTATTCTCAACATTTTTAACAGGCCAAGGAAGCTATTCTCTGTGTCTCCTCTCCATAAATGCGTGCTGCACTCCCTACAGCAGCAGCAGAGTCCTCTCCTGCCCTTTCTCTCTTTGAATTTGCCTTCAGAAGACCAGAAAAGCAAAGAGTATTGCAGATAAATCCCATCAGCAATTCAATCAGGGGCATTCATCCTCCCTTCTCTACACTGATGGTGCTTCCCCACGCTGTCGCTCATGCATTCCTAATATTCGTGCTGGGGTCAGGAACCAAATTACTCAATTGTCCTCGGGACCGATCTCCTGTAAGCCAGACACCACCAGATGCAGCACACCAAGCTGTCAGCTCCTCTTTAGCAAGTTCCTTGTGCACTTTCCACTCTCCCATTAATCCCTGTCCTCATTAATAATTTCCCACAAGGCGCTGTAGCAGACACCTTACTGAAGCATGGAGAGAAGAGATCCACGGCATTTCCTCTGTCCGGCCCCTAACATGAGATGAGCCTGACACCTCCTGTACTGCGTTTCACGTCATTTTCTATTTAGCTCTGTGTTTTTAATGACTCTTTCCTTCCAAATCTGTACTAAAGCCTTGTATACTCCGGGGGCTGGACTTAACGTGCCTGAAGTTGCTCAGATCATTTATGTTTCCATTTCTCAAACAAGGAGTGAAATCTGTGGAAGAGCTTGGGTCCGTGAGCATAAAACCTGGAACCATGTCTTCTCCGCTGTGCTCATCCCGCGGTTCAGGGGGAAGGTGGGGAGTCCCCAGACAGGCAGGGAAGGGTAAGGAAAAGGCTGTATTTGGGTCACACCAATCCATCGTCCTTCACATCCTGGTTGTGACAGTGGCCAAGAGCAGATGCCTGGAGACCCATCACAAGGAGAAGGGGGAAATCTGGTCTTACTTGTTTTGCTTTCAGGGGGAAGAAAATCCTGACTCAGAAGTTGTCTCATCATTCTGGAGCCTGCCCTTCCATGATAACCCCGTCCGTGGTTAATTTGCCTAATCATCTTTTGAACCCACATACATTGCCCAGCGTGTCTGACATCTGTGCTGGGAGGGGAATCTGGTGGAAGTCACAATGTGCTCGGGAAGAGGGAGATTTTGCCCAGACGCAGAGTCTAGTCCCTTGCGTGACTTGAACGGGCAGGAACCCTCTGAGCTAATCGTTACTCAAGGAGAACAAGCTCGCGGACAACGAGGCTGGGCTGGGACATGGAAACGCCGCAGGCAGATTTCCTGGGAAACACAGGAGGGCTGTGGAATGCTGAAAAGGAGCTTTTGCATGGTGCTGGTGATGCTTATGAGCCGGACCTGCTTCCTGATACCACCTACAGAGCTCAGCAGGGACCGCTGGCGCAGCTGGGGTAGGTGCTGCCGTACTGAATCTGCAGTAGGAAACTATTGTTGACTGAAAACGCTGTGATACAAACACCTTCTGTCTTTAGAAATGCCACACAGCCCCACAAACTCAAATTATTAAATATTTTCTAGAAAAGTCCTCCTGTGCTCCAGGGAAATGGCTTACAAATGATGGGGGTTGTTTAGGGTCAGAGAAATTCTTGCAGTCCTTTCATGCCCCTCCTCTTTGCTTCCTCTCTCCTTCTTAACGTTGGTGAAAACATCCTCCCTTGATCCTCCTTGCTTGCAGCACCGTGAAACGAGCTCCTCGGTGCTTTCACAAAGAAACTCTCTGACAGGCAGTATTGATTGACTTGGAAAAGGAAAGGAAAGAAGAGGTTGGAGCAGTCAGGTCTTGATACAAGGCACCATCTGTCAGGTGTGTCACCCCCACCAGGGCACCTGCAGGGGAGCGGAGGGGGGACCTGGGGGGCTGTGGCACATCTCTGCCCTGCTGCTGTGCTCAGCTGTCCCCCCAGCACCCCCTTTCCTGGGCTCCCAATCCACCCCATCCTTCCCCCTGCGGGGAGGTGAAAGGCCACGTTCCACACTCAAGTGATGCATCCCAGACTGAGGGTGGCAGCCTGTCACCCCCGCACTGTCACCTTCCCATCCATGATGGCAAGCCCAAGTACTATTGCCTTAGGTGTGGAGAGAACACAGAGGACCTGGCAGGCTTGGATCGATGGAAATGGAGTTTGACACCCTCTGGGGGGGCCAGAGGGAAGGGAATTGGGGATGGGATGGAGCCAGCAACATGAGGGGTCTCCCAGGGAGAGGAGACCTGTGACCACACAGTGTGAGCCCTCAGTGGTCCGCCAGCACCTGAAGGGGCCCATGACATGAGCTAATGAGTGACCCTTTCCTAGAGGAGACAGGTTGTCAAGCACTGGATATGCTCTGAGTTTTGCTGAAGATTCCTGCTCACTTTGAAGCATTTCCAATCTGGAAATGACAGTGATAGCACCCAAACTGTCCCGATCTCCCTTGTGCCCTGCGGGAGGCAGAGCCAGCACTGCCTGTGCATGGTGGGAGTTGTCTGGGTGAAAGAACCATGGCCAAATCCCTCGGCATTCCCCGGCCATGCCCGGCCAGTCCCTGGCATGAGGCCATGTGGGTTTTAGGAGAAGACAGCAGCCCCCTTCTGGCACACAGTCACCTCTCCTGCCTCCTGGGACTCTCAGCCACCCCAGAAAACGTGCTGGGGCATTTATTTGTGCTCTTTACTTTTCCCTCTGTCTGGCTGAAAAGCAAGAGAAATACCAGTCTCTTTGTCAAAATGTTTCCCCAAATGAGCATTTTCTATCTGGTTTCAGTTTTCATAATTTATTCCTGTATTTTTTCTTGCTCTCCATAGGACACTTTGCTCTGGCTTCTCTGTTTGGTTTTATTTTATTTTAAATAGGGATCCCTTTTAATTAAGGGAAGAGGGAAAAGCCCTTCAGTCCCATTCAGCTCAAAGCAAATTGGTCCTTCTCTCTTTTGAGGAGACTCAAGATACAGTTTAGGGCTGGATTCATTTTGTGAAGCAATTAGAAAATTCGAAGCAGTAGGATCAGCTCCATACCACATTTCCTCATTTCCCCTTGGCTCCTATTCCCCAAATTTTCAAATCTCCAATTCATTAAAAAAAAACACCAAAAGTTCCCATCGTTTGAAAGAGCCAGCTTTTGCCCCAAAATGAACAAAAGCAAAAAACATTGTTGAAAACCTTCCAGCCCAGCACATAAAGCATCTCTTCCTCTCCCCGAATCCGTGTTGCTCGTGCTGGCTTTTTGGAAACAATGCAAACTGATTGCAGAGTGGGCAATAATAACAATGTGCAAGTGGAGCTGCAGAGAAATGGCACCGCTCTCTCCACCCAGAAGAGCCCGCTCCCTTCCCACTGCCCGGCGTGGGAGCCTGGCGCTGGGCTGGGATGTGGTGCTCTATGCTGGGGCCATGGCTTGTGTTGGCAGGGCTTGGCCTCCATGCCTGGGTGCCCATGTGGCCATACCCCAGCATGGCACCATGTAAAGACACCCCCAAGCCCGGCAGCCCCCGAAGTGGGGAGCAGGGAGTGGTGTGGCCGAGCAGGGCACCCCTCATTTGCCTGGCTGCAGGATGCATGGTGGTTGGTAAGTGCCCTCTGAGGAGATTAAGTGCCAGTAATTAATCCTCAGTACCCGGATAACCAATTATTCAAGTGAGAGAAGCGGGCAACGCGCTGGATTCAGGGAAGTGGCACCGACACGTGGCTGTTGGGGAAGCTCGTGTGCCAGCGCTGGCAGGGCTCGATCCCACAACACCCAGCCGGGATGGTGACAGTCCCTCTGCCTCCCCAGGTCCTACCCAGGGTTGTATCTCCCGAAAGTGCTGCAATCACATAGGGGCAGATGGACAAGGAAAACGCAATTTTGACTTGAGAGGGAAACTGAGGCAGAACTCAGGTTAAAATAACCTGAGGCAGAGCCTGGAGCTGAGCCATGGTGCCCTCCCAGCCCAGGGGGGCTTTGCTGCCTGGACCTGCTCCCTGAGCCGGGGGCTGCAACAGGGATGCAGGCGCCAGCCCTTATTAAAAGGCCTTTTCCATTTCTGATTTCTCTAATACAACTGAGTAAGAGTATTGACATGTCAGAATGGTCTTTTATTATGATCCATTTATGCCATTAATGTAATATTCTCCTCCTGGATTGCTCAGTTATGTATTAATATTGTAAGAAACTCGGCGTTTCTTTTAGCTCTTCATTGTCTCAAATGAGTCCCAAACTCTCCGCGTGACAGGATTTTGATGGATGGTCATATTTTTAGCTGTGATCATGCCTTGATGCTCTGAAATTAGGGACATGTTTTTAAAATATTTTACCACATGCATTTATCTTATTGTTCTTAATATCTGTCTTACCAGTTATCATTCTGCTTTTATTGTAGAATCATTAGTGCTGGTTAGAAGGCTGATGTATGTATATGGCATCATTTATTTGCTGTTCTAAGCATGACAAGGAATGAAAAAATAAAACATGAGTATAGGAGAATGCTCAGTGAGTGTTTTACCTTTTTAATTAAGAACATTGCTAATGAATTGCTTTGCTGAGGCTGCTGGAGCATCGTTACATCCAGCTGGTCTGAAGAAAGAGCGTTCAGGAAAGAGTTGCAGGAACAAACCTGGAGAAAATGCTCTGCAGTGACAGACCCGTTTGATTTGACCTGCTTGATTTATCAAAGACATCAAGAGCTGCAAGTGGAAGAGCCAAGAACCCTCAGCAGGAGGAAATATTAAAGGGTTTATTAAATCTCACAGAAATGGGACTAAACAAAGCCACCACCTGACCATTTAGCCTGGATGCTGCAGGTCAGAAGCTGCCCACACGGGGTTCTAATAGAGATCAGACTAAGGACTGATCCGGTGTGTATGACTCCGGGAGACCCAGGTGTCCTGCAGCCCTTGACAGGACTTTCTGGATGGCCCCGGAGCGTGGGGCCGAGGGGAGCGGCTGGGGTCGGCTGTGAGGAGAGAGAAGTCCCTCATTGCCAGCCCAGAAGCAGCAAGTCCATCCTCACTGCTGCGCTGGGAGCACAGGGATGAGCCATTTGCCACTTTATATATTATGATACTAGTGAAGAGGTGCATTAGCCCAACACAAATTACTGGGCTTGGGAAAAATCTCCAGTTCGTGTTGTGTGAGTCAACTCCTTCATTTAACGGTTTCAGCTGCCCTGAAAAGTGGATGAAATTACAACTGTTCTGCTCCCTATTGCAAGGGAGTTTATTGATGTGGATCCAAGGGGTGTTTCCCTCTGGCTTCGTCGGCAGAAGTGCTGGAGAAGCCTTCATCCCCGTGCAGAGGGAGGAGGAGTCAACCGTGGACAGAGGCTGCCTTCAACCCCAAATCCCAAATCTCAAATCCTAGCTGTCTCCCGTCCGGCCACAGGGTCCCCAGCTGATGCCTCTTTCTGCTCCCAGCTCCCACCTTTGCCCATAAAAAAGAAGGGCAGAAAATGGACAAAAATGGTGCTGATGATGGGGAGAGGATCAGTCCAAACCACGGGGACAGGAGGACACCCTTTCTCCACGCTCACCGCCAGCAGCGCCCACTCCATTCAGCTGATGAACGGGAGCTCTTCTCCTCTAGAAATGTGATGGATGATCCCAATTATATTCTTCTAGCACTGTTTAATGTAATGTTTTATTAATAGCGACAATCAGAGGAAAGCAAACGGCTTATTCTGCACAGGCCATTCCCTTTCTGCTTTTACTTGCCCACATTCACATACACCCCGAGTCCTCGATGCCCCAGAACCAGAGGGAAGAGGAGGAGGAGGCTGAGGGTGGGGAGCAATGAGCAGACAATTCACTGAGCAGGATGATGGCTCATTAGTCCATTCTCAATTAAATTAATACGATGGTGACAATATTTTCTTCCCTCGTCCCTTACAGATTATTTGGCGGAAACTGCAAATTGCTGCTTTGTTTCCTTGGATGTGAACAGACCGTGTGAAATATGGGGAGAAACCAATTTGTATTGCATACAGTTTTGAATTAACTGGTTTTCATACTCTGGGTGCAGCAGGACTGGCGGCTCTGAGGTGCCCAGCAGTGAGAGGGAAGGGGGTATGGTGATTCGGGAGCGAGCCGAGGGAGCAACCCGCTTAAAAGAAGCCCAACCAAGAGCCCAAAGCACCTTCCTGTCAAACCTCGCCACGTGCCAGTGCCAAATCCAACCTCTCGCTTCTTTCACTACTTGAATCCTCCCTTCATTAGTGGCTCTCCATCATCTCCCCGTTTGCCTCTTTGCCTATTTACTCCTTGGATTGCTTGTTTCAACAGTCATACAGAGCCCCCCTGGGCCAGCGGTGATAAACTCAGTGGACGCCAGCTTTCCTTAGTTTGTTATTCCAGTTTTTGCTCTTGGCTCAAACGTGGAATTTAAAGTTCTTTTCAATCACAAGCGCTCTATATTGTGGTTAAATGATTTCTTTTCCCCTCAGAGAATCATTAATCAGGCACATGATCTAACATCTCTCTCTCTTTCTCAATCTCTTTTGGTGAATTCTTAAAAGAGGGGGTGGTGGGGAAAGGAAAAGGGAGAGAAAGATTAAAAGGAGCAGGTGTCACATTTATCTTATTTCCAGTGCAAATACAATCAACAAGTGCCAGGCTAAAATCAGACCCTAAACAAAACCTGCAAAATGTTCTCTAAATAAATGAATCTTGGCTCTCTACTGTTTGTTTTTAATTTGCAGTCATCCTCCGACTACTCCTGCCAAGCAAAAACTGCTTTGGGAATGAGCTCATCAGAGTCGCCTCCGTGGGGGGAGGTTCCTGCTGCCGGGGTGCCCACCAGTGCCCCGTCCCCATCCCCTTCCCACCTCACTGCCCTGCACAGTCCCAAACCAGCCCAGCCTCCTTTCCCAAAACACAGCTCTGAGGACGCTCAAAGCCCAACTTTGCCATCAAAACCTCTCCTCAGTGCTGGCTCTCCACCAGAGAAAGAAGAGAGAGAAGGAGGTATCTCCAGATGCAAATCCTAAAATAAATCCTATTTTTGCAGTTTTGTTGGGTTTTGCTTTGGTTTGGTTTTTTTCTAATAGGATTTATTCTAGGATTTGGAGCCTACTCACTCTCTGTGCCCATTTTATAACATGGCTGTGGCTGGACTCTGCTTTTTTCAGTGGCTGCTGCTGGGTGCTCTGCCCTGCACCCCAACATTGGCCCAAGGACCCCTCCTCTTCCCTGACCCCCTCTCCCCTGACCCCACTGACTTTCTCAGACTCTCAGACTTTTTCAGGCAGCTGGAAAACCTCTGGGCTGCCTCTGGCTGGAAGGGGAGAGGATTTAAATATTGGGGTGCTGAGCCAGGGTGCTGGGACCCATGGGGGTTTGTCGGTGTAGACCATTCCCACGGATCCCAGGGGACACGGGGAGCCCCCTGTACATGGGAGAGAGAGCGGTGCCTCCCTGTAAATCCCCTTTTACCCACTGGTGCTGGAAAATGGGGCTCATCCAGCACATGGGGCCCAAGCCCTGCACCCACAGATGGGAGCAGAACGACAGCCCGGGGAATTCTGAGCACAAGCATCAGTGTGGTTTCCTTAGTGCTTGTTAGAAACTCCAGGTGTACCCCAGGAAAAAAGGAAGGAAGGAAGGAAGGAAGGAAGGAAGGANAAAGAAAGAAAGAAAGAAAGAAAGAAAGAAAGAAAGAAAGAAAGGTTGTTTTTCAATTGAAAATTGGAGATTTTAACAAAGAAAGCCTTTAACAAATTTTTTTTTTTCTGCTTTCTATGGAAGGCATAAAGAAAAAAAAAATCAAAACACCTTAGCAGGAAAAGACAACCATAAAAACTCTTCCCTGAGTCAAAATACTTGACTCAACGCTCTAAACTGAAAGAGAAATGGCTCGTGTAGCTTTTTCTCCACCTCGGCCCACTGCAGTGCCCCCCGGGTGCTGCTGTTTACACCTGATAAGCGCATTTTCTTCTCTGTGTCCAGTTCCTGGGCCAGGCTTCCTCTGCTGTGACCCACTGCTCTTTTATATCTCTCTCTAATCCATCATAATGCGTATTTTGATCTGATAAAAGCCTCGCCTCTCTCTACAAAGCCTGCCTTGCCTCTGCCTTCACCCCTCGCAGCTCTAGCACCATTTCAAGGGTTCTCTGCTCCCCTTGGAGCTTCGGTGCCAGGCGTTCCTGGGGACAGCCATGTCCTGCTGGAGACTCTGCTGTGGGACCTGCTGTGCCCCAGGCCTCCAGCCAACAGACAGATGTGTTTAAACCCCGAACCTGGTCTATCAGCCAAGCAGCTGGATGCCAGAGTGGATTTTACAGGGGCAGTGAGGGGTCCCTGGTAAGGCAAGGCCTGCATGAGTCACAGGGAAATTTTGCCTCTTTTTTCTTTAAGGAATTTCTAGGGCAGTGTGTGATCCCACCCAGCAAAGTGCCAGTCCCTATAGCATGACACTTTGCCCTCTTGGCTGCATTTATTTTAAATAACCCAGTCACCTGTGGCGCAGAGGAGCACTGCTCTCAGAAGATCTCCTGCTCTACCCAGTCTTGTGCAGGCAAAGGCATTCACAAAGACAAGTTTCTGAGAAGCCTGGGCTGGGGGGGCATTTCTGCTCAGACCAGCTGAGGATACCTCTACCCACTGCAGCCAACCGAGGAATGAGCCCTCCCCTCTTCCCCGTGCTGCTGCCGGCTCTGCTGCGAGAGGGAGAGGAAGACCAAGCCCAAGGGTCAGCATCACCTCCAGCCCTGGCCCTTTGTGTCCTTGGCAGCGCCTGCAGGACGGGCACCAGGCCCTGGAGTGGCTGTCTGGGAGCAAGAGGATTGCATTTGCCATCCCTGGGAATGTTTTTCCCATTCCCATGGCACAGCCCAGTGACACAGCCCAGCCCAGCCAGAGCCAGCCTCTAGAACCAAGGCAGAGCACGGTGAGCTACAGTGGCATTAAAATGATTTCATTCCAGCTGCTGGATATGAAGTGAATTTCCAGGAAAACTCTCAGAGGAGAAGAACAATGCCCCCAGACAATACATAACTTAAAACCAACATGCTCCTCGGTGTGGGCAGAGGAAGCAAGCGCAGCGGCTGGGGTGGCATGTCCTGGATGAGGTACACCAGTTACCTACAGCCAGCAGCAAGAAAGAGGGCACAGGAGGCAACAGGGCACAGGGCAGCCCTGCTGCCCTTGCCCAGATTTGGATGCCCTGGGCTGGGGCAGGGCTCATAGCACATGCCAAGGGACAGCTCGCCTCGGCCATGCTGGTGTCACCGCAGTACCAGGCAGTCAACACTGCACTGAGCAGCTCACACCTTGGACCTGGGGCTCCAGCTCTGGATTAGCTCACTAAGGGACCAGATTCATTACTGGCCCCTGGCTGCTCTGATGGTGTAAACAGCCATAAATCCCACCTGCCTTCCCCCAAAATACATAAAAGGATTGCTGGTTAGCTCTGCATCAGGTGGAGCAGAGCAGGAAATTGATCCTGGACTTTCACTCCTCACCCTGTGTCCTGAGAAATCTGGCCCCAAAGGACGCAAAGGCAGGGGAGTGCGGCAGTGCTGGTCTGAAGGCAAGGCTGGCTACAGCGGCACCAGCTGAATTTCAGGCTTTAGGAAAAAAAAAAAAAAAAGCAAAACAAAACAACGAAACAAACCCTTCCCCCAGCCAAAGCTGAAACACCAGGTTTCCATTTATAATTGCAACGTACTGTGCAAATCAATGCAAATAGCCGGTCTGATTGCAGTCGCAAGGGGAGTCTTTTGTTCTGCCCCAAGACTGGAAATTTCTGTTATGCTTATTTTAACATTGGAAACAACCAGATGTTGCAGGAGACAGAAACCCCAGCTCCTGTGCAAGTCCCAGGCCCCGGTGCCATGTACATCCATCGCAGCCGCCCTGTGGCAGCTGCAGGGCTCTGGGTTCAATGGGAACAGCTCGTTCTGTTCAGTCCCGCAGGTCCTGGGGTCAGTCCCGTCCCTGTTTCCCAGATGGTGATGGTTCTGTGTCACCAAATTACATGGGCAGGAGCACAGGGACTGGCCAGGGCTCTGCAAGGCTGGGCAAGGGCTTGGAAAGGGGTTTGTGCACTTCATGCCACTAAAACCAGGCATAATTCAACCTGGTCACCTCTCCTTCCTCGCATGCACCGCCCTGGTACCTTGACATGTGGGACTGCAATAATTTGTGCCAGGGACAATATAACCAGGCTGCTGTGGATGCTGCCAATGGTGTTGCCTCCCCAGGTGTTGCTTTTAAGGTTCAATGGCAGCCAAGGCAGCTGCTACCGTATTTTATTCATACACCTTGTCTGGGGATGTATGATTTTGGCCAAGAGCAGGGGAAAATTAAAAGGGAAAAGGTGCCAAAGCCCAGGCGCTGCACACTTGCTTGTGGCTTTACAGGCTTCTGGGCCACAGCCAGGGGATTTCTGGGTTGCCCTTCCCTGGGCTATAGTGTGGCAACAGAGTGGTTTCCATGCCTCTTCCCGCTCCACGCTGTGCTTTGCTCCTCTACCACATTCACTGATGTTAAAATCACTGCTCCTCCTGGTGAGCCACAGCTTGTAAACCATAGCTCCTTCTGCATGGCCCTGCTAACCCGAGGGGACCTGAGCACATCTGAAGCACATGGGCCCTCCTGGCCCTCGGTGATGCCTTGGGCTCCAAACACACAATTACTATTTGGGGGTTTTATTTTCAGCTGCAAGTGCCAGATATAGGGCTGGTGCTGGGCTGGTGCTGGGCTGCAGCTGGGCATGTTGGGCTATCAAGCATGGGCATGTGCTTCATGCCCCAGGGCATGGTCTGAGGGCAAACAGGGGGGTGCAAAGCCTGCCCTGGGGGCTGCTGAAGGTGCTCACCTTGGGTTGGTCTGGAGCCCTCCCGGGCGGGCTTTTTGGTGTGGGCTACTCCCAGGCTAAGCCAGGGCTGAGTTCAGTGGGGCTGGGGAGGGTGGTGGTGAATGATCACTCATCTCAGGCTTGAGTCTGCTCCCCATGTTTTTGGGCTGTCACCCTTCCCTGAAGCACACACACAATGTGTGGGGATCTGATTTTGGTAGCAGAAAAGATCAAGCTGATGGAAGCTGAGAACATGCAGCTCATTCTACTGATGCACGACAGAAGGCGAAGAGAAGAGGGAAAAGGGCCATTGACGCCCTAAGTGCCGTATTGATTCAGCTGACGCAGCATATCTACACAGCCCATAAAGTGTGTGATTTCATTTATAGTTATGCTCCTTCTAAGTGAGAGGCAAAGCAGAGATTAATCATGTGAACGAGGAGGAGGAAGAGGAGGAGGGGAGCACAGGGACCCTATATCCTGGAAAGCTAATAAAGGTAAGCAGGGAAGAAACCCTGCTCCACCATCACCACCAGCTCCTGTAGGTTCAGAGGTGCTCACAGGACCCCCTCCTGAATCCACATCCCATTTAAATGCTTCCTTCCCTTTTCCTTACCTTCCCCCTTCCTGTCCTCCCATTTATTGAGGCAGGTAAACATGGGCCATCCCATCCTGCTTGAGGAGGGAGCAGAGACCTGGTTGCTGCTCCCTTTCCAGGGCTGGGGGGAGTTTTTAGGTGCAGTGGAAAAGCCCCTGATTTATTCTATGATTTATTCTGACAGCCCTCTCCTGCCCAGCCCTGCCTTTCCTCAAACACCCTCCACATGGGCTCAGAGACCAGAGTAGATTATAAATGCAGTTCCTGGTGGGTGATTTGGGGATATATTTACTGGATACAGCCAGGATACAAATCCTCACCTCCATCCCCTCCCCCTCCTCGCCAAGAGCTGGATGTTCCGGCTTTGCCTGAGGGTCGGGAAGGACTTGGCTCAGCCACAGCCTCCAGCCCTCATTACAGCTCTCCTGAAGAGGCAGCCCTTCCAAAGCCAGAACGTTCCTTGCAGGGGGAGGGCAGGACTTAATAGGAGAGGCAGCAGGAGGAACTAAAGTGCTTTTATTGCAAAGGTTGTTAATTGCTTGATGAACTCTTGTTGTACAGCACGGCTGAGATGTGTTTGTCCCCACACACAGTCTGTGCCCCAGAGGAAATCTTTCGGGGTTGGGCAAACATGAGGCCTCTTGCCTGCACATCAGAATGCTGTGGTTACCCATGGTGGCTCTTCATGCAGGAGCCAAGCACCTCTGGTTTGCTCAGGGTTTATCCTCACACTGTGAGGACCCCAATGGGAGTTACACTGTGTGCTGAACCAGGACTGAGCTCCCCTTTTCCATGCGGCAACCCCGTAGGGGTGATGGGAGCACAAACCAGCCCTCGTGAAGGTTAACACACCCAATTCTATTAAGTTCTGGGCAAGGTGATGCCCTGCTGGATGTGGGGGAGAAAAGAAGGCTTAACAAACACAGGGTAACAGGAGAGGGAGCCTGGGGTGGAGCATGTGTGCTGTAAAGCTAAATTGGGCGGTCCATGCCCAAGCAACAGAATGTGGGATGGAGAACCACACTGCAGCGACTGGGGATGCTGTCAGCCCTCCCTAAGGCTGCCTTTGCTTTGGGACTGTTGAGTTGGAGGAAGAGGAGGCTGAGGGGAGACCTCATCACTCTCTACAACTGCTTGAAAGGGCATCGTGGAGAGGTTGGTGCTGGTCTCTTCTCAAGGGCAATCAGTGATAGAACAAGAGGGAATGGCTTCAAGCTGCAGCAGGGTAGGGTTAGGCTGGACATTAGGAAAAAATTCTTCATAGCAAGAGTGGTCAGAGCCTGGAATGGGCTGCCCAGAGAAGTGGTGGAGTCACCATCCCTGATTGTGTTTAAGAGTAGATTAGAAGTGGTGTTGAGGGATCTGGTGTAGGAAAGAACTTTCTAGAGTGGGGCTGATGGTTGGACTCGATGATCCCAAGGCTCTTTTCCAACTGAAACGATTCTATGATCTATGATTCTCAGCCCTCACCAGCTTCACACCAGCCCCACCAACAGAGGCAGGGACACCACTCCAGCCAGGAGTGGAAGGTGGCTGGATGGGTAGGTTTCCCAGATCACTTCCTCGCATGGCATAGCCCCTGTGAGCTCTTCCCAGCCCTTTCTGGAAACTTCCTGCAGCTCCTGAGAGCCCTGGCTAGGGTTGAAGGAGACCCTGGTGCAGCAGTTCCCTGCACGTGCTGGAACAACACTCCTCCAACCGCTGAGAGCTCAGCAGCGGTTACAGATGGTCGCATGCAGGAGCTGTGAAGGGTGTGGAGGCAACGGAATGAAGGAATTATGTGGAAAATAAATGTAGTTACAGTTGCTTCAAAACATTTTCACAGCTAGGGCTCAGGGCTTTTCATCAAAATTTTTTTTTTACAAACTTTTTTTTTTTCTTTTTTTTATTGCAGGTTCTCCTTTCTGCCAAATTTGCAGAGGGGAAAAGAAACTACAGGAAAGAGAGAAAAACAGTTTTAGCTGCCAATCTGTTGCTTGCAAAGCCACAAAAAGCACCCTGAGAGAGATGAGCATGTATTATAAAAAAAGTAAAAGGATTTTGTGTATCCTCTACACTGGGAAGTTTTTTTAGGCCCTTTCCCTCCTGAGACCTCCAATGTCCCTAACATGCTCTGAGGCATTAAGGGCAGCTGTTTCAGCCCACATCAGACTCACCACCCTGTATGCTCCTGAAAGCCTGCCTCAGCCCTCCTCTCTCCTGGAAGTTTATTCTGGTTTTCTGAGGCCACAGTCTCTTGCTCCCCGCAGGCTCTGGTAGGGGCTGCTCTCCCGAGGAGCTCTGTTCCGATACCGCTCTGTTCCCTGCCCATCACTACTCCCAGGGCTACTAAAAACTCCTCTGCTGAAACTTGTTCTCAAGGTAAAGGCTGCCTGTTTGCTCCGCACTGGGAGCCTGGGAGCCATGTGGCTGCCTCTAAAGCCATTGCTGCAAAAGGACCTGCATCCTCCCCGTTAAAAAATCTGCATCCCCCCCATTCACCTTTCCTGTTCTTTCCTGTGAAGGGTGGTGATTCCTACCCTTCAACCTGAACCACAGGACTAGAAATCAGACTTCTCAACCTGCCTGAGGCAGGGATGCCCACAGAGCCCCGTGACGCCTGAAGAAGTGCACTTGGGACAACCACGCTACAAAAAGACCTGTGGTAAAGCTGCCAGAGGAGACAACGTGTGGTTGCCTTTCACTGGAGGAGGATTGAAAAGCCTAAATACACCCTTTACTCAATTTTACTAGGCCAGAAAGCCAGGCGTGAGCCTAAGTATGTGGGATTCCCCTCCCTAAGGCCACATGAGCCGAAAAGTAAAGATAGAAAGACGTAAATGCGCTTGTCAAGTGAATCAAGACTGGGCGGAAGGAGAGCCATGCCAGCCTTCCACTGCTCTGCCATGCAGGGAAGGAGAATTAGGGGGGCAATGAGAAGAGAAACAGAGAGAAACATTCTCTAAAGCTTGTTTTCAAGACATCCCTTCCACCTTAGGGCTTGTTTTAACGGCCCATGCTGCACACTAGATACATCCCCTTTTATTTACGATGATTATTACAGGCTGCTGCAGGGTCCCCCAGGTCCCAGAGAGGCAGCACTGGCTGCTATTAAGGCATTTTGTCTTCCTCTAAAATCACATAAAGACCTTCCCCGTGCTCCTCCCGCTGGGCAATAAAAAGGGAAAGACAATCCACGGCTGAGCTGGCTGCTCTCTAACTGGATGGGCAAAGCACCTCGTTAGGCACAATAAAGTGCTCTCCTTAACCCCAGGCCATCATCGAGGCCAGGGCAAGCAGGCCAAGGCAAAAGAAGGTGGCTGGAGGGAAGGGCTGGGAGCCATGGCCTCTGGCCATGGCATGTGGGAGCAGGGATCTGAGCAGACACCTGGCAGAGCTGCCCACGGTAGCGTTAATGCATCTCACATCTTGGGATGTATCCCTGCCCTGGAGCAAAATGCGGGTGGCCCTCACTCGCCCAGTCCCCCAACTCGCATCCCACCGCCGGCCCCGGGCTTGGCTCTGCTCCCCGGGGCACAGGAGCGGAAAGCACATCCAAAACAGCCAAGGAGGTATTTTGGAAAATTAATCAGTCCAATTGAAATGTGATTGATTGAGGATTGAAAGCCACAATCCAGCAAGTCCTGGAAAATGTAATAGTCTAAAACCCTATTAATTTTTCATGTTCTTTTCTGGTTTGATTTTTTGTTGTTGTTGTTGTTCCCTTCCCCTCTACCTTGTAGAGGTGGCTTCGTGCCAAGATGTTGATCTTGGTTCAAGCTCTCTCCCGCCTCTCTCCATTCACAGGGTTTGGAGACGGTGAGACCCCACTTCCCAGTGCTCTCGCTGGAGCAGGGATTTCCATCCTGGACCCATTTCCCACATCCCATCCCCCCTGCCTTGCCCTCCTCTCAGAAACCCATTCCCCCCCAAAAAAACATGCCGACAAGGAGAAAAGGGAGGAGAAGACCCCCACAGTGCTGAGTTTGCCAGCTCAGGCTGACCCCAAGCCTGGAACCTCTATGTCCTGCAACAGATGTAAGCATGTGCGTCCCCTCTGGTTACTGAGCAGTGGTGGGGCCACCATGACTTTCAGAGATGGACAATGGAGAGGAGCATCGTTAACATCAAGCTCAGAGCCGGCACCTCCTTAAATCTGTAGATTGTCCTCTAATGTGGTCAATAAATCACAGCTTGGAAACGAAGGGCAAACTCAGCGTCCAGGAAGTCAGCTGCAGTGATTGTTTTGTGCAGCAATGAAAGGTAGATGCCCAAAGCCAACAAAGGGTTTAGCTCCTCGTTTGAGGTTCAGTCCAAAGGTACCTGTCAGGCACTTTGCCAGCAGACTGGCCCCGTAATTAGCCATCGATGTGAGCATAAGTTGCAAGCAGCACTCTGAGTATGAAAATATTTGTGTTTTCAATGGATCTATTTTGATTCTTTGTTCCAAAGTGAAAATGTCTCTTATTTATTCAACATTTGTTATTGGCCTGTATTTTTGGTTGTTTTTTTTCATTGTTTTTTGGTGGTTTTTTTTTTGACACTGTGTCAACATTTCTCAAGTGGGAAAAAACCCATGTAGTTTAGCTTAAAAAAAAAAAAAAAAAGAAGACCAATTTTCTGCCAGCAGCATCCATGGAAATGTTTCAAACAGGCCTCTGATGATGTAATCTGAACATATGCCATCAGACCCAAGATCTGACCTCTTTCAGTAGCCCTTGTTGGACTGCTTCCCTGGGGAAATGAGGCTGTAAAATCACACCTTCTCTGTGTCTATTTGTCATCTTTCCACCATCAAACTCTGGCATACCTGGGCAGATTTCAAGCACAGATGGGATGAGATTGTGGAGATAATTGGGTTGTGACAAACTTCTCAAAAATTTCTGTCCAGATACATTAATATTTGGTTTTCTAACTCAAGGTGTAGGTAGCAGGGCTTTGGTTCTTTTTAGACACAAAAGAATCTCAAGTGGATGAAAATCCTTAAATTTTCCCAGCTGGCAAGCAGTTGGAGTTTGCACCTTTGTTGTCTGCAAGTCAACCAATATACTGAGATGTACTTGGAACAGGAGTAACCCTTTTCTCCTGCCTCATCGAAAGTGTTCTGCCTGCCACATCTGTGGAGTCACCCTTGGACAGTGTTTCCCATGGTAAGTTGCCACATGTGTTTCTGGCAGGCCAGCTTCGAAAACACAACAAAATGAGGATAAAGCAAGTGGTCGGTCTTGATCCCAGGGCCAGAACACAGCTCTCTGATGGGTTTTCCACTGGACTTTTTCCTGTGGGACCATGGGGTTGGATTTCATGGTGGTGCTAGGTCACACTGTGACAGGAAGTCTTGCTGTTCTTGGCATTGTTGTCACAAGACGGATCAAACCCAGTCGTGGCCTTAGGGCTCCTGTGCGTTTATCACTGTGCTGGGTCACTCCAGCCTTTATTTAGGAATGTTTATTTATGTCCTGCACCGCCCCAAGAGCCTTTTTGAAGCATCTTTACTATCTCCTGTTAAATCTGGAAGACAAAGCGTTAGGCCTCTCCACGAGGGTTTTTTATTTTTAATAAAACTTGCTTGTGCTCTTCCCCAAGGGACTTGTTGAAGTTGTGAAAGTCAAAAGAGAAAATGTTCTAGCTGCTGTTTCCTGGAGAGGGATGCTGTGTTTTCTCGTGAAACTCCTGTAATGGGCAGAGGAGGGACCGAGGCACAGTCTGTGGTCTAAGTACCTCTGAACCCTGGAAGCGTTGGCAGCCAGACTCAAGTCCATTCTTTCCAGCTCTTCTTCCCAAATGGTTCCTAAAAGGCTGAAAGAAATCCTGAAAGGGAACAGTCCAACACGGGAGCAAAACCAGAGCCCCTTCTCCTTCCCAGTCTCTGCTTTGTGGGTGTCTGCCAGCTCCCTGCAGACCTGACGGCTTTCGTGGGGACAACATAAAGAGGTTCAGCCCCACTGGAGGGACAAGCTGACGGTGCAGAGGCTGTGAAGGTAATTTCTACACCAGGCAAGAGGCAAGTTCCCTGAATCAGGACCTACCACGCCACAAAGCAATATGATCTGCAGGAGAAGCCCAGGGCAGCTCGGCTCTTGGTTAATCTGGCATCAAGGCTAATGAGCTGATATGCTGTTGGGCTAGCAAGGCTGCACTCTTGCTGGTCCTGGAGCGAGCAGTTGCTCAGGGGGCTCTGCCCTGTGCTGCGCTGTGTGAGAGGGAGGGAGGGAGGAAGGGAGATGCTTACAGTCCGGGCTCCAGCACAGACCATTTTGACAGGGAAAAAATGTATTTCATCCTCATCAAATCCTTGGCAGGAGATGTCAACTTGGTGCCAACAGGAAAAAAAACAAACCCTAATAAATAAAAAGGAAACAACATTTTCCTTCAGATGGTTTGAACTCTTGGTGTTTTCTGGGCTGGAAGTTGACATTATATTTTTTTAACTCTCACCTGCTACTGGGACTAAGCAACATCTCAGTTAAATACCTTTCTACCAGCATCCATGAGTGCACACCACGGGTAGCACGGGTGACATTATTTGGGCACGAAAGTCACATCCCCCAGTGCCCAAGGCAGCATGGGGACACGTCCCTGTGTCACAGGGATGCCGTGCCAAGAGGCAGAGGAGCTGCCAGCAATGCTAGTATCTGCAAGAAAGCAGGATGTTTTGCACTCAGATCTTCCCCAGGGGTAAATCTTCCCTATTTCTTCTGTTGGTCCTTGGAGAATCAGCCCTATCCAGTGCTTCCAGCAGGAAGATGGAGCCCTCAGCCAGGAGGTGCCTTCACAAGGGTCTTCCAATGCGCCCCCTACTTCCCACCAAGGTCTTGGGTTTGCCTGTAAAAGAGGGCTGGAGAATGGAAAAAAGGAGATACTGGTGTTCTGAGATGCCACAGAATGTCACTACAGCCTCCCCTCGTCATGCTGGCACTTGTTGAAGGAACCTGGTCCATGGGAGGGGTACACGTGTGCAGTGTCACCGCTTGGGGACACTGCCCTGCCCACAGCGGCACGGCAGCAATGGCTGACCCCAAACCACTCATTCTGGGGGAGGAGGACTTCTAATGACAAAAAAAATCACATTTTCTGTGAAAAACAGTACTTTACACACAGACATAAGCTTAAACCCAGCTCCAGTTTTCCAGTGAAGGAGAAGTATTGAAAGGAGCTTTCATCTGCCCCACTACATGCTTCATCCAGGCGTCAGCCCTAAGTTCTGACCCTGCCAGGCACTTCCCATTCAGCTTTGAACAAGTTCCTCCTCATTCTAGGAGCCAGTGCAAAGGGCAGGCGGAGAAATGGCTTTCTTGGCACCCAGATCTCTCTTCTGATTATTATTCTGGTCATTCGCCCTCTTTCTCTCTCAATCTTGAGGAAGGAGCAGTGATTTTGTGAGTTGGAATTTGGATGTATTCCCAGCTCTTCCCCCCACACCCCTCCCCCTCCTGTTAATTAAAACTAATAAATCTGCTCAACAGAGTTTGCAGAGCAGGGGGACAAGGTACAGTTAACTTGACGTGGCAAGGCCATCTCGCTCCTTTCCCCACACCTTTTATTTATTTAATTTATTCACGTATTTATTCAGTTCTTGAGCCTGTTCCAGAAATATGCTGCTGATCTGAATTTCTCGTCTATGCTACGTGCAGGTCCTCTGCCTTTCTTTCACAAGGAAGCAGTCCCACAGGAGCTGCAAATAATTAACAATTATCATGGCATGCATCCCCAGACATAATTACATACAATCCAGAGTAACCTGGAAACAAAGGAGTCCATGTTATACAAGACCTGCTCGTTTTTCTCCTTCTCATCTCCCCTGTACCCTCCGTAGCATAAAGGGAGATGAAACCCCAGGTTTTGGGGTGGCAGCGGGGGGCGGGGGGCAGGAGGGAGGTAGTGAAGTGCTCAGTCCTTTGTACTGATTTTGGGGATGCAGCAGAAAAAGCTAAAAGAAGGGATCAGCCCCTTCACACTTGGGTGTTTAATGCCATCTGAGATGTTGCATAACCCCCCCTGGCCACCCCACCACCCCAGAGAGCCAGGTCATACCCACCAGCCCCAGGAAGGTACAGGGTCCTATGAATCATCAGGTTCCTATGAACAGGTACCTATGAACCATCCCCCGTGTCTCTCTGCAGCATGATAAATGTGTCCTGCAGGAGGACAGAAGTGGCCTCTGAATTACATCCCCAGTCTGAGATGGGACAGGCAGGATTTTTTTTTGGAGCTCTGCAACCAAGACCTCCTTGTCCATGGGCAGCGGGTGATGGTTCCTCCCCAGCATCATGCTGCTACTGGAGGGGAGGGCAAGGAGAAGGGTGGCCCACGGGTGCTGTGGAACCCCTGGCCGACTTTCAAAGGCAGAAGTTAGTGCAAAATGGCTTTTGCTCTCAAGTCCTGAGGTCTCCTCCTCCTCCTCGCTGGGAGGAAGGCAGCACTGGTAGCTATAGCAACCAGACCTCCTTCACTCCAGACGCCAAACTTCGCCCAGATGGGCTTGGGCGAAGAAATGAAGAGGGACGGGAGAATGCAAATGACCTGCAATGCCTCCAAACCCTTCCAATCAATATTATATTAATTTTAAACCATGGGAGTTAGGCGAGATGTGGGGAAGGATAAAGGAGCGGATCCCTGGCAGCACGGAGGATGGAAATAAAGCAAAGGGAGAGGCACGAGACAGAAAAACAAGATGATGGTTCCCCCGCTCCAGCCTCCAAGCAGGCTCAGAAGAGGCCGTACTAGTGTCATCCAGAGGGTAACAGTTTTAATTAGTGATTTAAGTACCCTCCACAACATACTTTGCTCTCTCAACGCTCTTGGGAAATGGCTACACAGCAGTGGTAGAGGCAAAGCACGTCCTTCCCTTGCTCTTCCCTGACTCCAGCACATCAGCAGGATGCAGCAGCGGGGTCATCCCTCACCTCTGAAACCATGCTGTGCCCTCTCCCTGCAGAAAGCAGAGCTGTGGGAGGAACAGCAGCAGCCAGAGAAGCACAAACGACAGCCTTTGGGGCTGTGGTTGCCAGTGCAAGGGTCCCCGTTCACCTGCCCCAACAATTACAGCAATGAAATGTGACTCCGGCAAAACGGTGCCCAGTTACGGGACAGGACATCCTGGGTCCCCGGTCAGTGGTCCCTGAACCTTCCCATCCCCTGCCCTCAACATCATTGGGGCTTTCCTGCTCCATCTTCATCCCTCTCCTCTGCTCAAGATTTCTTAGGCTGCCATTTCCACCTCTTCAGCTTTCTGATGGCTGTTCAAAGGATCCCACGGTCTCTTCTAGCCCCTTTCTCATGAACTGGGTGAATTCCCTTTTCCTGCTTTACAGATGGGGAAGCGTAGGCAGGGGATGATGGAATTGCTCAAAGTCACCCATTAAAGACCAGTGCTAGACACGGGAATTGACCCCAGGACCCTGAGTCAGAGTTTTACATCCCAGCCAGGCTGCAGAGCCCGGGGTATTTCTCAGGTTTCTCCTACAAAACAGTGCTTTTTTTTTTATTTTTTTCGTTATTTCACAGGGCTTTTCAGCCAACACTCGAGGGAAAAAAAAAACAAACCAGAAACTTTGACTTCTGGAAGAAAATTTATCATTTTCTTTGCGCTGAACCCCCTGACTCAGCTGCCAAGTGAAAAGCTCCAGTGCACTAAAAGCGCTTAAGTGTTGATTTCAGAAAGTTGATCGCTGCTTTTTGGAAACAATGACTTTTTAGAGAAAGCTGTTTATACAGATAACCGCCATCCTTCTCTCCCTTGAAGCAGCAGCTGTTGTGGAAGACAGCTGAAATGGCAAACACGCTCTCGCTCAATCCATCACCCAGACACAAGGAAAGAAGAGCTACTTAAGTTAAAGGACAATGTTTGCATAAGGGGAGCTGGGCCACAAATCAATTCACACTTGAAGTCAGGAGAAGGTTTTCCCCAGAGCGGTGGGCTGCTGGAATCATCTGCTGATGGGATCAGGGAATAAGAAATGGCACCTTTTGTTAAGATGGAGCAGAACCAGGTGAATTGGTTCATGCAGCATCATATGTGATGGCTCCGACTTTGACTTGAGAGAAGCAGAAAGATCTGATTTCATATTTCTGTTTGATGCCAGAGGTCTCTGGGCAGCTAAGAGCTCTACCTAATGATCCGTGCTGTATGGAGAGAAACTTAAAGAACATTTGCTATCGAATTTCCATAGTCTTCCCCGTGCTATTTGCATTTAAAACTAGCTTTCAGATGCTGAGCGTGGGACAAGACACATTTCTGCTCAATACCACTCCAATTTTCCCTGTTGTGGATTCAGGCTGGCGGCACCGATCGCTATCGATGCAGATGGAGTTACGTGAGAATCCAGAGATTTCTGGCCCAGAGAAATCTTACAGGGAAATCGCTGCAGTGGTTCAGAACGCTCTGGTTGAGCCAGCACACGGCAGGGCGAGCACGGTGCTTCTGATTCCTGAGAAACAGAATTAGGAGGATCTGGGGGATTGAATCTTTGCCTTCTCTTAAGTGGGGACAAACCTCCCCCCCTCTCCAATTTCTGGCCCAACCATTAATAGTTATTCCAAAGAAAATTTATTTCAAGTAGCAAGAAACATTTTGCTTCAGCTATTTCAAAGCATTATTTCCCAACCCTTGCAGCATTGTTATTAAAATGCTTCTACTTTTTTTTTTTAAGAAATCGATTTACATTTTAAAACAGCAGAAAAAGTCACTTTGAATTTCAAAAAAAAAAAAAACAAGAAAAAAATCCTATTTGAAAATGTCAGGGTGGCTGAAAGCTATCGACAGACAATGCTGAGAAGGCTAAAGCCTCTTTCAGTTTAGTCTTTACTAAACAGATCAGCTGTGAGTTGGTGTCTGACACAATTAACATGGAGGAGTAAGATATCAGGGTCAGAAGGGACAGGAGAGTTTCGAGCACACTCAGCTAAGGCTGCACCGTGCCAGCTCCATCCCTGGGTCCATCGAGACCCACCGAAGGCGATTTCGGAGCCAACATGGCGAGATTTGAGAAGATGAGGATGCAAAAAGGTAGAAAAGGGCAGATGCAACACCTGCCTTTTTGGAAGGGGAGGGAGACCAATGAGTTTGCCTCAAATTTTTAGAAAGGCACTGAGAGTAAACAAAGCCTACGCGAGCACCTGGGAGAACACAGGGAAATGAATAACAGCCAACATGAATTTGTAAAGACCAAATTGGGTCAAACCAATCTAATTTCCTCCATTGACAGGGTGGCAGGGCTGGTGCTGGAAGAAGATGCAGGAGATGTAATCTGTCTTTACTTCAGGAACGCTTTTCAAGCTGTCTCCCATGACATTCTCATCAGCGCGCTGGGAAGCGTCTCTATATTGCAATTTGGCTGTACCTAGAGAGGGATTATCAATGGCTCCCTGTCAGAAAGGAGGGATGTGTCTAACAGGGGTCTCTCTTGATCTGGTACAATTTGATATTTCAATTAACGTCCCGGATGATGGAAGAGGGGAGATGTTTATTAGATCTGCAGAGAGTCCACCCCAGGAAAGGCTACCGGCACTTTGGAGGACACAAAACCAAATTCAGACCAGACTTGAGACCCAGTGACGGGAGACTGGAGGAAGGGCCTGAGATATCCTATAAAGCTGATGACATTCAGAGAGGAGCAGCGTGGAGCTCGATGGCGAGTCACTCACACAAACACCAGATGGGCTACAAGGGGCTGGGCAGCGGCTCGGCAGAGAAAGATCCAGGGCTGTATTTGATGAGAAGCAGAACAGACTGCAGCAATAAAAGGCGAAGGGTTGGCTGCAGTGTCATCTTAGAAATGGCTCAGACAGAGCTGTCTCTGGACAGGAGAGTGAAATACAGAAGCCCTCTGGGGTTTTCTGTCCTCATTTCCCTTTAATAGTTGGGGTCCAGCAAAGGCAACTTTGGCTGCCACTGGATTTGGTTTGAATACACGGGTATTTCCGCCAGGAAGTTTCCAATTCTCTTTCTTCTTTCTGCAGAGCATGATTTCCATTCCGTGCCCAACGCTGCCTCCCTGGCTCTTTTGATCTTTCATGTGGAGCCAGGGATTAATATCGTTTCAACACCATTTTCAGAAAAATCAGCAAATCGTATTTGCGTCTCAGTGGAGGACACGGGCTCCGGAGCAGCCTTCTCCTTCGGGGAGACGTGGAGCGATGGGGCCGCTCCGTCGGGCTGCGACCAGCAACCTGCCAGGAGAAGGAAGATTCACGGTCTCTCAGACCTCAGTGACGGTTCTATCTTTTATCAAGTCTGCTGTAAACACACGTCGAACAGTAACTGTGCCTGCACACACACAAAAAATAAAGGGCCGTCGTTGCTAATAGATTGTACTGTTTGTTGCTACTCTACTAAGAATGTCCTGCTAATTTTTTGTTTTCACTGAATTTTCCACTTGAAATATGAGAGCGGAAATGAAGCCGTGAGCTGCATCAATAAAGAGGGGAAGAGCTGCTGCTTTGCCTTGGGCTCTGCAGCACCGTCGGGGATGGAGCTCAGAGCCTGCTGGCATTGCCCTGTGTGGGTCCTGCAGGACCCCGAGCCATAGCTTGGACCTAAAATGATCTTACCCCTGGCCAACTCCATCCCAGAGCTTTGTCCCAGGCTGTGACATCCATGGAAAAGGAAAGGTGGGGCTGAAAATTGTCAGACCAACCTACTCAGCCTTGTGGAAAGTAGGGCTTGTTCCTGGCGGCCTTGCAAATATTAAAAACAACCCTAACAAATAAATAAGAAAATAAGATCAGCCAAACCAATACAGTCTGAGCCTTAGAAATAAGGAATGAAGCTGCCAGTCTGGGATGATAAGAGCTTCTTTGGAGAGAGAGAGGGAATGGCTGCAAGCTGCAGCAGGGTAGGTTTAGGCTTGACATTAGGAAAAAATTCTTCCCAGCAAGAGTGGTCAGAGCCTGGAATGGGCTGCTCAGGGAGGGGGTAGAGTCACCATCCCTGACTGTGTTTAAGAGTAGATTGGATGTGGTGTTGAGGGATCTGGTGTAGGGGAGAACTTGTAGAGTGGGGCTGATGGTTGGACTCGATGATCCCAAGGGTCTCTTCCAACCTGAATGATTCTATGATAACTGAGTGAGCACTGCCATTTCTGGTGGCGTGGTGGCTGAGCTTCAAGGTCAAATGGACAAAGTCTATTTGTTTCTCTCAAAAGCCAAGCTTTTTTTTTTTTTTCTCAAACACCCCTTTTTTTTTTTTTTTTTTTTTTTTTGTTTCCCAAACACACCTTCCTCCAGCCATATTTCACACAAAGCTGCTGTCCTCATGCGGTCAGCTGCAAAGCCAGGACGGGAGGACCCAGAGAGCAGAGCCGCCTCCAACTCTGCTGCCATTCAGCAGCACCCGGCAAGGAGATTTAAAGGCTATTGTGGAGAAATCCTTTAAATCCATCTGTGTAGTGTAGGAACAAGAAAGGCAAATGGGTAACTGGGAAGCATTCTGATGCTGGGAAGGAATACAAATCAGAAGGGCTGCTGGAGCTTTACTGTACAACTCTTCACGTGTTGCTGCCAAAATCCCTGAATCCTGCCATTTTCAATTGCCTAAATTATCTAGGAAATAGCAGCAGGGGCAGCACTCAGCTCCTGTGTTCAGGGGATGCTCATGCCTACCTGCTCACCCAGCCTCTGCACATAGAGCACCTTCCCCTGGCAGGGCAGAGGACCCAGCCAACCCTGCCACCCCCATTCTGCTGCAGACACCCCAACCCACCCACGAGCACGGTGGGGCTGGAGTTTGGGTCCCTGAGGATGGCTGGCACCTCCAAAAGAAACCCAGCATGGTGAAGGACACGGGGCCCCCGGAGCCCAGTTGCTGTCGTAGCTACTTCTGGAGGCTGGGAGACTGCTAATATTCCCCTTTTGGGGAAAAACTGCCCAAGACCCAAGCTTGGGAAGGCACAGGGGGCTGGAGCGTGCCCAGGGGTGTGGATGAGCGTGCCCAGGCATCCACATGAGTGGGCACGAGCAGCTGCTGATGGAGAAGGAGTAAGTGAGAGGCAGAGCCTGGAAGTGTTTAAACATGCAAACACACAAACCCTCTTAACAATCAGCACGGATGGAAATATTGATGGTTGCATTAAAAGTAAATATATTTTTAATTAAATCATTTTCCCCTTCTCCATTCAAGGGGCGTGAAAGCACTCATAAAATTAAACTGGTGCTTGAATTTCTCTCTCTCTCTCTCTCTCCTCTGATACACGAGACAACCATTTCCCCCTCTGCCTTCCCACCATCAACATCACCCCACATCACAGGCTTTTGCCTCTTTAACCCCTTCTTGGCATCCCAGAAAATGTCAAGGTTAGAGCAGAGCAGCAGATTTTCTCCCCCATCTCTTCTCTTCTCCTTTCCCTCAGTCTCAGTCCCAACTCAGGCCCAGCTCTGAAGGGCTCATTAATCAAAAGGCAATTAATTCCCCATCATGGGGGCAAATAACAGATACAGACGTTCAATAGCCGCCTTTTTCCACGCTCGAGTGTTTTTCTGATTCCTGCAAACTAAAAGAAGAAGATGCCAAAGCAAAAGAAACACCAAATGATTAAACGCTTCATTAACATCCTGCAAAGGTGGGGGGGTGAGGGGGGGGAGGCCACGACTTATTTATCTCTGTCACCAAAGAGATGGATAGTTCAGAGGTGTGGAAATGGCTGCCAAAAGCGGGGTGCGAATCGGGGTGTGGGGTGGTGACGTCCCCTCGCCCCAGAAGATCTTGTGAAGGCAAAACATCTACAAAATGGAGTAAAAATCCCTTTTTCTTCTTTCCTTCTTTGGCCCCAGGCGTTGAGACGGGATGCCGCTCCGCCTTTCCCCATCCTGCCCCTACCACCAGCTCCCAGTTATCCCAGTTATCCCAGTTATCCCAGGTGTGAGGACCATCCCACATCCCACCAACAACCTGCTCCCCTGAAAGTGTAACTAAGGACCACCTTCATGACGTGGGAAAGAAGCCATGGCTCCTTTTGGTTTTCCTGCTGCCGAGTCAAGAAGGGACTAAGAGCTCTGATACACAAACCCCTAAGTTGGCTCAACCCTTGTGTCCAAATCAACCAGCCCACGATCACCGCCCATCGAAAAATTAAGAGTAAACTATTCTAATAGTTATTTCATCTCTAAACTTACCAAAAACAAGGCCCAGGATTCAAATGCTCCATTGGTATCATTAATCATAGTTTGTAGCAGAAAATAATTTTATACTATTAAAGCAATTACCGTGTAATCATTTACTTTAGCAAAAATTCATTAATCTTTATTCATTATTCAATCAGATCATATTATTTTAGCCAATTCCATCTGACTTGCCATTTCACTGTAATGCAAAACAAAATGGGGGGGGGGGGGGT
>VZTM01040204.1:241351-330252 GCA_013400555.1 Jacana jacana
GAATGACAGAAGGAACTTTTTAGAATACCAAACTGAAGGCTTGGCAGAAATTACTTGTAAATATAATTAATGTAAGAGCATTGTGTCTGCAAGAGGGACAGCACAAACCTCATGCTCTCCACAGCATTTATTTACTATTTCCCTGTACCTCAGGCCACAATTCTCCAGGGTATTTTTATTTACACCCCCACCCTTTTATTTAGTCACGGGANGGGTTTGGGGTCTGAGAGCCAGAACTAAAGCCTCCCCCAAGAAAATCAAAGCTGCAGAGGAAGCTGAGCTCTGCCAATCTGGGTCAGGCTCTTATCTGCTGGCAAGCAAAAAGAAATTGGCCTGACTTTTCTTCTTCTTTTTTTTTTTTTTAATATATCTTCTGAGATGAGTGAAACTGCAGTGCTCATTATTATCGCTATTTTATTTTAATAGTCAGAGGTTACCAAAGATCTTTTGATTTTATATCCATGAATTTATCTTGATAGTTTTTCCTCCATGGGAAAAAAAAATAATAAAAAAAGGAGGGGAAAAAAAAAAAGCCAGCTTCTCCCAGGAGGCAGCAGTTCCAGGCTCCTTTACAAAACTGGGTGGCTAAACCCTGTTTTGGTCGGTGAACGGGTTTTTTCCTCTAGTCCCTCTCCCCAGGGAAACACAAATTTGCCTTCAAAACATCACTGTGAAGTAGGACAGCAACGTTACTGCTGTTTTGCTGTTAAGAGGGCGTGAGGATTTGCCCAAGGGAGTTGAGGGGGCATGTGATGGATCTGGGAATAAGACCCGGGTCTTTCCTTGGCACGCTCTGCAGTAGGGTTTCCCCTAAGATCAGGGGGAATTCAGTGTCCCCTTGGCCCCCGGGGCCACACTCAGTGCCATATGGCTTTGGGCACTGGCCATCCCATGCAGCAGCACCAGCTCGGTGCTCACACTCCCGTCCTCTGCCTCCGTGCTGCTTTTCATGCCAGGCGGACACTGTTGAAGACAGAGTGACATCTCTATCAAACTCCCCTTGCAAGTCTTTGTGCCATAATTCTGGCTCGGATCCTGCCTTTGTGTGGTCTTTCTGAGTTATCCTGAATTTCCTGGAAGTTTCAGCTCTCCCTCTGCCTGCCTCTCCTGCAGCCCAGGGACTTGCCTGTCCCATCAAGCTCCAGTGTGCTCAGCCCCAGCAGGTGATTCCCACAGCTCTGGCCATGGGGTTGACATGCAGCCCCCTGGGACCTTGAGGAGCAGCAACATCTTGGTCACCTCAGAGGAAGGATAGGGGCAGAGCCGTTTATCAAGAGCCTTTCAAACCAGAGCAGGGCAAAAGGACCAGGTCCTAGGGAGTGTAAAAGGAAAGAGAAGGATGAAGGAAAGCATAGCCATGGCAAAACATGGTCATTTCCAAGGCTCCCTGGAAGATTTCTGAGTGCTATCCCTTTCCAGAGATGGGATCACCACCTTCTTTTACTCTTTTTCTCTACAGACATAGAATTGCAGCTCCTGCTTCCTTGCCATGTTAACTCCAGGTTCACAACTTTGTCGAGTAGAGCTGATGGTTGGACTCAATGATCCCAAGGGTCTCTTCCAACCTAAGTGATTCTATGATTCTATGACTCTATGATTCGAAACTGGAGCAAGGGGAGGGTTATCTGGTCCCAGCGTTTCCATTTGCCCCCTTGCTGCTCATTCCCAGCCACAACAAGGGAAGTCAGGCAGCTCTCCCAGTGCATGTTGGCAGAGCACTACAGAGTCAATAAAAATTATCAGTTTGGCCCGCAGAGGGATTGACTTGCACCACCCCAAAAAGTCCTGATTGGGATTTATGAGGCAGCAGCAGCAGCTTCAGTGCTCTTCAATTCAGAGAGGCAATTCAGTCTCAAAGTAAATAATAGTAATAAAAAAAAGAGCAATATTGTTTTCCTTTGGAGAGTGTAACAGGTTGTCATGGGGAAGGCGTGTGGGTTTCTTTGCAAAGGGAGCAGCGCTGATGACCTTTGGGTAGTGTTTGCTCAGAGCCAGCTGCCGCGTTCAGCGCAGCCCTGGGCTTTGGGAACCCGCAGCCTCGCGGCTACGGCTGCTTTGAGCGAAACGCTGCTCAGCCCCGTCGTCCCTCCGGCTTCAAAACCCGACTGTCAGATCTGCATCCCCACACTTCCTCCAGAGCCAGAAGAATATGCCATCTAACATGCCATCCTCTTGAGGGCTGGGGCTAGTGCTTGGTACTGTACAAAAGCCACCCGAGTTCCTAGAAAAATGTCCCCTTTGGACCAGAAGCCTAGTAAAGCGGCTGGAAACCAGGAAATAGTGAGAAATGCCCCAAATTGAGTCTGTAGCAGTCTATAACACAGCTCTTAAACCCCTAACTAAAGAGCACTCCACCCACAAGCCTGCACTACAGCACTGGTACCTGTAACTGAGCCGCGCTTTGCTTGATGGATAAAGGAGAGGATCAACAGCTCACGCTTCTTTCCCACCTTTGGCAATGATCCACCTGATGATTTCAGGGCTTTAACTACTTATTCCTTCCGTTTCTTTCCTTTTGGGAAAACTGCAGGAGATAAAGGCTTACACTCGACCTCCACCCAGTACTTGGAGATACGGGGGTGGGTTGTATGGTCTAGATGTGCGGGGCAGCCACTCCGTTCTCAGGCAGATCTCCTGCATGTCCCCCCCATCCCGTCACCCCCCCGGAGAAGCAGAACTTTTCTGCACATTTCCAAAGAACTGGAGCCACCTCCAGGACACACTCCCGGGGCACCTCAGGAGGGAAGGAGAGACTCTCGAGGCCGTCAGGCGTGGATGTTGCTCAGCGTGGGGTTGAGTCGGGTTTTGAGGCTGCGGGAAGTCCGACTGCGATCGCATCTCCCACCCATTTTGCAGGCTTGGTTTAGTGCATCTGCGGTTCGCCCTGGAAGCAGCTTAAAGAGATTTTGATAGCATCTCTGGGAGAAAATGAACCTGTTAATGCTGCTATTTGCTGCAAAAACGGATTCACGCCCAGAACACTTTCTCACAGCAATGATCGTTTTTAGCTGTGAGGATGAATTAGCCTTCCACTGAAAAGCTATTTGCATGGGAAAGAGGTCAGCTAGGAGCAGCAAAGCGATTATTTGGGGCTAGGGCTCTGTCCCAGCCTTGAGGAGACATGGGTTTAATTCTCACTTTTAACTCTCCATTTCCAGCTACCCTCTGCAGCCTGGAGATCTCTTTGTGCCCAGCTCTCATGACGAGGGGGCAGCGCAGGAGGGTGCAGGGGCATCACAGGGATTTCAAACATACCTGCGGATAACCTGCTGCTCCCACCCTGCTAATAAAAGCTCTGGGTTTATCCTGGCAGGACCAGTTCATTTAATCACCTTCAGGTTGCCAAGTTTGCTTACAGCAGTTTAATGACAAATAGTGTGAGATCAATAACACACAGTGCTCACTCCTGGGCAGCCCCTTGTCTGATCCCAGGCAACCCCTGCACCCAGTCTGGCTTTGCAGGTCGATCTGCCCGGGTCCCAACACGGGCCATGATCTGCCCGACCCCTCTGGTAGGAGTTAATTGCAGGCAACATTTCACTAGAAAAGAGTCAAAAAGGTAATTGCCCTCTCTGGCCCCAGTTCTGAGCGCACCAACCAGGCCTTGTGTGGGACCGTGACTGGTTTGGTCTCTAGGGGATAATGCACAGGATCTGCCTGAAAGGGTTTTGTCGTGTTTTTATTGTGATGCCAGTGCTTGCTCCACTCATCCAGCCCTTCCATCCCCAGGCTGGGGTCCTGTGCATGCAGCTTTTCATCAGAGGGTGGGGTCACCCAAGACAAGGAGGCCTTTGTAAGCAGGAGCTAGCGTCTGCTCCCGATGAGGCACGAGTCCAGGACAGATACTGTCCCCTCCACTGCCCAAATCCTGATGAGGTGCTGGGAGCAGCATCCAAGGCTGGCTCCTCCAGGCTGGGCATGATGAAAGGCAGGTCTTCATTGCCTCTTCTGCTGGCTCTAGTAGCCCTTGTTGGGTGGTAAGCAAACTTTTCTCAACCACACCATTTATTTCCTTCTCCAGCTTCCCGTGTTACTAATTATCTGAAAGAGATTGATAAAGCCGCCAGTTGCCGTTCTGGTTACAGGTCACTTACCACGGTAATAAGAAGTGTAGAAATCAATAGCCATAAATAGCGGTTGGGAATCAAATTCCCTGAATAGTACTTTAAGTGAGGAGAAGGTTTAATTACACCATTGTCTGGCTCACTTTGCCCTGGAGGAGCAGGACAGAGATGAGGGGAGGCGAGAGGCAACGTGCACCCAGAATCCATCCGGCTCTTTATTTTGGGGCCAAGGCTGGAGAAGACTCTAGGTAAGGAGGGATGCTGAAGACTTTGGGAGTCTTCCAAAGGCAGCTTCACACCACATTTAGCTACAGACAGGATTTTAGGGCTGCCTGTGCAATCCAGAGTGAAAGCTGTGTGTGATTAAAAACCAGGTTGGCAGCAGCCAAACAGGAACAGGTGGAAGGCATACAAAGAAGTAAATCGACATTTTTTAAAGCAAACAAGGGTTTAGACTTGGGAGTGACCCAACCATGCACGGAGCTCTGGGATGGTCCACCTGAGGATGGTCCATAGCTTTTGGATGAAGAAAGGAGGACACCGTGCACTCTCACAGGGGCTTGGGATGATGGAGTTGAAGGCACACGAGTGAGCAGCTCCTGTCGCTCAGATGGGCAGTTCCAGCAAGAGTGGGTGGGAATAACTGCTGGGCAGGCTAACTGGGAAGATGGCACTGTTAGAGATAAACTACTCATTTGCTTGTTTAGCAAATCTTGCATGCTAGTGCAAGTTTGCAAGATGCCAGGCTGTGCTACACCCAGGTCACTGATGGCCTTTATGCCGAGTGCATTGGTCAAACACTTGTACCTGGCCCTAATGCAAGGGTCAGTGTGTGAAGTTTTCCCCAGAGGTTGGGCCTTCCTGGGTATAACAATCTACCTCCAATCAAGTCCAAAGCCCCTTCTCTTACTGGTAGAATGAAGTCTAGAGATGGTGGCAGACTCCAGATCACATGGGACTTCTTAAGGAAGGGTGGGAAATAAAGGAAAACCTCCCCAGTTCTCTAACCCAGCTGCACCCCTCATCTGCTGTCCTGCACATCCAGAGGAGCTGACTGCTGCAGGACCATGGTGTGCCAGACCTTGCTTACCCTCTCTGCTCCAGGAAGGCTGGTGGACCCTTCAAGCAGAGTGCAGCTGCCAGATTGGAACAGGAAACCAGCCAGCTGGTTCCCCACCACTGTCTCCCAAACAGCGAGACTCCAAGCTGGAACAAGGAAGAGTTTCACCCCAGGAAAAAATACTGGAGAAAAAGCCAAGGAAGATTGGCAGCCTTCACGTTTCAGAGATTGGCTTTCCCTCCAACATCTGCTCCCACACCTGGACCCAGACTGGGGTTTGGGCAGCCCTGTCCTGGTGCCGAGGGGAACCGGCTTCTCCTGCTCATTGCACGGGGCTGACGCTGCAGCAAAGTGGTGCCCTGGCCCCAGTCTAGCAGCAGGAGGTTTCCTCCATGCCATGCTGGCTACACTGCTCTCACACACAGGACTTAGAATATATCCACTGCGGCAACAGGCACAGAAACACTGCGAGCAAAGTGAGGAAATGCACCCAAACCACCTCCCGTGCCCTTCGTGCTAGGGCAGCTCCTGAGCCTCTACCCAGGGTTAGCAGCACCTTCCCTTAAGGCTGGGTCCTCTACTCTGCTCAGTCTTCCCTTGCTGCTGCCTCCCCAGGTCCCCAAACCCCTTTGTTCCCTCCAGAACTGCCCCAGCACTTGCACCCATCTGTCTGTCCTCCTCACAGCCACCCACCCCCCCTCCCCGTGGCTGCTCTGCCCCACTGTACTCCTCCAGCTACCAGGGTATAAATATGGTATGAGATAAATATTGTCACAGCGCATTACCCTGCTCCTTCCTCACCAATACACACTGCAGACAGAGTTATGCATCTATTTATATGTGTATATATATCTAATTATACTATATAAACTGTATATTCAACTCTCTATTGTGTGTATTTAATATAAATGCCAGCTAATTGCCCTCAGTAAATATATATGGGGATTAATCGTATTGAAATTAAATTTATTGCCAATCCCCTTGAAAATAAACACACAAAATAAAATAAACACATAAAATAAAAGCAGAGGACACCACAGTTTTTATGTTTGGTTCTTTTCACTGTATGTGAGGTTGGGGCTTTGCCAGGCAAGAGCATGGAGGACTCCGATACCTCTTCCAAAGACCCCCCCTGGCAGCCGTCGGCTCATATTGATGGTGTTTGAAGCCACAAGAGCCTGTGTTGCTCCCAGTGCATTGGCTCTTGGTTTGAGACTGGTGTGTGGTGGGAGGAAGGTTTTGGCCGGCCCCGCTCTGCCTGCGGCGGCTCGCTAACGTGGCCGACAGCTGGCCCGGCAGATTGGCGATGGGCTCTGCTGCCTTCCAGCCCGAGGTCACCGCCTCGAATACGGCCCCGGTCGGCAGTGAGGGGAAGTCATTACGGCCCAGCAGATGTTTGATAGCATGAGACGGACGGGGGGAGCTCGGGCCAGCTCTGGAGTGCAGGTGGCCATGGTGCAAATCAGCATCCAGGAGGGTTAACCCCATTAGCCAAGCTGGCAAGGGTGGCTGCCTGGCACCGCACCGAGCCTACGCTGGGGACAAGCAAGGGAGTCTCTCCTGGCATCAATAAAATCCTATCCATAGGAGGGACAGTTAAGCTCTCACATCTCTTTTTCCCCCCAAGACAGAGGTCCCGCTTGGTGGCTCAGCTATTTGTGCACAGGGATTTGCACAAGGCAGCACAAGGAAACTCACTCAGAGCAACGATAGCACAGGCTGCTCTGGGGACCAGGGTGGGTTTTAGCCTCCATCATCAGAGGTTTTAAAGAAGAGGGTAGGTGAGCTTCTGCTAGGATTGGTTTATGCCCAAATGGTGTGGTACAAGGATATATGGCAGGCAGAGAGTGCAGGAGTTACACAAGGCCAAAATCAGACACTGATGACTGGGCTGTATGGAGAGTTCCCCCATCCCATACCTCAGATCTTCCCCCGCTCTTTTTGGCTTCAGCAGAAAACCCCTGACAATGCAAAAATCTGTTCTTTAACAGTTTTGCAACATTATCTGACTACGCAGCCCTCCCGGCTGCTGTGCTGCTAATTATTTGGTTGTGATAATTTCTGTCCTGCTCCTTCATGCTGGCAATGAATGTGCAGCCGCTCCGGAATGAGGGACCCCACTGAGATTTCAGCCTGGATCCGAAGGGATTGTGAACCTTTGACCTGTACCATAAATCCTCAGTTCTTGTGGTTTTTAAGGTTTTTTTTTTACCAGCAAGATGACGATTCCTATCCACCTTCCTCACATCATTAATTTATCTAATCCCACGCCTCACCAGTTTGCCGGCCTCTGGTTTCCTGCAGGGGGAGAGGGCTCGGGAGGGAGATACTGCTCCAAGGCCTGTCCAACGTGCTCTGCAGAGCTGCCCCACTGCAGTGGGAGAAGTCACCCAGCCTGTGCTCTCCATCCCTTCTATCACCCTTTTTCCCCCACTTCTCTGCCCTAGATACAGCTCAAGGGAAGCTGGACAGCCAGTTCTGTTTCCTTTCTTCCCTCTTCACCACTTCTTCCTGCCAGGTGCCTCCTTTTCCTCTGCAAAGCCCTCAGGGAAAGGCTGTCTTGACTATTTTGAGGCCATATGTTAAATTAATGTTCTTGCTACTCTCCTGGATCCTGGGTTAATTGGCAGGAGCAAAAGGCAGAGGGAAGAGGTGCTTCCCCAAAGAGACACATGTGGGTGCACATGTTCTCCTGCATGCTGCAGCCTCCCCTGGCAGCAGGACAGATGGCTCCTGGGTGCCTCCACTTAAACTTGGAGATCTGTCTTCGGGAGTGACGCAGAAGTGAGATGGCAGAAAAGATGACTCAGAAGTGTCGCATGGTCCAGGTGTCTGGAGTGGCTGGGAGCCACGTTTAGCGCTCTCTATGAAAGCATCTTAGTTGGCCACTTGGCTCCCACAGCATCATCTCTCCTGGATGCCTGTGGTCACCCTACAATGGACCTGCACTCACACTCATTGGACAACTGCAGCAGTTGATTTGGGGCTATTTCCTGCCATTTGACAATCCCTCTCCAAAGGGTACGTGCATCTGGTTTCCAGCCATGGGACTGGTCTGGTGCTTTATCTCCAGCGTGCTCCTGTCCTCTTTATCCTTAATGTCCTCCGTATCCTTATTGTCTTCGCATTACAGCCGTTATGGACCAATCACCACAGAACTACTCATACCCAGCAGAAAGCCATGTCCCACCATATGGCCCCATGTGGCAAGTAGCCTCCTCCTAGCCTCCAAGGTGAGCTGCAACAAAATGCATCCATCATTCATGGAAGCTTCCCCTCCCTTTGGACCAGAGCAACTTGTTTGGCAATGAAAAAACCCCATTACCCCTTGGATCTCTTAATTTGACAGGGCTGGGAACTAACAGATGAATATCTGAAATAACTAATGGTGACTCAGAGGAGCGTTAAACAAAGATAACATTGTCACTTCTTCTCTGTTCCTCTTTTGTTTCTCACTCTTCAGCTTTCCTGCGGTTTATTATCTCTTCAGTTTTCCTTCTGATGATCTTGTTACTGTGACAGGATGTATATTATCTTTGGCAGCCTCTTCCAAATGTATGACCTGTTGTATCAATGCACGACAGGAATAAACAAGACAAATGCATGCAGAGGGATAAAAGCACTGCACGAATCGAAGTGGCTGCAAAAGGAGGGCTCCGTTTGTCAGCTCAGGGGGGTTGGTGGGGAAGGTGTGGGGGCACCCCACGCTTGGTGTGTGTGAGCTAAGCTCCAGGTGGGAGGGTTTCTCTCTCCACTAACCCTTGTCCAGTTTGGAGAGATTTTTGAAAGTGAATCTCCAGCAGTTCAGCATCTGGGCTGCCTGTTCCCTGGTTCTGTTGTGCATTGCTAAACGATTCCTAAAGCTCTGTCCCACAAAAGCTGCATTTTGGAGGAGCTGGTGTGATTTGTGTGCTGTGCCACATGAGACCTGCAGCTAAAGGCAGCCATAAGCAATGCTGGGATGAGCTGATAATACCAGCAAAACCATTGGCACCACCAGCAGCACTCACATTTAGAGGATCGCTGGCTCATTTATTTACAAGGATGTGCTGATTGCAAGGTTAGAATTTCATGCTGTTATTTGGGTATTCCAGGGACTGTTAAGCCACAGCTGGAGGTCTGCAGTCACCACCCTCCAAGCATTGTAAAAAGCCAGAACTCAGCAGGACCATCCCAGTCTCCTCTTACAATAACATACGTGGAAGAGTGGCAATCATCCACTGCAGGAATAAACCATCTCCCTCAGATCCAGCCTTACAGTTCCCAAGGACCAGAACTATTCACTTCTGACCTGTTGGAGAAATGCATGTGATTGGCAATGCTTGGTATTGCAGAAACTTCTTCAAAGCTGAGGAATGCCTGGATGAAAGGCTCTGGTTTGGTCTGTCTCTTTGTATATGTCAGTAGAAAGCCTTGGGGAAGCAGGAAATCTCATTAGGAATTAACTTGGGATCAAATATGACCTCCCAGGTGCTTCCAAAAGGGCAGGTCAGTCTAAGGGAAAACTGCTTGATGAACAGAGCCACTTCAGACTTCTTTGAAGAAAAGTACCACATGAAATTTTGATATTACTAAGTATTTAATAGATCTAATTTACAAAGCAGTGTTGCTCCCAATTCCCAGAGTGCTAAAAATCCTGCAACCTATTTCTTTACAAGAACGACTTCAATTCATTCATGGGCTTTAATGCAGCAAGCTGTTTAACAGCTGCAAAAAATGTTTTAGGACAGGAAGCCTGAGCCCTACAGAAGTGCACCCGTCTCTGCTGTCCCTTCAGCAACCCGGGAGAGATGTGTAGCTCCAAAATGACATGAGGTACCAGGTTTTTTTCACTCTGCCTGGTAGCAGCATTACTAGAACATGCGAGGTCATCATAGAGATCCTTCCTCACTTGGGCGCTACCAACAGGGCAAGCAACCTCTGCTCTGGGGAACTAAAAACCTCAGAGAATCCCCCAAAATTCCCCAAATCCCACATTTGCAAGTGTCCCACAGCCACATGTGAGCAGATATATCATGTCACCAGAATACAGGTGTCCCTTTGGGTGATGACTGCATGTCTGGCCATGCCATTGAGGGAACTGGATGTGTGCTGACAGCAGCTGTCACAGCTTTGGTGTGAGCTGGGTGACATCCATCCTTTGACCACAGCACATGTGTCCTCCAACCTCCAAGGAGAACAGTGATACCTTCAGTTAGGTGGTGGGAAGTACACATGGTCCTCAGATCTTTCCCATTCTGGTCTACAGGTTGTGCACAACACCTAAACCTTAAAGAGATGAAGGCACGTTGCCTTTGCATTGGTGCCACACAAGGCCAGAGCTTGGTGGCCTTTGACACAGAACCCAGAACTGTCCCCAGGGTGACAGCAGGATGTCACAATGGCAAAGCGCAGCCCCTGCCAGAATTCCCCAAAGCCAGGGTGGATGGCATCCAGCCCCTCACAGAAATGTTTTGAGGATCTTGGTCAGACAGAACCAAACGGAAAAGTACCCAGGACATTGGTGAGTCTTCCATTAACATTAGACTTTTTAGTAGACATCTGAGCAGCTCTTCCACTCTTGCTGAGTCCAGGGAGGCCAATGCTAATGCAGAGAAGCATCCATAAAACCAGGTGGCCTCAGGAGTGACAGCAGTGAGGTAGTGGACTAACGTAAGTCAGCTGTCACCAACCCACCTCAGCTTCCCTGCACACACATTCCTTCTTAAGAGTTTTCCATGTTGCTACTTGATCCAAACCACCCTCATTTGTGGCTTTTCTTACAGTATTTTGGGTTTAGAAGATCCTGGATTTGTGTGTCCAGGCTGGTGAGGGCTGGAAAGAACTCAAAGACATACATGGTGCCTTGTTTTGCTGCAAAGCCTACCTGGCAGCAATACAACCCCACTACCCTCCTGCTCAAAAGGTCAGCCAGAAGCTCTGGTAGGGCCTTCCACCACAGCAGAAGCCTCACATCCCGTCTTCTGCCTGGAAATTTGTTTCAAAGATAGATGTTTTCTCAGTGAACTCAGCTGCAAAGGACTTGCCTTTTACCCTGACGAATCTCTTATCTGTGAAGGCTGCAAGCACCAACAAAGAGTTTACACAAGGGCCTTGATCAGCCAAAGACAGGCGGTTTCAGAAGCTTTCTCAAACCAGAGTCTCTGAATGCACGATGTGATAGAGCCAGTTGAAAGAAGGTAATAAGCACGTTTAACAAAAAATAATAGAAAAAAACTCCAACCCAAACCCAAAAAACCCTAGGACTTTTCCTTTCATACCAAATGCTTATGAAGAATTTTTAAAAAATAATTTCTGTGCATGCCAGAACACAAACAAGAAGATAAAAGAGAAAACCCTGTTCTTCCCAGTTGGATTGCATTTTGACCAAAAACAACCTCTTTTCTCATGATTAATTCTCCCTATTCCCTCTGTTACTGTTAGCTGGGGAAAGGGAAAATAGAGAAGAACAAGCAAGAAAAGAAAAAAAATCACTGCTTGTTTCACTCTGGTGGGCATATTGGCCTTGTGTTTCTTTTGGAAGTGGAAGCAAACACCATATGCAGAGCAGTAATAGGATAGCGACGGCGAGAAAACAGTAAGGAAGTCAGGAGACTTCCCCTGTGATTCCCTGCTTCTCTGCTTGCAAGGGTGAAGCTGTGGAGGCACATCCCAAGGCGATTTCATTTGTATTTCTAACCCCAAAAGGAGGTGCAGGAACAGGTATGAAGTTTCTCTGTCTCTGAAGCTTCTGTTAGGGCTTGCCATCCCGACTGGACTGGTTGATTCACCAGGTTGGTGAATAAAATGTTCTGGGAGCACGTTCTGAACCTCTGTAGGAGGTAAGGCCAAAAGCACACCCAACTGGGTTGGTTGGAATGGTCTCTGCCTCTGTGATTAAGGAGATTCATAAATATTCAATGTTTCTTGGCAGCTGGGAGTGCTTCAGTTGTTCCAAGTATCTCAAGGGGGGTGGGAAAGGCAGAATGAGCCTTAGTATTTCTGACACCCCGCAGAGACAACCGGGGAAGGAGAATGCTCATCTTCTTGCAGAGAAGTGTTTCACATAGGGTGATTTTAATAATTCAGCCTTCGACTGGTCTGTTTAAATGTTTGATGCCTGTGAGTTGAGTTTTGAGATCTTGCCTCCCCCAAATCCAAGGAGCTGGACTCCGGTTGGGTGCTGTCTGCCTTCCTCATCGGTGCTTTAAACATGTTGCCAGGGTAATTCCCAAGCCCAAGTAAGAGCCCAGATTTCTTCCTTCACTGCATGAAATTCTCGTGCTCTCACACCATGGGAATAATATCAACCATCCCATCCTGGTTTGCATTTGGAAGAGAAGGAAAAAGAAAAAGTAGGAATGCTGAGTAAGGGTAAAAATGCTTAATTACATTCTGCTCATGTTAGATACACCAACCAATGCTGCAGCAGATCGGATGGAAATGAGGCAACATCGTGAGAATGTTGACACTGAAAGGGCCAACAGGGCCTTGGGTCTCCACCAGCCGCAATCAAACCATGTTGTAGTACAGCATGCTGATCTCTCTGTGGTAACAGAAGGGGCACTGGGGTCTGTGAGTGGGTCCTACCCATGAAATAATCTCACTGAGTGACTGCTCTCTTGTGCAACAGTCCTGGAGCCCATCTAAGATAACATCCGGCTGCTATTGTCATCTGCTGGGAGAAGGTCCAGGGCCTTTGGCAGCAGCATCTCTCTGCTATAACTGAGCATTTGGACTGCAGAGGAAGGTGCTTTTTCTGGATTTCTGGACAAGACCCAGGATATTAGACCTCCTGCTTCCACACAGTGGAGCTGGGATGTTTGCATCTCCTTTGGATGATCTGGTTCTGGCCATTCTCACAGACAAGGGACTGGGCCAAACATACTTCGAGTTTGGCCAGGTTGGGAGAGACCAGCATTCAAGGAACCACACCATTTTCTGCTCTCCCAGCCATTGGCGTGTTGCCACACTCCGAAACTCTCTGTTCCACAGCTGGTTTCCAATCAGCTTTGTTCATGAGAGACTCTTCACTTCCATGTGAGATCCTGATCCTATAAGCCCTTATCCTAAATTATCCATGAAATGTGTGGGCATGAGTTATGCATGAGATGAATTATCCATGAACCGGGTTGGTCGCCTTCTCTCTCTGTCAACTCTGAAGGTTTCTGCCAGGTATCAAAGCATAGGGTAGGCTTCATTGGTTGGAGTTTTTCTTCCCCCACCCGAAGAATCTGCATTTTACACAGTGATGTACAAAACCTGGGAGAGAGCTTAAATATTCATTGGGTCATGATGGAAGAACACAGAAGGCTGTTTGAGAGTGCGTAGGGTCATCCTTTCCCTCAAGATGCAGTTTCAGACCCCAAATCTTTTCAGCAGTTATTCATTCCTGTAAAGAGGAACAGCTCCAAGAATGACAGAGAGAACTTGTCTGTCTCTGACAACACACTCCCACACCCAGGCTGGTGGTAACTGTAGTCATCTATGAACTGGAGCTTGATATTCAAGCCTCTTCTTTATGACAAACACAGCAAAATCTTAATTTGAGTGGATATCTACTTCTGATTTTGACATGAACGTCTGTGATGGAGCCATGTTATTCTTCTTGTGGTAAGTTTTGGCAAAGTTGGTCTGTTTGGAGAAGGAAGGGGACAGAGGAGCCGGGAAATTGAAATTTTTCTGGGGAGAAAACATTTTATGAGAATTCCTGAGCAGCTCTATCACCTTGCTAATCATGTGGTTTGTCCCTAGGCAAGGCCAGCAATGATGTCGGCACCAGCTCCCCATTGTGCAGCCAGGAGCTTCTCCCCCTTGCCCGAGCACACGGTCTCCCACAACTCCAGGGCCATCAAATACATCTTTCTCAAAGGCTGCAAGAACATCACTGCATCTCACGCCCTGGCCGGTGCAGGCACCCACAAGTTCTACAAAGGATCTGTCTCCTCCCGCCTCAAGGTGAAACACAACCCCAGCACAACTATAAACTGCTGTCCTCCCCTCCCCGAGCACCTTCCCATCTTTTCCAACGTCCCCATGGACCTGGACAACCAAGCCAAGGGCTCAGGGCACTTTCTTGCCTCCAAGAAGAGGCTGCCGGTGTTTCTGCAGTTGTGTGGGGAGGCCACGCCAGCTGTGGCCCTTGGAGATGTGCACCTTCAAAACTCAAGCCAAGACCTGAAGAAGCTGCCTGATGCCAAAGCACCGAAGGAGGACAAGAAAGGCTGGAGGATGAGGGAGGCATCGGAGTGCTTCCCTTGTAGCAAAGGCATGAACTGATTCAGAGATAGCTTCCAAATAAAATATAAGTAGTGTTGTCCTTAAATACCAGTGGAGATTTGGTGGAGCTCAGATTCACTGACAGCCAAGGGCTGGTAAGGTGGGAGGAAAGAAAGGTATGATGTTGTGTATGGAAGGTATGATAAGGTGTGATATCTACTCAGGATATCCCTTCCAGTCTTCTGGGTGCCGTGGCAGACTGCTAGTCCAACAGACTGGCAGTTTGTACGAGGATGGCCATCCAGCTCTATCCCTTTCACTCAACACCCCTAGCATGCTAGAGATAAAGGAACTCCACACACCAGAACCCACCAACACACTCCTCCCACCAACACACTCCTCCTTCTCCACACACCAGAACCCACCAACATCTCCTGCACTGACACCCACAGCCCCTTCCCCAGGAACCCTCTCCAGCTGCTGCTCTGGAGAAAAACACCATGAATGAAGCATCAAACACAGGCTGTGGCGGAGCAAGTACCAAACGCTACATGGGGAAAAAAAATACACAAAAGGAAGAATCAAGCAAAAAAGAAATCTCATGCAAGACTGCCCAGGAGGGAGTGAAAGAGATTTTCATTGCTTAATTCTAGAGATTTAAAAAATGGTGACAATTAGAAGAAATTCCCCACAAAAAAAAAGGTAATAAATATAAGGAGTTTTGGAGTAAAAGGTAATAAATATAAGGAGATTCAGGAGTTTTGGTATATATATCACTCTTCAAGTGCTTCTGAAAGAAACAGTTTATAGCTGGACGATCCCAGACCAACAGGGACCTTCTGAATGGTCATGTGAAACCAGTCTCAGTAGAAAAGGGGAAAAGACAGTGGAGACTGCAATGGTTTGAAGCCTAAGGAGGGATAGGATGCTACTCAGAGGACTTCAGGGAACGCAGGGCAATCAGAAAACAGGAGGAAGACCACATTGGGGGGAAAACCAGACCTGAACAACCTTGGAAATAGGCAGGTATTTGTGAGTGGGGGCTTGTTAGAAAGAACTGATGAGCCTAGTACTTATTTGGGACCAAAGAACAGAAGGCTGTGGAGTCTGGACAGGGAAAAAAAAAAAAAAAAAAGAGAGAGAAATCTTACAGGTTTAAGTTAAAAGCTGTTGATGGTCCTTTACTTGGGCCAGTAACAGTGGCAGAATCCCACAGGAATTGATTGCAGATGGCAGCACCAAACTGGAAGGTATTTAAAGGAGAGAGGCCTGAGGGATGGTCAGAGGTTGTTCTTGCAGTTACAAGCACACCAAGACAATGCAATCCAGCAGGCCCACCAAATGCTGATGCCACAAGACAGCTTTGAGAATGCTCAACTATTCAAGGGAGGAGAGTTATTTCCAGAGAGTAACTTCCCCCTGGTTAGGTCTGGGTATTGCATGCTGAGATGAAGGCTGACAAATCTGAGAAGAATATTGTAAGAAACAGAGGGACCCAGACAGAGAAGAGGAGAATCATGTAATCATCATACCTACCTCCACAACACAGGGAGTGGAATCAGACTAGTAAGAATAGACCCAAAGGACAAGGATGAGCTAGGCTGAAAGTAAAAGCTATCTGGGAGAAGGACTCTGCAACGAGTTTGTAGGTCGTGCTGGAGACTGAGTTTAGATGTCCCCAGTCAAAGTGGGACTGAGTCATCACGGAGGCTTTAATTTTTGAGGCACAGATTGCAGAGCAAATGTTGCTTATTGCAGGCACCACTTATTCCTGAGCATGATAATAAACAGACTTTGTCTCCAAATGGTTACTGATCCAGGAAGACACAAGGCTATTTTAGTAGTATTTCAGTGAATGTGAAGACATTACAGAAGAGGTTGACCTAGAAAATAAACATGAGTCCAGTGATCAGAAGTTGATGCCATTTAAATTAAATGGAAGCAGATATTAAAAGAGGTCAGTAGCTGAGGCTATTTGCAGTGAATTAGCATATGAAATTACCAACATGGCAAAAGAGAATTTTACTGCTTGTAACGTACTGGGAGTGGAACCATATGCCAGGAGTTTACCAAACACAGCACCCACGCTTAAGGAAATGGGGCAAGAGTAATTGTGACAGCTAAAGAGCCTTTATTCTGACCTCAGTGGTACGCTTCCATTGCTAGCCAATTTTGAAGGTGAGCAGAGAACAGGGTCCAGTGCAATATGCTTTTGCGGAAGGTACTTTTAGGGAGGATAGGTCATGCCATGTTGGCTGTGCAAACACATCACCCAGTGGCCACAACCCACGCTCAAGGCCACACTCTGCAAACAAGCCAAAAATCAGACAGGGAATGCATCAACAGCTAATATTTCCTCCACTGAGCAGCCCAGGAGCAAACCCGACCTTCACAGAGGTGCTGCCCTTGGCAGACAGGCACTCAGGGTTGCTGCTCCTGTGATGAAAATGAGATTTCTCTGGCAGACCTTGAGCTGACCCATGAGGACATCAGTCCAAATCTAACTGGCACCCTTATTGGAAAGGGGACCAATCCTTTTAGGCATGAAAATCCTGGTACATCTAATCCATGGGGGCATCTGCGCTGGCTCTGCAGTACAGGAGATGGATCCGATGAGTACAAGTGGAGTTCCTCAAACAATGGCCCAGGGACTCATGTCCTTGGCATTTCCATTGATGGATTTGGCACAGAGAGATATATTGGATTTAGGAAGATTGCTGATTCCCCAAAGCTGAAAGGAATCTATTTCTCCTGTGGGAGAAATTAGGTGACCTTGAGGAACAGCAATTGCACAAAATCTCCTGTAAAAGGAGCTTCTGCTCTAAGCTGGGAGCTCATCCATTGGAAACAAGTGAGGGGGAGAAAGGCAGAGATGAACTTGCCAGTCATACAGTGATGATAAATCTCCGATGTAACGTGGCTCTGAAACAAAGCAAATATGATAGTAGAAGGTGTCAGGGGAGATGTTCCCTTCAGAGAAAGGAGACTGCTTCTGTCATTGCTCAAAGCCCTTCTTTGGAGTCTTGTTATGGCTCCAGTCAACCATGTTGAACAGAGATTAACTGAAATCAGAACAGGTGGGAGAATGGGTGGGATGCAGATCCTTCCTTGAAGACCTGCAAGAGTTTGGCTCATTCAGCTTGGCAAAAGGTAGATTCCAAAGGGAGGGGATGCAGCTGCTGCCTGAACAAATAGCTGAGAGGAACATTTTGAGGGACAGGATGGAGAATTATTTAAGGTTGGCATTAGAAGAGATGGGGACAAAAAGCCCAAGGACACATTTCAGCTGGAATCAGAGGATCCTTCACCATAGGAGAAACAAAGCTGTGGGACACCTTCCAATTCAGAGGAGCAAGGGGTGAAAAACTGAGCAAGAATGTAGATCTGTTTATGTAGGGGAGGATGTAGGCAGTATCTCTCATTGAAGGAAATTTCAGCATGATCACCAGGAGATCCTGATCAGTGCATGATCTCTCTACCCCTTGCCATTTGCAAGATCTCATTTTTGGGGGGTAATGCTGTCATGTTGGTGTATGTATTTGGGTGTATTCCTCCCTCTGTGCTTTACTAACTAGCTTGAAATTTGCTCAGCATTGTAGATCTTCTCATCCTGAAAGGCAGGACTGTTTCTGAGATCTCGCAAACTGGAGGAGCAAAGGCATCTCTTTCTTTCCCAAGATCAAAACCAGAGACCTCTTTCTCTCCCAGCTTGCCAGCCCAGCATTGTGGAGTGTTAGCCTTACCCAAATAAACAAATGACAGAGACCCACTCACACTTTACAGCTTCATTCAGGGGACAAGAATTGCCCTCTGGAGCTGCCCATCTTTCCATTGGCTGTAGAAGGAACACAGATAGATGATCCCTCTTCCCTGCCTCAAGTTTAGGAAGTACAAACACTGTAAACGCTGTGTGGCTTTTATATGGTATAGTACCAACTGACTGCACCATCTCTGTGTTTCCAGTCACAATCTTGTCCTTGAAAGAGGGTATTTCTGTTCCTGTTCTCTGCTGGGCAAATGTGTGGGCATGTGGTTATGCAAACCTGCCCTTCCCACAAACCTCCCGGCCTGCAGTGAGTTTGCTCCTCTGCTCTCTATGAAGGCACCAAAATCCTAGCTTTCCTCACCTGCAAAGGAATGCCCTTACTTTAATTGTTTACTGCCAAAATTCTTCAGAACCCAGCACAGTCTCCCCCTCCCAGTCTCAGCTTTTTAGCCCCTGTTCTTCTCATGCAGGTTTTCTTCTCTTCCCCTGCTTTTCCTCCTTTCCCAGTCACCAGCACGCAAACCCCTCTATGTCCCGCTATTCCCCAAACACTTCCCACTCCCAAGGTCTTCACAGGTGCCTTATATTCCTGTGTGTGAAGAGCAATCAGTGCCTCACCTCCAGTAATTGGAGTTGAGCCGCCGGAGCCGAGAGATGAATTTGATCTCTGCTGCTCTGCACGTGAGGGATGAGCCAGGGGGCTGAATTCTGCTGAATGAAATGTGCTTTTTAGTGTTTAGGAGACTTGACAGCTCACCACAGAGATCAGGACACCCAACCGGGGACCAGTGTAGGACACAGGCACACACCTCACCCTGTCTTGGTGTCTGGACCTTGTGCTCTGCTCTTGCCCTCCAAGGGGGAATGTCTGTCCAGCTCCTTGTAAATGAAAAGCACTGATTGCTCTAAAGCTATCTTATTCCTCCAGCCTTTGTCATTGACATGAATGCTGACAAGGTGTTGGTGTGCAGCACAGGACTGCTCTTTGCAGTGCAGTCTAACCATTCCATTGTACTAGTACAGACACGGGGCTATGAGCAGAGAAGGTCCTTGCACCTTTGCAGAAGTCCACAAAGCTTCAAGAATGAACATAGACAGCAAGGGGGAACCTCTGCAAATCTCAGCTGGTTTGCACATACACGTGGGATAGTGGGTTTGCCTCTAAATTGTCCTGAAGAGGTGGTCTCACCTGTGAACATGTGAGACAGACATCTGGGTGTGAATATCGCAAGGTGTTTGATCAGGATGCCCAAGAGGCCAGTGCTCCCAGGGAAAGGCAATTCACCTTCTTCCCATTCAACAGCATCAACAGGTAAGCAGGCTGGATCCTGCGTAGGGCTGGGATCCCTACGGAGAGAGGAGACCTGTTCCCCACAAGTGCCATCACATTCAGACAGGCGATGGGGTGTGCAAAACGACGTTCATCTGTGAATACCAGAGCAAATTACTGTCTTGTGATTATGTCTATGAAGATGTGTTTGTGGATGAGTTACCCACCAGCCTGGAGCAGAGAAACGGAGCAGTGACTCCACCTAACATGTCAGCAGGCAAACCAACAACCCACTTGGGATAGTCATTAAGAAGTTAACTCATCACCCAGGTCTCTCCCTCCCTGTGGGGGCTCTGTGTGCCTTGAAACCCAAAGTAGCAGATTTACATTTGCCAAGGAGGTTTATGTGGATGAAAACATGAGTGCATTCATAGCAGGCTGGTTGGCCAGAAGTCAGCATTGGGCAGGGCCAGGCCAAATCCAACCTGCCAAGTATAGAGTCTGTAGATGAGAATGGAGCAGAAGAAAGACCCAAGAACCAAAGAAAGGCAGGGGGAAGGCTCCTAGAGAGGCAGAGGGAGAAAGTGTGAGATTAAATGAGGGAGTGAAAAAAAAAATTAACAGCTTTCTGTATTCTTTTTCATTCATAGACAATATTATGCTGCTGCACAGAAGGACTAATTTAGCCTTCTGCACAGCCCCGGTGACCCTTCCTAATAGAAACCATTTAAATCTTTAAACAATTTACATGAAAATGTAACTTTGCTGCGAATATATTTCTTCCCCCTCGTGCTCCCATCACGAGTGCAATCCTTCAAATCTCTGACAGCTTCCATTATCTCTTAATGAAGTGAGAGCATCTTTCTTAGGAGATGCGCCGGCCCTGAGGTTAATCGCCAAAACGAGGTTCACAAATAAAAATCAGAGGGAAAAGAAGAGGAAAAGCAAACACTTCAAAGAGCTCAAGGGGGTGGCTCCACCACCCAGAGACTTGGGTGGTGGAGGGAGGGCAGTGATCAAATCCTCCTTGAGAGCCCATGTGGGCTGATGGGTGATTCCATCCCAGGGGATTCTGTCCTTCCATCATGCCTGCTGTTGGCTGAGCCACCCTCACGGGACCTGGGGTGGGTGGATCTCCCGTTGTGCCCCTCTTATACCCATGCCAAGAGAATGGTAGGGATAATGCCAGGCAGCACCTCACTCAGAGGTCCAATGCGGTGTTGAGAGCCACAGGAGTCACCACCACCAACAACGTATCTGAGAGATACCACTACCCTGGGAGGTGTGAGGGCCACCAAGGCCAGGCCAGAGAAAGCGCACCTGGAGACTGTGGGAAGAGGGGCATGAGAGAGAAGACCACAGATTGACATATTTAAAATGTCATCCAGGAATGTGCAGGGCTACGAGTGTGTTCCCACACAACAGGGAGAGCTCCACTAGCAGCAGTGACCCAGCTGTTCCAACGCAGGCACCAGAAGACCTCCAGTTTCTCCAGTACAGCCACACCACGGTTATATCCAAAAAGCCTTTGGGCATATCGGGGTCATCTTCAGAACCTGCTATGGAGACAGCAAGCCTGAAAGCAGCGGCTCAAGAGCATATGGGCTTTTGCATACCCTTGTAACACCTTGCCAAATATATCAGAAGAAACCATATGCAGCACAATGACAGGGACAAGCTGGGACGCAATGACACAGAAACACCCTGGATGCTCTTCAGTTTTGCAGGTCCTACAAACATTTCCAGCCCAAGCGCCAACTACAAATCATAGAATCATGCAATGGTTAGAGTTGGAAGGGACCTTAAAGATCATCGAGTTCCAACCCCCCTGACATGGGCAGGGACACCTCCCACTAGAACAAGTTGCTCAAAGCCCTGTCCAACCTGGTCTTGAACACTTTCAGGGATGGGGCATCCACAGCTTCTCTGGACACACCACCAGTATCTCACCACCCTCACAATAAAGAATGACTTTCTAGGATCATCTAATCTAAATCTCCCTTCTTTCAATTTAAAAACATTACTCCTCGTCCTATCACTACACCCCCTGGTAAAGAGTCCCTCCCCATCTCTCCTGTAGGCTCCCTTCAGATACTAGAATGTTGTTAGTGTGACCTTCATTAAACCCCTCAGATACCAAGGTCTCCCTGGAGCTTTCTCTTCTCCAGGCTGACCAACCCCAACACTCTCAGCCTGTCTTCATAGGAGAGGTGCTCCAGCCCTCTGAGCATCTTCATGGTCCATAGTTGGATCCATTCTAACAGGTCCTCATCCTTCCTATGTTGAGGACTCCAGAGCTGGACACAGTACTCCAGATGGGGTCTCACCAGCATGGAGCAGAGGGGCAGAATCACCTCTCTCGCCATGCTTCCTTTGATGCAGCCCAGGATGCGGTTGGCTTTCTGGGCTGCCAGTGCACACTGCTGGCTCCTGCCAAGCTTCTCATCCACCAACACTCCCAAGTCCTTCTCCTCAGGGCTGCTCTCCAGCCATTCCTTGCCCAACCTGTATTTGTGTTTCTGTGCATTTTCCCACTGGAAAACTCACAAGCCCTGGGGGTCACGTATGGCCACAACACGTTGTAGGACTCTGTTACGGGGGTGGCTGCAGGAATTTGGAAAGGCAGAGCAGAGGCTACTGCTCCAGGCTCTGCCCTCCATCAGATGCTCCCTGCTCTTCTCCAGGCTGGAGGGCTGCTTTGTAGAAGGCTCTGTGGTGATGCAGGGGAGATTTGAGAGAGAGGACATAATGAAAAATAAATGAAAAGGGCTGGAAATGAGGAGAGAAAGGCTGAAAAACTATTGAGCTGACAGGAGACAGTATGGAAAAGGGGATAAAAAATCAGGAAGGTCTCAGGGGAAAACAGATTCACAAGAAGGGGACTACTGACTTCAACAGAAGAGAGATGAAAGTGGAAAGCAACAGCAGAAGAAAATAAATAGCTATTTCCAGAAAAATCAATGAAGTTTGAAATACTCTAGGCCAGAATATTTTTCCAAAAGGGAAAAAAAGCCCACAAAGAGTTAACATTTCTGCTTGTTATAGCTGCATAAGGAAAGAAAATAAATAAAGGAGAGTACAAAGTGTGAAAATAAGGAGATGAGTGATGGAGAGAGCTCTTCTTTCAGCAACAGCGTGCTCCCTACAGCGTACTCCACTGGGCTGGCATCAGATGTGGTGGCATCAAGGCTCTGTCTCTCTGAAGAAAGCATCATTCCCAAGCTCAGGACATGAACTGATACCATGTCACCTCAGCAACTTCCCATCAAATTGCCTCCAGGCCACAATTCAATGAACCTTTGGCCCCAACTGGAGAGGGTTTAAGTACTCTCTAATCCTAACACAACTTTGCTGCTACCAAGTAAACCCAATTTTGAAACTACTTGTACAGACATCTGTCATCTAGAGAAAAGGTAAAGCCTCTGAAGAGAAAGAGCAAAAGGTTTTCTTTGTTCTGGGACACTGCTCCTCCTGCTTTCTTCTTCTCCACTCTGACTTGGCAGGCAGAAGGGCACAAGCAGGGACTCACAGGGATGTGTGCTCTCCCATCACGCCAATGAGTCACATTTGCCGGGCTAAAAGCAATCCCTGGTTCTCCTGGAGAAAGACCATAATCTCCAGATGAGGTAGGACAGGGCCAGGAAGGTGTGAAGATGGCCTGGACTGACCTCACAGCCCCCAGAGCACCACGACGCATCAGCTGGAGCTGTGGCAAAGGGTGCTTGTCTTAAATCAAATCCTCCAGCAGTGAAACCTGCAGCGCTGGGGTGGGGGGTGACAGATGGCCTGGCCAGTAACCGCACAAGACAGCTATCTGTCAGGTCTAAGTGAAGGCAAATCAGCCCTTATCTGTGCAAGGTAAGCCTCGTTAGCCACCTGATGTCAAAGAAGATGGGAGCTCTGCTTTGCATCTCTGGGATTACTGGTGCCTGACAGGTCACCCAGGTGTTCACAACATCTCGTGGGGTGGAGCTGAGCCTGGGCTTTGTGGGGCACACGCTGAACCCGAACTGTTTGCCAGGCTTTCTCATTGCTCACAAGCAAAGAGAAGGAGGACATGGACCACTTGGGACCATGCAGTGTGTGCCCAGGGCTCACCATCACCTAAAGCAGCTCTGCCTTACCCTCTCCTTGTCCCATGCAGGGTGATATCAGCTGTGTGTCCCCCTGAACAGGACACATCTGCCTTTCCTCCATCCCACACTGGGACCTGGGGGGGCAACTCCTATCCCAGGGGTAGGTAGTCCAGCATGGAGGGGCTGGCAGGGACCCTGTGTGGGAGGGACCAGCTGACAGGACCTGACCTTCTGCACAGGGGGAGAGGAGGAGCCGGGGGAGGGAGCTGCAAGAGGGAAGTCAGCCTCTTCCTCTCCGGCTACCCTGACTTCTCACAAATCTCCTTTCCTCCCAGCGTGGAGAGTCACAAACAGCTCTCGTTAGGTGAAGAGGGTTTTGGAGGGCGAGTGGGATGGTGGATAACAGCCGCGTGTCAGGCCTGAGTGCATACAGCCCAGCAGTCATCTCAAAACAGGGCTTTTAGCTGGTTCCCTTCCTCCCACCTTCCCCTCTCCCTGCCTCAGCACGGTGAGCAGGAGCGATTTAACCCTGTAACCTTTAATCAAGGGCTTGTGTACATGGAAAAGGATTGATGGAGCTTGTCTCCCTCATGGCCTCACACCACGGCTCCGATTACACCATTAACTCCCTGAGCTGAGTGCTCGGGCCAGTATTGGCAGCCAAGAAATAATGGCCCTAGAAGCCTGGAAGTTGCATTACAGAGTGATTGCTGGGAAGCAGCAGGGCACAGGAATGGGAATTTCCACCCTGAGGTGCTCTGGGCAAACCAGGGACTTGCCGACAGGAGGAGGAGGGGGCATTGCTCTCCCGTGCACAAGGGCAGAGGGCTGGGTACAAACACCACTTCCCTGCATGAGTTTGGGCAAGTTACAGCCTGTCTGGGTCTGATGAAGGAAATGAGTCCCAGGAAGTGGATGATCTGGGGGAAATCCCACCATCCATGAGCAGGTAAATCAAAGAACCCAATGGGCTACAGAACCTGCACCAGCCACTTGGCCAAGAGCAGGCAGGTGTCCCACACCAGCAGCATTTCTGAGCTCTTGGGCATTTTCCCCTATATTTTGAGAACTGAAGAGTCTTCAAGGATTTTGTGCACCCAGAAGATACTTCTCTCATCCTTGAAGAGCCCGGTGGATGCAGCCAGAATGTGAGCTTCATGGAGCTGCATGGGGACACAGGGAAACCATGAACAAGTGTATCTTATCTTGCTGGTGAAGCCGGATCAACAGGCTGTGGAGACAGCTTCTCTTCACAGAATCACAGAATCTCAGGGATTGGAAGGGACCTTGAAAGATCATCCAGTCCAATCCCCCTGCCAGAGCAGGAACACCTATAGCAGGTCACACAGGAATGCCTCCAGGTAAGTTTGGAATGTCTCCAGAGAAGGAGACTCCACACCCTCCCTGGGCAGCCCCTTCCAGTGTTCAGTCACTCTCACTGTGAAGAAATTTTTCCTCATATTTAACTGGAATCTCCTCTGTTCCAGCTTGCATCCATTACCCCTTGTCCTGTCATTGGATGTCACTGAGAAGAGCCTGGCTCCATCCTCCTGACACTCACCCTTTACAGATTTATAAACGTTATTAAGGTGACCCCTCAGTCTCCTCTTCTCCAAGCTAAAGAGATCCAGCTCCCTCAGCCTTTCCTCGTATGGGAGATGCTCCACTCCCTTCATCATCTTGGTAGCCCTGCCCTGGACTCTCTCCAGCAGTTCCCTGTCCTTCTGGAACTGAGGGGCCCAGAACTGGACACAATATTCCAGATGGGGTCTCAGCAGGGCAGAGTAGAGGGGGAGGAGAACCTCTCTTGACCTACTAACCACCCCTGCTTCTCACACACCCCAGGATGCCATTGGTCTTCTTGGCCATGAGGGCACAGTGCTGGCTCATGGTCATCCTGCTGCCCACCAGGATCCCCAGGTCCCTTTCCCTGATGCTGCTCTCCAACAGGTCATTTCCCAACCTATACTGGTCCCTGGGGTTGTTCTTACCCAGATGCCAGACTCTACACTTGCCCTTGTTCTAGTTCATTAAATTTCTCCCCACCCAACTCTCCAGCCTGTCCAGGTCCCACTGAATGGCAGCACGGCCTTCTGGCGGGTCAGCCACTCCTCCCAGTTTGGTGACATCAGCAAACTTGCAGATAGTACACTCTATTCCCTCATCCAAGTCATTGATGAATATATTGAACAGTACCAGTCCCAGTACTGATCCCTGAGGGACTCCACTAGACACAAGCCCCCAAGTAGATTCTGTCCCATTGACCACCACTCTCTGGCTTCTGTCCTTCAGCCAGTTCACAATCCACCTCACTACCCTATCGTCTAGGCCACACTTCCTCAGTTTAGCTACAAGCTCAGTTTAGCTTCAACCTAGGAAGGCTGATTATAAAAATCACATGGAACATCTCCATCAGGAGAAACTGCGAGGACTCTACCTACAGGAGGAGGAATCTCTTTGGTCAGGTCTTCCCACGTTCCTTGGAAGATAGCAGGTCGGATCCCGACTGTGAATGAGGACGGTCCTGCAGCTACAGCTACTGCCCAAGTGGGGGCCAGGATTATGGATTTACTGGCTCTTCTGGGTCACAGGACTTTTTGTTCCTTCTGCTTTGGGCCAGAAATGTCACCCCGCAGGTGATATGTTCCTGCAAAAAGCTTTCTTTTAGTAAATTGTTAAACCCACAGAAAATCACAGGCCAGAACCATCTCGCGGAACCATGGGCTGGAGAATGGGTGAGAAGAGGTATGGGGGTGGTAGTGGTGACAATGCTGGGACAGATCCAGAGCAGGCCCAGGGCTGGGTGGCTTCAGGAGCTACAGAAGAGAGGTGGCGGTGAGAAAATCCTGTGCTCTGTGCCTGCATGTGAAAAACTGGCCACCTCAGCCAAAGCAGACAGTACTTGACAAGGAGCTGAGTGTCCTGCTGCTCGGGGGCAATTGCTGCAGCGCCTGGAGCAGGAGCATCCCTCCTTGTAGCTCCACGGGGTGGGAATACCCAGCCAGCGACCAGCAGCTCCAGTGATGGAGCTGGTACCACCTTCCCCTGAAAACAGGAGGGAGCAGCCTTTCCCGAGCGGGTGTGCAGCGTGACCTCCAGAGAGGATGTTCAGGGAGAGCTCTGCTCTTCATGGAGGAAAGCTCATCCTCCTGCCTCCACCTCCACAAGCAGCTGGGAAATGGGATGCTACTGACACCCAGTGGCTCTGTGCATCCTGCAGATGGGGACTAGCTCCTTTGCTGGTGGAGGAGACATGTCCATGCTCCCCCCATGGCTGGGGCTTGGACTTTTGGAGGGACCTGCTTCTTCAGGGACTCATCTGTGGAGGGAGGGGTTGGAGACCCTGAGTCACCGTGCACTTGTAGCATCGTTGACAGAGAGACCCTGGCATGGTGGCTTTGCAGGGTGGCAAATGGGACATGGGGGAGAAGGGGGTTTGTGGCTCCATGTTTGGCTCAACAGTGCCTGCCTCATATCACATGCCTGGGGAGATGCAGCCTCCTTACCCAACCAAACCTCTGCAAATGGCTGCATTATTTTATTCAAAAAACTTAGCTATGCCAGATAAAAAAATGTCCTAAATTGCCACAGAAATGCTGGGGGTGGTAGGACAGAGAGTGAGGTTAGTTCCTTCTGAGATGTTCTGGTTGCTGCCTCCCCCAGGTCCCCCTGCCAGCTCTAGGACATCAGTTTGGACCTCTGCAGACCCTAAATTCTGCTGGGGCAGAGGCTGGGGTTTGGGGATGGAGCTCCACGGGCCAGCTGTCCAGGTGAGCTGTCCTGTGAGGGTTCCCTTTGCAAACATTTTGACTCCAGGCAAAGAAGTGGGTTAGAATTGGAAGTGGATTAAGATAAATCAGCAAACACCATTTGCATTCCAGAAGAAGGCCGTCTACACAGGGAGTTAAGAGCAGCAATGGAGGTTTTCAATCTACTCCGCCTGTCATTTCAGCCCCCAAATCAATCAAGCAAGCAAACAGCATGGAAAAATAACAACAAACTGCCTGCATTTGGCACCCCTCGGTGCAAAACCAGAGAAGATGCAGCCTCTGACCTGAAGAACAGCAACAGATAAAATGGACACAGAACGGAATACAAAAGGGTTCAGGAGCGACGCTTCACAGCTGAGAAAAACATTTTCCCATGGCCCTTTACACTGACGAGCTCTAGTTTTATCTGGGGAGAGCACCCAGAGGCTGCTGAAAGAGAAATGCATTTTTAATTATTTGTTATTATCAATTGCTTTGCAGATAGAGGCTGCTGATAATAGAAGCCCATTGCACTGTGCGCGGGAGAGAGACAGCTCTTGCAGCTGGGGACTGTGTGAGCAGCCACCGCCTGCACAAAGGCAGGGACTTAACCTACGGAAGATTATCTCAGGGTGGACCAGGCATCGTCCCCGCAGGATCAGAGGAAGAAGGGCTGCTTCATAAATCAAGTTGTGGGTGGAGAAAAAGAAACAGAAGCAATAAATGAAAATCACTGTGGCCACAGCACATGGTGCACAGATTTTGTGCACAGCGCACAGATTTTGTTTGTGTTCCTCCGGAGAGGGCTGGTGGCTCCCCGCTCACGGGATCAGGAAACACGGCTGGAAGATAAGGCACCAAATCTGGGCTACAAACAGGGACAGACGGGAAGGTCTGGAAGTTCCTATCTGCATCCTAATCCCAGGCCTTCATCGCCTCCTCCTGTCACACAAAGCGGTGACACAAGAAGGGTCCACGTGCCAGTCTGGGAGGTTACTCTGAGGCGTCCAAGGAGCACAAGGGAACGCACTGGCTGAATTAATGCATCTGTAATTTCTGAGCCCAAATGAACCTTTCTGGCATACACTCACACACACACACATTCAGCTCTAGAAACAAACGGACTGATTAGCATCGACTCAGTTATTATCATTATTATGGGCAGAGACAGATCCTTGTCTCCTCAATAACCCAAAATCGGGTGTTAGTCACTTCAGCAATGTCCCTGTCCCCCTCTGCTGCGACACACGTGTGTGGGGTGCCTGCCTGGCTCCCAGGACACAGATCAAATGGGGGAGGAAAGGAAACGTGGCTCCACTTTCATCCTCAAAAATGTCATGACTGCTTGTGTGTCAGCAGTAGGGACCTGATCAGAGCAATCTTCTTTGTGGCAGGACTTTAGCTGTCCCTTGGCAGAAGGTGGACTTCCTCAGGGCCCAAGACAGATCCATCTCCCACCCTCAGCAGAGCCTGAGCACACTGACTGCACCCTGGTGATGTGGAGGAAACCTCTCTTACTGCCCAGATGCCATCACATCCCACACACACTTCCCTAGCCTTGCTCAGTAAACATCCTGTGTCTAAAGGATTAACACTTAAAGATCCCGAACTGACCTTTTAGCTGGCCCTAAGGCTAGCTAGGAGACTACCTTCTCCAGTCTCCAGCTCTGTGCATTAATAAATAGCTCTTCCCAGTCTTCTCACTCTTCCCAACTTGACACTTTTTCAATAGCCTCATGTTCTCCAGTTTGTTTTGTTCCTGCAAGCACACCAAAACTCCTTGCTCCTCTTTCTTCTGCACTAATTGCTCTTCTCTTATACATTGTGTGGAGAGTGGTGAAGGAGGAGTGGAAGAATCGCAGTCCCTTTCTCATCTCACATCATCCACTTTCCCTCTCTCCAAGCACACATTCAGATCCAGGAACAAAACAACCATCGGTGGCTGCTTTGCAACGGGGCTGAGGATCATTTTGAGGCCATAGTGTGAAATGAATGACTCCCCTGCTTCAGAGGGGACATGTCCTGTGGAGCCAGCAATGAATAAGCAAGTGGTGCTGGGGAGAAAGAGAGGAGTGCTCAGTCCCCTGCTCTCTGCTCCCACTTCTCTGCCTGCCAGCAGTGAGGAGTGTCAGGATGCAAAGTGAGGAGGCTCACAAAGGAGCCATGATGAGAGGTGAAGAAGGTCCTGGAGACACCTGGCTGTCTGCATTGGCTCCAGGATGGTGCTATCCCTACAAGACATATGGACAAAGGTAAAAAGACTTATGCATCAGCCTCTACATGTGGATCCTGGACTCGTTATGGGAAAACTCAAGGTCAGCTTCAAACCCCAGAGCAGACACAACCAAAATTTCCACACTGCTCTAAACTGCTACAGAGTCTTTATTTTATTCCCTCAGCCTGTCCTCGGTCCAGCAGAGGGACTGTCCCCTCGTGGGTGCACACAGCGTGTGGACCCAAGGGACAGAGGTGCCCTGTGTGGATCTGGACACCTGAAGGGCAGGAGCAGCCGTCGGGCTCCGTGCTGACACAGGGCGTGGGGCTGGCTCGGGCGCTGTGCCCAGGAGACTGCATTGCTGTAGTCTGGCCAAGAGGTGGTGAAGTCATGAATAACATAAGCCAGGTCATTATCTGCCAGGATGAGGTAGAATCTCCTTGCCAGTTCAGGATGACAGAAAACATCATTCATGGCCATTCCCGTGTGAGAGGAATCCAGAAGTACAGCAAAACCCAGGCCACCATTTGTGGATGAGAACTTCTGACCTAAAGGTTTTCTTGGGGGAAGCTTCAAACTCTCCGAAACGCTTTTTTCCCCACCTTGTGCAGATCCACCCTCCCTGCTGCACTGCTCAGCTTCTGCCAGATGCCACCTTAGCATCCTGCTAACCTTGAGGCTGTGCTGCTGGAGAGGCTCATGCCATGCCCACGGATGGCCATGACAGGTTGAGCCTGGGGGCTGCAAGGGAGGTCACCAGCCATGGAGATGTGCTCCTCAACATGCGTGTCACTGTAGAGAGCTGGCCCTGGCCAGTGTGTTGCCCTGGCCTGGTTCCACTGCTCCCAGGTGAGGCATCACTGTCCTGATGGATCCAGAACGATGCAGAAGGATGCACGCGAGCGCCTGCCACCTCCTGACAGCAGGAGAGGATCAGTTGGTGGCACTTGGGTTGCTTCAGCTCGTGCTCTGGCCTGGATCCAGCTGCTGAGAGGGCTGGGAAATTGGCTGCAGTCAGACGAGCTTGTAGCTGGCCTTTGAATAACATCTGAGATACCAGTTTTCAGGCATCTGTGCAATTCATTACTCTCCAAATAAACACAATATGCATCATGCCCCAGGGCAATCTGTGCACCAGTAAATCCCAATCCCTCACCTCCAGAAAGCTGTAAAAACCAGTAACCCCTACTGAGCTTGGCTTGCCCTGGGATCACAGCAAGTGCTGGGTGGGCAATGCAGTGGCACGTGGACCTGGACAGGGACATGGGACCTGCCTGCACCATGAGAGGGGCTGCAGGAAGGAGATGTGGTGGCCACAGCACTGCTGAGCTCCAGGTATTTCAGGCTGGGAGAGGTGCTCAGCTGCCCAGGCTGTCACTGACAGCGGTGAGAGCGTGCTGAAGCATGGTGTTTTCTGCTGATGCACGGTGCCTTCCCTGAGCTCCTGAATGGGGTGCACGAGGAGGTGGCCTGTTTCAAATCCAGGCAGCTGGCAGGGCTACTTGCAGCAAGTAGCTCTCAGTCGCTTTGATGGGGCAAACAGCTCACACCTCTTTTGGTCAAAAACCCCTGGGAAAGCAGTTTGCTTTGCTGTGTCAGCACAATGAGAGGGGCCTCCCTTGAAGAGGGGATAACCCCCAAGCATAAGCAGTCAGCAAATGGCACGGTCTTTCTCCAAGACTGAACATAGGAAGGGAGAAGGTAGGAGCTGCTACAGACATCACAGGGGCCAAAAAGCTGTGACACCGCAAACACTCGTGTAGCAAAGGGGAAAAAAACTCTGCATAAACTTGCCTTTGATTTAGACAAAATTCTCCCTTGGGGTTCCCCAGTTGGGAGCATCTCCCAGCTCAGCTGCCTCTGCACTTCCATCCAACGGGCTGTCTCCACGGCCGAGGGTCCGCTCAGGTCCCCGCTGTGCCGTCGGCCTCCCCTGGTGAAGCAGCAGCCACCCCTAATCTGGCACCACCACTTCATCTGACACGGCGAGTGGATTTAATGAATGAATTAATTCTGTTCTCCAGCGGGTGCGACACGCATTCAAAAGCTAGAAAATAAATGTTTCCCTTTCCTAATTTATCGTGTCCCTTTTGATTTGTCATACACACAACCTCATGCATACGGTCTCTCCGTATCTCCCCCACCAGTCGGGTCCCGGAGTTTCCATCACCGCAGAGATAAACAACCTCCCCAACAGAAGCCGATACTGCCGTACTGTGTGGTTCTTTCAATCCACATCTGCTCTCTCTGGCACCCTACAGTGCCACATGTTGCTCAGGAGCCCTGAACTTACATTGCATCGTGGGTCATCACGGCCAAAGACAACCACCTCCCTCCTCTATCAGTACAATCTTTTTAATATTTCCATCTGCCATGTATTTATGCTCATTTTCTTCCATGCCAATTTTCTCTTTAAGCATCTGTATCCTTCTCCCTCCACGGTGCTATTCAGTGTGATATACACAGAGGGAGTGATCCTGTTCCCACTCAACTTCTGTTTTGCTAAGCTTAATAAGCCAAAAGTCTCTGCTGCAGAACATGCTTCTCACTCCTCTGGCCAGCCTTGTTTTTTCTGCTGTTCCAGTTTTTGGATGGACACCACAAAAATAGTGACCATGAAAAGACCTTTAACAAACTACTTTTAAATGACTGCACCACAACCAAGCCTTTTCCCTCTTATAGGAGTGTGCACGAGAGTGTAACCATACCCCAAATCTGGATTCAAACTGGGGAGGGTGGTGTTTTCTTCCAGCATTCACTTGAGGCTCAGGGACTACTTGGGCCACATCTGAGACCTCAGCTGTGCACCTCCTTGCTTCCCTATCGCCCAGTTTGCTCCCTTTACATTAGGGGATCTTTATTCCCTTTCCCAGTGACTTAGTGACTTCATTGCCCCGAATCCTTCAGGAGACATTAAACGTCTTCTGCTCTGCTCAGAGGGTATATGTGCATGGCTGGGCTGGCAACTTTGTCTGTCTCACGGCTCCCCCATGCTCCACGAACATAGGTCCCCTGGGATCTTCCAGTGCCCTTTCCCAGCAGGCAAGAGAGCCAAGCTCTAAATCCTGCACATTTTCAGGCAAACCAACTCTTTGCCTCCATAAACCGCAGTCTGGCTGTGCCTGTGGGTAGAGCCCCCCAGTGCTGTGGAGCCTGGAAGACAATTAGGGCCATTAAGAGGGTTGCCACTGTTTCAAAACCTTTTGCAATTACGGTATTTTCTGTCACGATACCTTTAGACAGCAGAGCAGAAGTTAAGTAGTTAAGCATAAGAAATCACCTCCTCAAACAGCCAACAGAGCTTCCCAGGATGGAGCACAGAGTTTCAGCCCAAAAATTAGCAATTACAATCCCACTTATAATGAGAGGCCCTGGGCAGTCTGCCGGAACAATCTCTCGCTAAACTGTCCCAAACACAAAGCTGCTCTGGGAAGCAAGAAGCTCTTTAGGAAGGAGTGATTGTTAAGATTTGCAAAATCCATTTTTTTCCATCGGGTCTGCAAATCCATTTTAGAATTTGTAAATTTGTTCTAGGATTAGATTAATGGGTTTCACGATTTATAAACCTTTTCTTCTCTCTCACCCTCCCCTTGACTTTAAGCAGCGATTGCAGACGTCAGCTCAGTCCAGGTTTTGGAAATAATTTCGGCTGTTGAGATGTGCAGGCAGGGTTTGGTATATTAGAGAGGGAAATTTCCCACCCAGAACATCAAGACATCCCAGCACCAAATCCTCCTTTCACATGGGATGCTTGGAGAGATGTATTAGCCCCAGGCTGCTGCCTGCCAGATAGCATTGTGTGGACAGAAGGTGTGTGCCACCTCCAGCAAACGAAACCTAGCAGAAGAGGACAAGACCTTGGTTTGAATCACCTGAAAACAAGAGTACTACCACCCCTGGGCCAGACAAGCTGTCTCTAAAGTTTGCTGCCTGGAAAAAAAAACAGTAGAAAAATGTGAACATACTGTGGGATTATCCAGGGCATCTCACAAAATCCAACAGTTTGCAGCTCAGGAATTTCCCGAGCCAGCGATGGCAAGTTTGTACTCCTTAGCCTCTGAGGGATTTGTCCTCTGTGCCCATGGCCCAGCTGTGCCCTGAGAAAGGCCCTCTCCTCTTGGCTACCAAGTGCCCTAGAGCGACTGCCCTCCTCACACACATGTCTACACTTAGTGCTGACAGCCCAGTGCCTGAGCATCCCTCGCTGCCCTCTGATATCCCAGTGGGATCAAACAAGACAGCAAGACACAAGAGCCAGGGCAAATCTTAACTCTGGGACCTGTACCCAGCAGACCCACAGAAGCAAATAATGTATCAGACTCCACTGAAAGGTCCCACTGAGCAGCCCCAAAGACACTGTCTCAGCTCCACTTTTCTCAGTGGCCGCATCATCCCCAGCTTGGGCTGATGTATCCTTAATTAGCATCTTAATGTGAGGAACATATGCGATGAAGCATGAAAAGAAAATCCCCATCATTTAAATTCATTAACAGTCATCGAAAGTCTTCAATGCAGAGGTGGAATTATTTCTGAACTCCTTCTGAGAGACCAGCTGTGCTCACTAAACTGTGGTGGATGTTGCTGCACTGGCTTATTTATTTAGCTGCCCCCAGGAGCTTTGTCCCCCTAGATTATCACAGATCGCACCCACCAGATCTCCCGGGTGTCTGTGCCAGGGTGCACCTAACAAGTGTAACCACAGCCGTCACTCCAAGCCCAGCTCCAGAATCCCCAGTCAGAGGTTGGTCATGGAAACCCTGCCAGTGGCATCCCCGCTGAGGATGTTTACTGGTCATGTTTGCCACACAGCTTACTCCATCTCCAGTATTTGCTCTTCCTCTTATCCCTTCTTATTCCCTTATCCAGGGAATACCTCCAGCAGCTCCCGTGTTTATAATCCCTCTCCCTGGCAGATGTCATGTTTATAAGGTGATAGATGTGGACGGTGCAAGAATGCCCAGCCTGGCCCGTGTCCCGGCAGAGCTCTGACTTTGAGCTGGCAGTAGGGCATGAGAGTGGGATGCAGCTGCCCAGATGTGCCTCTGCCCTGTTGTGTCTGGGTTCACTCCCTTGCTGTGGGATGCATTTGGCTACATAGAGCAAGGGCTGGAGCATGCCCAAGGGATACCATGGGGCTGCCTTGCGGGGGGTAAAGAGCTGTGGGAACCCATTCCCAGTACACAAGGTGCAAAATCCACTGTGTTAATAAGGCAGGGCTTTTTGATCTACTGGAATGAAAAAGCACTCATTTTTCAGCTAGCCTTCCGTCCTTTACCTGTTTGCCATTGCTGCAGCGGCTGCAGACACTCAGTTCACCAGGCTGACAGACAGACACCCTGCACAGACAGCCCCCAGACCCCTGCTCAGAGAACTGACCCCTGACACTGCAGAGATACTGGGATCGGCTCAGTCTTCCCACGTAGGGTCCTCCTGACACACAGGTGAGGAGCTGGTCCGATGGAAGGTGGGAGAAGGAGAGGAAAAGTTTGTGCCAGCGAGACTTGTAGTATCGAGCAACCCCTGCCTTCCTCTGCCATTTGTCTGTCCTGAGTGTTTTGCTGGAGGCAAATTACCAGAACCACAGAGGCAAAGATATCAGAATAAGCCACTCCAGAGCAATTATAGTGAAGGTCTCATTTACAGAGAAAGTCTGATTTAATGCAAAATAGGCTTATAACCTGGTGTGAACTAGTCTGTTTTAGGGTATTTGAAGCTTCTTGAATTTCTTTCGCTCAATTAGGGGTTGGTTTTACAAGCCAACCCCAAATTTACCATTAAAAAAGAATAAAACATCCCCACAGAAGTTTGAGCAAATGCAAATAAACTGGATCGAGACCCTATTTGCATTCAGCCTGCGCCACTTTCCGAGTTCCTGAGGTGGAACTATATGTGAAAGGAGACAGCAAGCAACCCGATAAATCCAGAAAGCCCATGGAAATGACAAATTGTCCACAACTATATATTCTTGGAGGTCAGTTTTCATATGTGGGTTACCATCATATCATCTTTCGAGTGACAGAGCTGCAGGAGGAATGACAGAAGTGTTTGAAGAATGCAATGATCTGAGATTCTTTCAGCCATCTTTAATAAATGACAGAAAGGGCGTTTTTCCCCTCTGCGCCAGAAGATTTTCACATTGGGTTTCAAAAAGATCTTTTATTCCCAGACCAGGAAAATAAAACCATTTCCACTCAAAACACTACTCTAAAATTACGTTTGTTTCAACTTAATTTTTAAAATAGTTTCAGAAGTGAGGAAAACGAGGGTAAACCAAAAGAAACAGAAATCTGCTTTGCTTAGAATTGTACAGGCTCTTCTGTTTCACCTCCAACACTTTGTGAAGGTGGAGGGGTCTCGCATGCACGAGCTCCTTCACGGCAAGAAAAAAAGCTGGAAAACTCTCTATTTTGGGCGACTCCGAAAAAGAAATCTCATTTTCCATTTTTTTCTGGTTAGGCAGTAAAATGGAAAAGCAATTATTCATGCAGTTCTCATTAACCATCCATTTACAAGTTGTTTGTAAGTGATTAGTCAATCTGAGACGCATGTCCTAGACAGGAGCAGCATGTGTTTATTAAAACCGTCAGTGGAAGGTGTTGAAGGCAGTTATAAGCTGTGGCTGAAAAGAATCAGCTAAACCCTTTAGCTATTGATTAGTGATTTAGCCAGCCCATATTCATTACAATATCTCTTCGTGGTGTACTAATGAGCACTTCTGAATAGACCTGTAATCTAAAACTGAGTTCTCAAATGGCAAACTCAAGCCCAGCTCTGAACCACTGATAAATTCTAGCTTGCCCTTGCCTGGATCCCAAGCCAGGGGTTGCTCCTGGAGATCAAGCAATTTTTCTCTAGGCCTCCTTGGAGAAAGCCGTGGAGCATTTTTCATCCAAGACCATATCCAATTGACTTCCCGAGGATGGAGCCACCGTGCTATTTCCCATTGAGGTGACTCTGGTAAAATTACCTGGCAGCCCTCAGTACTGATTGCACGACCCTGACCCGAGAGCCAGTGTATGAAAGGACCAGATTCGGCCTCTGCTCAATAAAAAAAGGGAGGATTTACTCCAGCAAATAATTCAGCCTAGTAATTGTATTCTTCTCTCTCCTACTCTCGTTCTCCTTCTTCTTCTCTCCTAATAAAATAACTAAATGACAAGGACCGGATTCTGCAGTAGGAAATTTTTCAACCTAGGCCTCCTCCCAGGATAATCTATTATCTTCACAAATTACTGCAGACAGTTCTTCATTGTTTAAAACCTTTTATCCAAATAAATGCATAAACCTTTAGGAAGGGAAAGAAGGTGGGGGAGACGAAGGGAACCAGCCTTTTAAATGAAAACCTCCTTCCCTCATTGACTATTGTATGCTAAAAAAATGAAAATAAGGTTTTTATTAAAAAAAAAGACTGAAAGAGAAGGAAAGGAACAAGCCCAGGGGAACAGAAATTGGTGATCTGCAATGGATTCCATTAAAGTCTTCCCCCTTTAAATATTACAAGTGTTTGTTCTCTGCAGCCTGATATCTATCTCGCTGTGTTGAGATTGAAAATTGATAAGCCATGCAACATCAATCTCTTTCAGATTCACAGCCTCCCTGCAAACTCATCACTTTGGGACAGGCACCAGTTTAATTAGCTGTTGGGGTAACGCCATGTCAGGCAGCTACCTAACAGCCTGAAAGCATTTCCAGTGTTCTGCTCCATTAGGCCCCTTTGGGCAGATATTTCACATATACCCAAACACAAACAGGACTGTGAGAGGCCAAATGAGCAAGCAGCCTCCCCTTCCTTCCCTGCCTGATGTGCTTTATTATCCCCCTTTCAGTATTAACATGCTGGTGGCGGGTCAGATGCATCTGGGGGACAGCGAGAGCAGAAGGATGCTCAGAGAGGATGTTTAGGAAGAGGAAGGGCAAGGGGCTGGGGAATTTGTCCGAGTCTGAGGGCAGGCACCTGGTTGCTGGTGGCACAAGCAGAATCATGCCACCTGGTGACTTTTTTGCAACATGTCCCCACTGCTTTCTGCCGCCGAGGGCACGGCGAGGAGCAGGGTGGCTGCCATCTGATCCAACCGCCCCAACTCCCCCAGCTCAGACAAGCACGTGTGCATTTATAGCTGCAGCTGAGTGAGGCTGGGACACAGGCTGCAAGGTTGTGCTCTCCACCAGTGAGTCGAATCTTAATGCCCCATTATGCCCCAGGCCCCTCACACCCACCTCAGGGTCAGGGCACCAAATGGGTGAGGGTTTGTCAGTGCAGAGAGATGGCTCAGCTCGGCACAGACCCGACTGCTCCTTTTTGGGGACCCGACTAAAAGGACCTCTTCAAAGCCATCCAGCAGGAACTGAACTTCATGTGCCCCCTTGAAGACTGTCCTGGGGATGTTAATAGAAAAGTAACCCAAGGCAAACCACCACCAAGTCCTTGACTTCACCGACGGAGCCTCTTGCATGGCCTCGTCCCAGCACACTAAGGACCAACTCCTGCACAATTTGGGCATCCCAGCTATCGCTATGGCAACTCAGGGCTCCCTCGGGTTTGCTGGGAATCACACCCAATTTTTCCTCTTCTTCCTCCTCTACTTCTTCCTCTCCCAGCCCCAGACAGGGACTCTGCCACAACGTAGGTCTATTCTTCTACTGCCACAGCAAGCCAGAGGGCTGGGGCCATCACTATTTCACCCGGCGTTAGGGAGGCCAGCATGGCTCCTGAGCGGGAGGAAATGACTTGGAGCCGTACACAATGAAGATGTTGCCCAGGAGAGCAACTCCTCTCCTCGGGCCCCGGTGCCTCTTTATCAGGGAATCCTCGTTCACTCTGACAAAGCACAGCTAATGTTCTGTTTATTACCTTCGCTGCTGCATTTGGACTGTCAGGAGATGAAGAAATATCCCCAGAATTAACAGCAACATAACAGAGAGAGAAGAGCCAGGGGAGAGGTTAAGGCAAGTGCTGTTATCTAAGAAATAGGCTCATAAACCCTCTTCACTGAAAATGGCTTGTGCTTAGATGGCAGCACCCCTCCTGGTACCCAAGAGGGAAACTGGGGCTTCTCTCTGCTGCAGCACCGTAACACACAGCAGGCTGGGTGCCAGGCACTGGGGGAGAATCAGGATTCTTCCCCGCTCACCTTTGTCTACAGGGACACTAATGCTCAGACCATGAAAATACACCCAGTCCCATGAAGAGCATTCCCAGAAAGAGCCAGCATTAAGCCCTCGAAGGCTTGAGTACTCTTTGTGTACGTACAGTGTTTAATATGACAAGCCGTGCTCCAGGTTGGTGCTTTCAGGTGGCCTGGTCACGCAGAGAAGAGGAAATTCATCAGCACCTGGTACCAGGTTGTAAACTTTCCTCAAGAGAATGACAGACTGGGCAGGGGGGAGCCCATCAGACTAAAGGCTGAATCAATGAGCTGAAGGAGGTGTCACCCAAATTCAGAAGGCATCTAAATGCAGGGAACACACTGGGAGAAAGCCGGAAGGGTCAAAAGGAAGACATAGGATGAAGAACTGAACAGCTCAGGAAGATGATCGTGGAAAAACCTTCACTTTTGCTGGCTGAGGCATGATATGTTCTTCAGAGAGGGGTTCGTGTGGCTGGGAGTGGCAGGAGCACAGAGAGAGGGCAGGATCAGCTCAATCAAGAGATACAAAATACAAGAGCCTAAATAAAATAAACCCAGTGTTGCTCACAGATCTGGAGCTATCAAATCTCCAAGCTTTGGATGAAGAGCTTTCCAGCGGTCAGCAAGGCATCTCCACTTATTGTGGAGATGGCTTTCGAAGAGGCAGGCGTGTGCTTCTTGACTGCTACATGCATATTCTAGGTAGAGGAAACTTCACGTCTCTCAGTGGGGCTCAGAGCCTTCCAGCCTCTGTTTGCTGGGACACTGTGGAGCCAGTGCTGCCTTGGCCTTTCACAGCTGGGAGGAAAGCCTTGAAGCCTTCACACAGTTCATGACCCTGTGATGCCAGGAGAGGGCTATGAGCCGTGCTGTCAGCGTGAAGTGCTGTGCCCGGGCCTTCGTGGGGTCCCTGCAGCAGCAGCAGCAATGTGAGTCCAAACTATAAAAAGCACCGGGGCTTAGAGTATTACTGCTTCCAAACAGACCTGAATATGAACAGGAATGAAACAGACTGGAAGGGAGCTATGGGGTGTCTTTCCACATTGAATCATAGAATAATTTTGGTTGGAAGAGACCCTTGGGATCATCCAGTCCAACCATCAGCCCTACTCTACAAGTTCTCCCCTACACCATATCCCTCAACACCACATCTAATCTACTCTTAAACACAGTCAGGGAGGGTGATTCCACCACCTCCCTGGGCAGCCCATTCCACTGACTGACCACTCTTTCTGAGAAGAATTTTTTCCTCATGTCCAGCCTAACCTTACCCTGCTGCAGCTTGAAGCCATTCCCTCTCGTTCTGCCACTAATTACCCGTGAGAAGAGGCCAGCATCAACCTCTCTACAATGTCCTTTCAAGCAGTTGTAGAGAGTGATGAGGTCTCCCCTCAGCCTCCTCTTCCTCAAACTAAACAATCCCAGCTCCCTCAGTCGCTCTCCATAAGATTGATGCCCCAGGCCCTTCCCCAGGCCTTCCCCAGGCCTTCCGCTGCACTCGCTCCAGCCCCTCCAGATCTCTCTTGTGCTGAGGTGCCCAGAACTGGACACAAGACTCAAGGTGTGGCCTCCCCAGTGCTGAGCACAGGGGGACAATCACCTCCCTACTGCTGCTGGTCACACTGTTTTTTATGCAAGCCAGGAGCCATTGGCTTTCTTGGCCACCTGGGCACACTGCTGGCTCATGTTCAGCCGCTTGTCAACCAGCACCCTCAGGTCCTTTTCTGCCAGGCAGCTCCAGCCACACTGCCCCAAGCCTGTAGCGATGCATGGGGTTGGTGTGAGCCAAGTGCAGGACCTGGCACTTGGCCTCATTGAAGCCCATGCCATTAACATTGGCCCATCAATTCAACCTATCCAAGTCCCTCTGCAGAGCTTCCCTGCCCTCATGCAGATCAACACTCCCACCTCACTTGGTGTCATCTGCAAACTCACTGATGGTGCTTTCTATATCCTTGTCAACATCATCAATAAAGATATCTTTCTATACAACAAACAGTGGAAAGTAGCCTGGAGTGTGGAGCTGATTAAGCTGTCATTTGTATTTAGCACTGGAATGCATTTCCTTTTCAAGAGTTCCCAACCAAGATTTTCTCACCTGCACGGGTATCTTCTAGCTCAAGCTTTTGTTTTACCTAGAAAACCAAGAGACGACACCATGGACACAGAATTGCTCCATGCAAACTCTACCGAGCAGACTAGCAGGGGAGGAAGCAGGCAATGTATCCTGAGCTGAAACACATCATTTGATCAACCAAAGGCCACAGTTAAAACCAGCTCTCCCTGCATCCCCCCAGGTCTCCTGACAACGTACCCCAGTGCAGGCCAGAAGTGACAGAGGCACAGCCAGCTCCTGTCCATCCCCGAAGGGTATGCGCTTCCAAGCTGATGCTCTCTTTAATGCATTTCTCATAAAACTGTGCAAAGCAAAGCACTCACCGTTCCCCCCAGTAGAGCTCCCACAGCGACTGGGCTCAGGGCCACGCTGCGCTGATCCTCGGCAAATACGCAGGGTTTCAATTTCCTTTTAAAGCGCCTCCGAGGAAGGAGCTGTCAGCTGAGTGCACCTCAGTGCAGGGAAAGAGGAACCTGCCTCCCAGCCAGGGCATTCACACAAGACCTGCAGCAGAGTGGCCCTGGCACTACGTCCACATCCACGTGGGTCCCCCATGGAGCTAAGGACTCCTTCCACTGCCTCCCAGAGTCCATCCATAGATGGTAGCCCCAGACCATGCCCCCCTCAGGAACTCCCCGTCTGTCAAGTCTTCTTCCTTTTGCACCTCCATCATGGAGCCAGTGATGGATCTGGAACAAGGGAGCACATGCAGTGTCTGTGGGCACCTGCAGTGGGATGGCCTTTCCAACATTTTCATGCCCACACATAAGCAATCTCAATCTCACTTGTTGCCTGTCGCCTTGGAGAGCTGCAGCCTGCTCCCCGTGCCCCTCCACGCCAGCCACGGTCTGCTGGAATAGAAATGACCAATTAAGCTCAGGGCACGTGGCTTGGCAAGGTTAGAGGGGAAAGCACACCCTGGAGAGAAGAGAGGAGAGGTAGCACCACCCAGAGAGAAACGATGGGGAGACTGAAGCAGCTCTACCGTGTTAAAAGTGGCAGCTGAATCCTGTAATACTTTGGAGCTCCTGATCCTTCTGGCTAATTGAATTCATCTTGAAAAGGTAAAGGCTTACAAGGAAACTGTGAAACTATAGAAACACAAGGATCATTGTGTGTGGAGGTGACTGGTGTGTCCTCTACTGTTTAATTTAACCACCATTGCTTCACCTTAACGTTGCTGCTGGCTGAGAAGCAGCCACAGCACCTGCTCCGTGGAGGTGGAGGACCTCCCCAGCACGGGGCCAAGAGCTGGGGCCGACCCACCAAAATCCAGCAGGACACGAGAGGCCGAGGGCATCCACTGCAGCAGAATCTCATTTACAAGATGGTCCTTTGGGTCAGCACAGATGCTGCGATGCTGCCAGTGTCTCCTGACATGGCACAGCCCATGTGGGTTGGGCTCACAGGGAAAGATGTGGCCAGGAATGGCCCCCGGGTCAGTGCTGGGATTAAGTGCTTTCCAAACACCACCTCGCTGGGAGGGTGAGCTACACCCTCAGAACAATGCAATTAGCCACTTAATTCTTAATGTTAATTAACTTTCACTTGCTCTAGCACCTTTGTCAAGGTATTGCCCTGTTCTCTGGGGTGCTCTTGGGAAAGCAATTATATGCTAGTTACTCTGCAATTAATTACAGCTTTAAGAAGGCCGTGGGAGGGCACCTCTTCCTGTTTGATCTTGTAAATGCTTCATTAAAGGCCCAACAAGGAATAGAATATTTTTGTAGTTTTCTTCACCTGGCAACCCTATCCTTCTCCCCTTTGAAGAGGCAGGGGTGGTAAGTATTTAGAGTTTCTTTTAGAAATTAAGAAAGAAAGACCAAAATCAGTAGAATTCATTTGGTACAGACACCACACACCACCTCTGGTGCTTTCCCTGACTGCACAGGCTGCTAAAATTAACGCCCAGAGTCCCCAGCACTAACAGGGAAGGACGGGTGACACTTTCCTAATGAAACAGCTTTTGGGTAGAGAGGCTGCAGATGAAACCGAGCTTTTCACAGCACCTGCAAACCCGGGAAGCGTTGACTTGTGGTCCCAAAACCTGGACAGCATTTTGACTGAGGTGTCTGAGGTCAACCACTGACCACATCCAGTCGCCCAAGAAAAGCTTTTAAGCCAAGAAATGAAATCTTGAGGGTTTACCACTTGTAAGTATTTAATGAAAGATGCTGAGGTTTCGATTTTTTTTTTAATTAGGTTGTTGGAAAAAATAATCCTGTTAAATTTTCTCAGAGAAAGTGTCATTTTTAAAGTCTGTTCTACTGAAGAGATGCAGCTCAATTATACAATAGCTCCTTTGTTTTCTGCATTCTCACCCAGTTTCTCAGTGAATTGAGCAACCGCCGCCAAAGAACGTGTTAAATGAATAATTGACATGGCTGCACTTTCAGCAGCGAGGACCTCTTGTACACAGCACAGCACGATGAATGACAGCCGTGGTGGATGGGAAGAGGAGCTGCTGGGTGCAAAATTCCCTAGTTTGGGGAATTGGGGAACCCCACCTAGTTTGGGGAATTGGGGAACCCCACCAGCTCCATGGGTTGGTGACCCTTGCATAGAGTGATCCGCTGGCAGGGCGTCCTGGTGTCATCACGTCCTTTGAGTCCAACTGTCCTGCACCAGTTGAAGAGTGGGCCAATTTGGCCAACAACCTGGGTCCCCTTGCCAAGAGGGCCTTCGTCCCATCCTTGCTAGCCTTTGCACAGCCTCCTTCTCCCCCTCGCTGGTGGTGGAGGGAGTGTTTGTGTCACACAGTGGGTTTCTGCTCTCCAGCTGGCACTCACTCAGAGGAGACTTGCCTCTCCATGAGCATCCTCTTGGGGAGGGGGGATTGCAGCAGCTCAGATAAACTTCTTGCTTGGATTATTTTGGAGGCTGCTGGCAGCTGGAGTGTGTCAGGGGTGCTATGAAGCCTGGCAATGAAGTGAGAGAAAGAGGAAAGAACAGATGAGGAGAGGAAGAAAAGAGTCTACTTACTTGGGGCTGCCTTTGCTGTTTCTGCATCTCTTACCTTATCTACCGGATGCTGAGAAATTTAAGTCTTTGTTATGTTAATACTGCTCTTGTCGGCACAAATGGCATGGCTGCTCCCACCCTTCCCACCGCCTGCTCCCAACGGCGCCTTCTCACTGGAGTGGAAGCACCAAGTCAGCAGAACAGACGGAGCCATCTCTACCCGCACAGCCTGTGACTGCAGGGACTTTTTGTCTGGTATCGCAGCTTCCCGCTTTCTTGTTCTTCCTTTGAACCAATATGGGGGAACATGAAAGGAGGAGTTGAAAGGAAGGTGCACACATGCTGGGGAAGGCTGGGAGCAGCTCGGGTGCTGCGGCATGGCTGGGTCCCCATGGGCAGCGTTGGGTGATCTCCTGCCCTGACAGTTTGGAAGGGGAGGATGCTCACCCAATGTGTCATCTGATGGGGTGAGGTGTCTATTTAGGCTGTCAGCTCCACGGGGGTGTATCAGGTTGTAGAGGGATGAAATCCCCCCGCTCCCATAGAAATGCTTCACACAACCATAGCAAACCCTCCACACCAACCCACAGCAGAGCACCTGGCTGGGAATGAATGTGTCCACATGGCTCTGCCCACCACCCTTGTACCCCATGACAGTGAGACGTTTCTGGCTGCTCCCCAAAGCCTGGCAGCATTTAGCTGCTTGGAAAGCTACATGGATCTCATCAGGGGGACAAAACTCCATCAGAAGATCAGGGAGAGTTTGTAGGCATGGAGGCCTTCACAAAGAGAAGGTCAGGGATTAGGACAGGGCTCAGGGGGTCTATGGGAAGGACAATCTGAGACACGGTCTGCTTTCAACCTTCATTAGAGGCCTTGTTAATTTGCCCAGTTTCTCACTTCTGCCACGGTGGCATGGGTCATTCAGAACTAGCTGCTGACTGCAAGAGATGGCTCTCATGCTGTGCTGGATAACTCAGCTCGATAGTAAGCAGACACCACGAACTAGAGCCCAGCAGTCTGGGAATGCAGATGGTCCCTCAACTGACCATGAGGACCATGACCACCTCCTTGGTCCGCTGCCCCCTCCCAGTGCTCCTTTCCCATCATGGCTGTCTGCGCCAGGGAATCCCGCACACCCGACGCCTGCGTGGGGAGGATAAATGGGAGCTGTCAGTCACCAGAGCTATCAATCTGCCAAGCTGCATCAAATCTGCCATAAAAGATGTTTAAAAAGAAAATTGACATTTTGTTTTATAGCGCTGCAATTTAACGAAGGGGAAACAAGGGCTGACGACCTCTGCTTCCTCGCACGGCTGCTCCACAGGGATGTGTGTGGGACTTGTCCCATTCCCAGCCCCAGGCAACATCCTCCTGCCTTGGAGACCAGTGTCCACCAGGACTCTGCAGATGAAGGTCACGCTTTGGGAATGAGGTGTCAGCCGTAGGGGAAGGCAGAGCTAAACCCACCACTCTGCAGAGGAGTGGCAATTCTGGGTCTGTCTCACTAACCAAAACCCGTGTCTTGCCCTGGGACCAGGCACATCACATCCTGCACTAACTCATTTGGTGAGCAGTAACTGGAGGAAGGGATTTTCCCACTGCCTGACCCCAGCAAGGCGGAGATGCTGGCTGAGCCTTTTCTCCCACTTAGGGCAACCAAATGTCTTGCTCCCAAGTGGGTTCTTCAGTGTCTCATAAAGGTTGAGCACGCCTGCAGCCTGTTCCTTAGTAGCAGTACCAACACGGCCGCTTCTTTCTCCCCCGCCTACTTCCATGACTTGTGCAGAACCTCAAAATATTGGTGACCTGCCGAGGTGCTCAGCACCGTCTGGGAGGGGACTGCAGGCAAATAGAGGCTCCTTATTGGAATGGGAAGCTTCTCCTTTCTTCCCCCCTTGACTCCGTCCTCCTCACCCTGACCAAGGGCAGCCCAGGTTCTTGGGCTGACCCTGATGTGTTACACCATTTATAGAGGGGGAGTCCCCAGGTGGTATGTTCCCATAAATAATGAGAAGCCATAAAATCGGGGATTTATGGAGTACCTTTCACTGAGACGGTGCAAAGTACTTTATAGCCAGTGATGAATGAAGCTGTGTGGTGCCTTGCAAACCACAGCAGTCTCTGCCTGTGATGGAGGAAACTGAGGCACAGAGGAAGCAAGAATTCCATGAAGGATGAACAGCTGGCCAAGAAGGAGTCTGACAGGAGGACCCCCATCCTGCTCTGAGCTCCTGTATTGAGCTGCAATCTCAACTGTCATTGGCACCATGGGGGACAATGGCACATGTCATGGGCCATATCTTGCTTTCCTCTGCCTTGCCACTCGGTGGTATAAGGTGCCCCTGAGCAGCCCCCTTCCATGCAGCTGCCCCCACCACAGACATTTACTCCAGGAGATCCTTCCACATCTCATTTGGAGCCTTAGCTATTATTCCTAGTTTTCAGCTCTTAATTTCTCCCTCCTTTGCCTATTAATTAATTCTACAAAGCACTTTGGGATACATTTATTATGAATGACACAGTAGCAAATAATCTGGCCGGTTCTATTAGCGTGTGACGAGAGCAGATCGCCTGCTGATTGATGGCTCCTTATCTGAGCAGGAGGATGACCAGCAGCCAGCGTGCATTAGCCCCTCGCTTACGAGGATGTAGGTCATGTCAAGGAGTCACAGCAGTTTAATGGAAATCTGGGCACCATCCAAAAGGACTGGAACGGTGTGTTCTCAGCTATTTGCCTCTTTTCGGGACCCGATGTATCCTGGGACTGGGGCTCACAAACGTGATGCAAAGAGGGTCACTGGGCACGGAGGGAACCCATCGGGCACCGGGGCTCGTGCTCTGGTGCTGGGCACTCCACGTGCACCTTCTGGAAATGAAAAAGCTGAAAACACTGCGCAGCTGAACCAGAAGGGTTTCTCCTGCCTTGGTGCAGTGGATGCTGTCAGACAGGGTGAAGGTGATGTTTGCAGAAATCAAATCAAACGTGAGGTAAGCAGGAGGAGAGCGAGGGTAGGCAAGACAGCTCTGTCAGGGATTAAAACAGCAGAACTGAGAAAGGTGCACACGCTCCCGTGGTTCCTGTTCCCTCCCAGTTCCTATGTGTCCTCCACAAATGCCCACTGCCCAACGGCACTGAGACTGGCTCCTGCCCAACACTGCCATCCGTGCAGGGACGCAGGCGAGGCTCAGATCTGCAAAGTCCTGCCGGGGCTGAAACCATCTTTGGTGAGCTCAGGAGCAGGCACATGTTGCACCTGAGAAATTGTAATGCTGAAAACTAGATTTTAGGTAGCTCCAGGGTTAAACAATAATTGAGAGGGGGGTTATAGGCTTTAAATTTTTAACTTTGCCATTTACAATGGAAAACAAGTGCCTCCAGCAGGTGTAATTCATAGTCTCGTGTACCTCAGCTCTCCACCTATTAAATGAACAATACTCTATGGACATGCAGAGAGGGCAGATGCTAAAGAAGCTGAGGGGCTCAGATCCAAATTTGCAAGCCCAGTAATGACCTCATGGGGCTGAAGACACCAAATTCTTGCCTTGATGACAAGAGATCAAGATGAGAAGCAAGGAAAGCCCCAAGATTCAAATAAGAAGTTCCATCAGCCCAGAAAAAAACGAAGCCAAATGATTGTCATCTTGATGGTAAATCTAATTAGACTTGTTGCTGATAGTTTCCTTTTATATCCTCCAGCACTTTTTCAGGCAGAAGGACAGATGTCAAGACCAGCCTCTTAAATATCATTACCAAAGCAAGCGTGGATATTGGGGAGCAAAAACTGTTTATGTTCTTGCTATTTAATGGCATAAAACAATACTCTTTACAGCAACTATTAGCAGGCTAATGGCATCCCATCATTCCTCATATCAGTTAAGTGACAGATGGAGCTGACGGCATAATTAAGCCACTAAGAGTCTCATAAATTACAAAACTACCACTGAAGCAGCAGCCACACCGAAGGAACCATTGCAGATATGATGTATGAGGAGTGCGAGCGAACTGTCTTCATTAAGTGACTGCAAGAAAACCATTACGGGGCCTGGTTGCATTGTGAGGAAACCTTAGAGTCAGTCGCGCTGCATCGCTAATAAGACGTGCTTCGCTGCCGTTCGGCCACGCTCCCACTCCCAGCCGAGCGAGGGAGGGGGGAACGGGCCCCTCTCAGGAAGGAAGGCAGCATCCAAGCATCCACACACCTGGAATGGCTGCAGATTCAGTTCCTCGGAATGGGAGGTACCTTCAGCAGGAGAAGCAAAATTGCACCACCGGAGCGGTACCTGCAAACGGGGCTGGGCTAAGAAAGGGTGGCAACAAAAAGAGTCTTTTCTCCATACTGTCCCCATCAAAAGGAGGTGGCACTTCTGTGTCTCTCACTCAGGATGACTAAAGTGCCCGGTGCTAAGGATGGGAGAGTCCAGAAACGCTTCCTGGAAGCTGGAGCAGAGTTTGCACCTGCCCCTTTTGTGTTTCTAGAGTCGGGGTAACCAAGGGCTCCCTTGTGTTCCTCCTGGAACTGCTGTGGTGGGAGTGGAGCCGGTTTGGACAGCGGTAAATGTCTATCTCATTACAGATCTAAATGAAGTTGTTCTCCTCAATCCTTTCTTTTCATTTCGTTCTGATATGCAACAGGAAAATGAAATATTGAAGAAAATTATCTTGGATAATTCTGACAGAAGGTTTTTGCTGTTTCCAAGATACGAGAAAATTTGAAATAACAACTTTTCATCCCCCTTCCAGAAAAATCAAGTTTTGCTTCCTGAAATGTAGCGTATTGAGAAGCAGATCCCTGACACGAAAATGGGAGTTAGACCTTTTTTTCCTTCCTCCTGGCTTTGCCTCTGCTCAGGACCACAGTGTTCAGGTACAGGAAACGGGGAGGAAGGGAATAAGAAGATTCTCACTGCTGGATTTCCTTGAACTTCCCAAAGCACCACAGGAAAGAGCCAAGTTAAGGCCTTGGGGAAGGGGGATGCTCAAACCACAATGCATTGGATTTTAGAAGTCAGTTTAGATGATGATCTCTTGTATGCCACAGGCCCAGAATGTGCTAGCATCTCCCTCTGGTTACACAGAAAAGGGACATCTCTCCAGCTCCTCAGAGAGCTCTACCCACCACGTGGTTACTTTGGGAGAGAAGGAAGCCTTGTCAAGGCTGATAAGTTATAAACAGGCTTTTATTTTACAGTCCAACACCGTGACCTACAATGATACAGCGGATCATTTTAACAGAATATTATCCCTTTGAATTTTAAATGAATTTAATTTACAGGAAGAAGGATAGAGGAAGAGAACTATCCACAGAGATATTATTTCATCAGAAAAAAAGTCACACAGAGAAATCTGTAGCTCAGACAAATAGAAGCACATTAAGGCCGACAGTGAGTGATGTGAATTTACCAGGGAATTATATAGAGAGGGTAAGGGAAGTGGCAGAATTTACATTTGGTGCCTGTGTTTATTGCTTACAGCTGAGCGTTATAAATAATAAACTGGGTTCTTACTGCCTGTGCTATAAAGTTGTATTTTTCCCCTTCCTCCCCCTCTTCAGATCTCGTGGATTTTGTGACATACACAAAGTACTCTGGAGAAGGAGCCGATGGGAATGATTTGGAGGATGGCAAGAGAAAGGTGGGGGCTGGGAAAGGAGAGAGTCATCAAACAGGCAGCTATGGAAGAACCCCCAAATTTTTCCAAAGGGGAGGTTGTTGTGAAGGTTGTCCTTTTGAGTGATAGCCCCCAGGGACCTGCTTTTCAGGAAATGTCTTTGAAAAGCATGTTTTTACAAAGCTTCCTTGATCAGGACTACAGAATGGTTGGGTTTTTCTAACCAGGTGGCCTTGGAGGCTGTGTGCTGGCTAATTGCCACACGGGACATCATTCCTGTCCCCTTGCTGCCCTTAAACCCAGCTTCACAGATCCTGACACCTCATCTAAAGAGGTGTTGAGCCAGAGGGAAACAAGGCTTGGAAACCCTCCATAGACCTCTTGCCTTGGGCTGAGGGCAAGACCGACCACTGGGCCATTTCTGAGAGGCAGCAGCCCACCCTGGGATGATGTACTCAGAGCAATCCTGGGTTGGCAAAGATCAGCCCTGTTTTGGGCAGTGCTTTCCAGCATCCCAAACGCTCCTTGTAAATGAGATCAGTGAATTTGCCATTAAATTCAGAACAGAGTCATGACATGTGCCCAGACACGCAGCCTGTTCCACGTGCCAGACCAAAGCATGTCCCAGGGATGCAGCTAGGAGAAGGACATGTACTACACCAGGGTGTCTCACAGTTACACTCATACCCGACAAGTAAAACTCCCAGATTCACAGCTTCCCAGTAAAAAGTACATCTGCAGATTGGGGCTGGTGGTGCCCATACGAACTCCCCAGCAGGAGGAGCTGGAGTCTCCTGTTGTCTTTGCCAGCTTAAACATCTGCCTTAGGTGCCTCTGCCCATGGGGACCCTGCTTGCAGGCAGCTTTCACCCCAGCATCAGTCTCCCTGGCCAGGATCCCGACAGCAGGTAAGGCAGGAGCTGTGCTCCTCCAGGTGCTCATCTGAGCCCAAACCTCGGCAGAGCCACTGAAGCAGCTGGCAGGAGCCTGGCCTTTCCATCCCCCTGCTTCCCTATACACAAAGGCAGCAAAGGGCAACATCCTCCTCCGTAAGTGAGCTAAGATCTAACCAGGCAAAGAGCCACAAAAGATTTCAGGGTCATGAGACGGCACTGCTGCTGCACTACATTACCATCCCCTGGTCTCTCTTATTTTCCCACCTTGATCCCTTCCTCGGCTCTGCTGTGGCCCTAGCTCTTTCAGCTCTTCCCCTTGTCTTCACAGGCTCTACTTTGTGCCTCTGCCCATCGCAGTGCGCTGCAACACCAAGCCCTCTGCAGAGCTCCCACAGCTGCTAATGGCAAGTTATTTTCATTCTTCCCTGTGGCAAGAAAGAAAAAGGAAATTTGATACCGATTTATTTCCAGTTATTGTTTGCTCCTCCAACAGTGGCTCATTTAGGAAGTTTAATCAGTAGGTAGCTTGTTCTGCTTCCTCACAGAGCATCTTTTGTACTGCAAGACACGTTGTGCATTGTGTTCTTTCCCAAACACAGTTTTCACAGAGTGAGCTTTAAAAATAATTTTCCTTGGCCACTGTTGTTCTTGAATGTTTAAAGCATCTTTTTGTGAATCCCTGGCTTTCCTCCCTCACAGCTCAGCTTTTTGTGATCTGCCTTGACCCCGCATGGTTCAGTCTGAAATTCAATGAAAGCTTTTCTTGGCAGTGGGTTTTGGGTCAACCCCCCAGAGAAGTCAGAACCTGAGACGAGCCCAAAGCACCAGGCTGAGATAGCTTAGTCACCAGGCTGCCGGCCACACTGGCCTGCCTACACTAAATTATGTCCAACCCAGAAGGGGTTAATAAAAAGGAAAGAAATAAGGCAAAATAAGAAACCAATGTGCTTTGGTAACTAGCAATTATCGCCGCAGAGAGAAACTAATCTGAAACCAGCAAAGACAAGTCTCCTTGTGTTGCTGCACAGGTGATTCATGAAGCTACAGTAAAGTCTGGGATATCGAAACACGTCCTGGTGTGTGCCCACGTGCAGCAGAACTCGTGCTTCCTGGAAGTACCAGGGTCATGGCACGAGTGGTTTGATACCAGAGGACACATTTCTCTCAGGGAAGTCCCTGAGAAGGCAGCCCTGCCTCGGGCTCTCACCAATGGCTGGGGTAGGTCTACAGAACTGGCCATCTGTAATTCTGGATCTCAGTGGCTGGGCCTGGCACACGGTCTGCACGTGTGTGTGTGCCTGCAATGGCCTGCTCGGACACTGTGTACCCCACTATGGCTTCTGTATGTTGGTAATACTCCTAAGGTCTTGGAGAAAAGTTAATTAATTACACTGTACTATTTCATCTACATTCATTGCAACTGGCCTGACTACAAAAATACCATTCTCTTTTTCACTGAAAAAGATGCCCATGTGAGATGGCTTTTTTAAAAGACTTCCTTTTAATTTATCATTTCTTTTGCTTCAGCGTTGTTGAGAGGATGAAGTGGGGTTCATTTCAGGTAAGAAATAGGAGGAGCTGTTGAGGATGAAGCTGTGCAAAGACCAGGCATGAGAACAAACTGGTACAGCTCAGTAGGGTGTCTTGCTTCCCTGCTGGAGGTTTGAAGATGATGGTTAAAGCAGAGCAGGAGGCTGTGCTGCTGGAGGAGCAGACACCGGGGGGGAACACAACTCCCCTCTCTGGGTAATAATGCATGGGGTCCAGGCCTATGATGAGTCAGTCCTTTGACCCCACCGGCGCTGGATGACATTACCATGTAGGATGGGCTGAAAGAAACCCCAGGTTTTTCAGCATTTGCAATATTCAGTTGAAAAAGCCAAAGCAGAAAGCAGCATTCCCCTCCACCCCAAGTCTGAAATACTTTAGTGTGACATTTCTCATAGGGACCACTCTTAATTTCTCAGCTCACGGGGCTCATTCTCTTCTCACACAGACTCCCATTATATATGACCGTACTCGAAAGGGTAAGACCCTCCCACTTCTCATTTGGGACCGAACAAAGCCTTTCCTTTTGTCCCAAATGAAATCGTTGCTGATTTCTCCATCCGCTAAAAATTCAAAACTACAAAAGAAAACTACCCAGTCTGGCTTGGTCTGAAATGAATTCATTTCCCGGCTCGTTTGGGAACGGCAGGTGTTAGAGCCAGATTGCAATGCAGGTAGTAAATGAGCTCATCAAACTTTAGTTAGCAAAAATTCCACTCTGGACTAAATGAAGCCAGCTTTGACTCTTTCTATAATCAGCCAAGATCAGGTGGAACCCAAAGACCAGCAGCCCTGTGCAGGGGGCCTTAGCTGCTAGCTGGAAGGCTTGAACCTGGGATTTCCTCTTGCACCAGAGATCCCCAATGGCAGGAGTTACCCCTCCAAAAATCTTGGAGGAGGGAACCGAGCTCAATACACATGAACAACAAATCCCCCCCAGTAAGGTTGGGGATTCAGCTCAAATCCTGGGCTCATTAATGAGAAAGACAAGTGGCACCTCTTAACTGCTCTGGGTCCTAAACGGTTCTGCTCCTCTTTATTAGCGCCTCCAGCTTTCTGCAAGAAGAGGGGAGGGATAAACAAGAAGTGCAGTTTGCAGACATGCCTGACTGACCTTGGTAAGTCAACGGGACCTCAGCTTCTCTGTCTAATGAGTCAACTACATAATTACAGCTGTCTCAGGGAGAGGCTAATAAGGCGCAGGTATGTGAAGTGTCACCAGTGGAAGGCCTCTGGCACAGGACGGGAGAGGTGGCACTTGGGCTGGAGGCTGCAGGATGCAAGTGGGAGGGAAGGAGGAGGAATGGGTTGGAGGCAGAAAGTTGAACTTTGTCTGCCTCTGCCTCAGGAACCGCCCCGTGTCATGAATCCAGTTCCTTTGTGCCCAGGGAGTGTCGTTTAAGGACGGATCCACCTCTCCACCCCAAATCCATGCATCTGGGCTCCCTCTGCAGCTAAAGCAGACACTCCCCTGCAGCAGACATTTGCTGTAGATGGAGGGCTGACAAGACCTCCATGAACAGTGTTTCTGCCTCTCCACTGCCTCTAGAGAAAGCAGTGGGGCTATCTTGCATTTGAGTTTTGGATGGTTAAAGAAAAGAAACAACTGAGCCCTTCCATAGAGCAGTTTGAGTGGGAAAAGCTCTTTTAAGAACAGGTCTCTGCATCCCCCAGCCCCTGCTCTTCCCCCCTCCCCACCTTATTGTATGGCACTGGGACAAAGACACAGAGATCCTGCTGCAGGGAAAGGCTAAATAACTGCGATACAGCCTGAAGCAGTACGAAGGTTTTGCTGTGCCCGTGGGACATCCCTCAACATTCCTGTCCCATGTTGGGTCACTTTCCCCCATCGCAGGCAGCCATGAGCCTTGGGTTTGGGGAGCTCAGGCTCTACCCTCCTAAGCAGGAGCTGCCATCCCATAGTAGTGCTGTAGACCCTGCGACCTCGGAGCATCAGCACCAGACCGCCAGCAGTACCTGCCACGTACGCCTTTGTTCTCTCTGATGAAAGGACCCTGCATTTGCACACGATGCCTTTTTCTTCAAATACACACCCCTTCCCTCCTCCCTCCCTCTCTCTTTCCCTGAGCTAATATTGACACCGATATCCATAAAGGAGAATATTAAAATAACCTTTTTCCATTACATCCTAATTTAACTACTTCCCTGCGCTGCACAACACACCTGGCTGTCTCTGCCTGTTTGTAACGTGCTCCTTCATTCCCTTCTTGAGAGTCCCTCTATTCCATCAAATTCCTCCTCCTTGCACACTAAGCTGCAGATTACTTTTTCATAAGATGCAATTTCACCCAGATCTCATTACTTACTCTCTTAATGTATTTTCTGTATTTGTTTCATCTACAATTTCTCTTGTGCTCTGTTCTGCTGATAAAATGGTCAGCCAGGGTGCTGTGCAAAGCAACTTGCTGGAGTGCATTAACTAAAACTCTTCTTAGTCTTGATTCGATATGCATTCTCTGTGCCTTCAGCCTGCCAGGCAGAATTAGACCCAGTATGTGTATGGTGCAGAAAGGACCCTAAAATGTAGCCCTCTTGATTTATTAACATCTATCTGATAGTGGCATTGAAGCTGGCCGGGAACCAGGGACAACCAGGGTGGGGAAATCTCAATGAGAATGCTGGGTTTTCAAGCCAACCTCGAGGTGCTAAAGCTTCACGAGGATGCTGTAATGCTCCACACGAGATGGAGTTCACTGTGGACATCCCCTCTCAGCCTATATTAGTCTCCCCTCACTCTCAGTAGCCAGGAGGGGCATAGAAACAGCAACTGCAATGCATCACCAGAGACAAGAGTCAGGTTGGGAGCCCCTGGCTCAAAGAGACATCGACTGCCTCCAAAGTACAGGTCATGTCCAGCACTCTGTCAGTCCACCTAGACACAAACTGTTCCATTTTGCCAAAATTATAGCAGTTGTGGACCAGACATCTTCCATTTTTCAGGTGTTCTGGGAGAAAACTGAAAGCAACTTTTCAGGGGAGAGGTGACAATATTTAAGAAATGAGCTATTTTTTGAGCAAAAAATCACCACCAGTCTTAGATGAACCATCCTCATCAACTGGGACCTGCAGAGGAGCACCCTCTGCACTGACCAGAGTTACAGTTATGGACACCATCGGCCATCCTGCCCTCACACTGACATAAACCTCTCCCCAGGCAGGCCCATCGGGGTGAGCAGAAGAGAACAAAGAAGGAAAAGGGTAGAAGAGGCATCTGCAACACCCAGGAGACAGATAGAATGAGGAGGTCCTTAAAGTTGAAGTGGGAGCCAGTGGCTGTACGAAGGAACATTCTCTAGTGTGAATTCTCTGTGTGAATCCTTCAATCCTGATGGACTTGGATTATTCAAATGTTGTTGAACTCCTGTTCCCAGAGCATCTTTAAGCCCAGTGCTGGTTTGCCCCCTTCCCTTTATACTCCTGGCGGGACCCAGGGCTGCAGGGAGGCAGCAGAATTGCAGGTGACTGTGGCCGGGACATGGAGCGTCTGTGCTGAGATATCTGGCTGATGAGGCAATGTAACAGCACAGCCTGTTCTCTAGAAAAGAGGTATTTGCCTTAAGAGGCTTAAAGTGCAAGTTTGGGGTCTGGCCTGAACTTGAGCCAAAAAGACAAAAAAAGAAACCCTGTAATTACAGGCAATATTTTTACCCCAAGGCAGATTAACAGGTCAGGAGAAGAATTTAAGTCTCCTTCTTTCCTGAATTACAATTTAATAGCAAATAATCCCGCCCCTGAATGCAAGGAAAATATATTACCCTGGAGAATTGTGGTGAAGTTCAAAGCAGGTCAGACAACAAAAAGGTCAAAAATGAAACAGATGGCATTGTCTGATGGTGTACACAAAATAAGAAGTGATCTGCCTTCCTTTCCCATACCTGCACCCCTCCCTTGCCATCACACACCACACATACACCCCTTCTTGTTTGTTCTGCACCTCAAAGAAGAGCCTGGAGTCACTAACACTCCCCACCCTTCAGTGCTGTTCAGGCAAGCACACCATTTTTAATGTGTCTGGAGGGAGGAATTTATTAAAGAGGCACTGCATTAAAAAATATGCAAATGTTCCCAGTAACTACACGGGCCCATGAGGAAGCCAGATGAAATGTCATCCCTCCCTTCTCCCTTCCCCATTTTTATGCACTGAGATGGTTTATGGTTCCTCCTGTTTTATACTGTAACTGGGAGTATGGCAGATATTTAATCTGTTTTGAAATAATTGCAGCAATAATGATTATTTTATTGGGTTTAACTACGTTCTAAAAAAAAAGAAGTGCTGCAGCAATGACACGCCGAGAAAGGGAGAAGGAGAAAAGATGCTCTGAGTGTGTGTGTGAGGTTTGACACCCTCCTGTTTGCACAGATGTGGGCAGGCTTGGGGGGATGCCCATGGGACGCACGTGGAGAGGAGGGAGCCGAGCTGGCTGTGACCTCCCAACAGGACCACAGCTCTAAAATGAATCCCTCATCCTGAGCTCTTACAAAGTTCTCCCTTTGGGAGTGAGTGCAACAGGACAGGCGAGGCATGGGGAGAGGAAACACCATCAATTTTCTGTTTCCCTGCATTTCTTTGAAGCTGCTGCTATGCAGCCTCAAGGCAGCTAAAAGCCACAGTGAGACAGATTCCGGTCTTAATCCCAGAGAAAACGCATCTCTCAAGTTCTTTTTATATCTTCCCAACTTCCCCAGATCCCCTCCTAATACCAAGCTTCAACAAGCTTGTTAGGTTGTTTTTTTCCCCACATTTCCCATGGTTTTCGCCATCCTCCCTGTTACTCCCATCCCCTTTGGTTCCTGAAGCAGGGCTGGGAAGCCAGAGAAGCCAACACCAGCGCAGCACTGCAGCCCTGCCAGGACTCGGCAATGGTGGCTTGAATGAAGGGCAGGTCTTTCTACACCCGTAGCACATCTGTATCTGGCAGTGTTTGATGGAACCAGTTCCAGATGAGGAGGGGCTGCAGTGGGCATCTCTGGGGGATGCTCATTCCTTGCACTGAAAGGAAAGGGTTTTGTCAGGGTCATGCAAAGAAACTGTAGGAGGACCCAAATTTAGGCCACCTCCAATCACAGCTCCTGACACCTCATGGAAGGCATCTCATGGGGAGAGGAAGGAGGGGCCAAGCAGGCACTGAAACTGAGACACTCTCAAATCTCCTCCTTCGTGAAAACCAGTTATTCTGAAATGCAGTCTCCTTCCTCTCCCCATCAGCAGGAGTCCTTACCATGGCACGCTGATGCTGGCTATCAGGCAGAGCAATGGGTCCATAAGATCGGGGCAAAGTTTGGATGGGCAGGAGGAGTAGATTCCCATGGGGATGATGGAAGCAGGAGACAACACCACCAGTATCTGCACTGGTCTCCTCCAGGGATCCCGAGCTTTGTGTCCAGCATGACTCTTGGGAAAGGAGGTGAAGCTTTCTATCACGTAGCCCAGCTGCCACCACCACCACCCAGGAGCTCATGGCTTTCAGCGGGAGCAAGGGCTTGAAGGAGACACCTGACTCTTAGTGTGATTCCTCATGAAAAAGGCTCCCTTGGCTTTGGAAAGTGCCTTTTCTCAACAGAACAGCTCTAGTTCCCCTTCCACAAAAAAAACCTTTCCATTTTCAACAGCTCTCACCCAGCTGTTGGTCATAAAAGTGACCAAGTTCTGTCCCTCCCTGAGGGTTAATGGATAACTGCAGTATGAAACCTCCACAGCATCTATTTATCTCTCATGGGCTACACTGTTAAACCTCCATAAATATGTTTTCTGTCAGCAACCACTTCTTAATTATTACATGATAACTGTCTTAATAAATAGAAACGTCTTATCTGAGACACTTCATTTAACAGATGAGACATCATCTTCCTGCCCATAAACCCTGGAGCAGATCCAAATGTCAGAGGGTCTTCAGGCTGCGATGGGAGGTGGGACTAAGGCCCTGTTTACAGGGAACAGGAATATCTCCACAAGGTCTTCTCAGGCCAGTGCAGCACCCACATACTTGAGTTTATGACAGCGTTTGGAGCCCATTAAGCCAGAAGAATTTGTCCAATAAGAATTCCCACAGTGTAGATGCAAACTGTATAATTATCAACACGGTGAAAAGAAAATTTGGGGAAGAAAACTAACAAGATAAACCAATCCCAACAGTCCCTTCCAGAGAGCAGAATCTTTTCCCATCCCCAAACCCAGAGCACAGTATGACACAGGGTCTATGAATAAGGTGTCGAAGGTTTCCTGTGATCACTGCGAGCACTGCAACACTTGCCTGGGCTTCACCACTAGGCATTAACCAGAGCTTGTTGCTTGATGTCATCTCCTTTCATCTCAATTAACTTCCCTTCTTTTTTCTCCCTCCTGACTACTCAATTAAAAGTGTGACCAAAAGTTAATTACTCTAATTCAATTTAGCTATAATCCCTGTAGGGGAACAGAGAAAAGAGCATGGGTGGGGAGCTGGAGAAAGGAGCAAAGCAAAAAGCTCTGGTGGAGTCTCCTGAAGAATCAGCAGGTCTTGTGAGCTTAGTGCTTATGAGAAGATGAGCAGCAGAGCTTGGTCATGCCTGGTGTGCAGAGCCCACAAAGCAGGAGTCAGCAAGCGGGGAAAAGTGTGATCCCAAACAGTGCTCCCATGGGAGGAGCAGTAAGATCTATCCAAGAGCAAGAGATGAAGAGCAAGACAATGATGATGGATGGTTGGATGGACAGGCAGATATAGACACAATTCTGCAGAGGGGCTAATAGAGGGGCTGATAGAGGGCTGTGCGTGGGAATTTGCTGGACCAAGGAACAGAGAGAATCATAGAATCATAGAAACACAAGGTTGGAAAGGACCTACAAGATCATCCAGTCCAACCCTCCTCCTATCAGTAACACTACCCACTGAGTTACTAAAGCATGTCTTGTAGCACCTCATCCAGACACTTCTTGAACACCACCAGGGACAGTGACTCCCCCACCTCCCTGGACAGGCCATCCCAGTGCCTGACCACTCTTGGGCAGAAAAAGCTTTTCCTGACATCTCATCTACATCTCCCCTGGCACAACTTGTGGCCATTCCCAGAAACCAGGACCAAGAGGTGAAGTGCAGGTCTGACTTCCCTGGCGAGCTGTCCAAATGGATCCTGCTAATTAACTTCCTTCTCACAACGTCCTGGCAGGGTTGCAGACTAATTAGAACCCCTCCTCTATGTGGGGAAGCCATTCTGACTCGGGCACTCGTGGCCACAGCCCTCGGATTGGGGACATATGGCAACCGACTGTGCCAGACGAAGCAGCAGGGCTTGTCTGAATGCTGGCAGCTGGGACAGAGCAGCGCGGCTCAGACGCCAGCCCTCGCCAGGCTGCTCCCCTTCGCCGCCTGCAAACAACAAAAGGGCTCTGAGTGGAAACCAGAGGCACTTCTTGGCAGCTGAGCTGGGCCAGCTTAAGTCAGAGGTGGAAATCAAGACACCAGGCTCCCAGCTCTTTTAAAGTTACTCTCCGTTCCCTTTCAGTCTTGAAAACAAATATAAAAACGTGCCATCAGCAAACTCACCTGCCTCTCCAGCCAGCCCCGGCCACAGCCATTAGTAAATAGACTGAGCAACATTCCCATCTAACGCTGACCTGCGAGAACCCCTTGACAATCGCAATTTCCCCTGCTGAGTACTACCCATTTCTTCCTATTCTCTCCAACGGCATTGATCTATCAGAGGGATTTTAACTTGCACCCCCTGGTCACCACCATGCCTTGATAGCTCTCTGTCAGGGTCTTTATCAAGAAAGGCTTTTGAAATTCAAAAGAAGGAGTGTGTGTATATATACTCTCTCATTCCTTTTTATCCACTGGTCTCTTAACTCATCCAAAGGATTTAAGCGGGTCAGAGAAACACAATTTTCTTCAGCAGAAACCATGCTGTCTGTCCCTTATCCTATAGAAAAGCCTAAAAATAGACTCTGAAAGTCCCCACAGCTGGGAATGTGAATGCAGCCATCCTGCTTTGAAGCTGTCTGAGACTCGTGCAGTTCCCAGATGAAGGGCGAGCTGGCTTTGTCAAAGGAAGAGACAGGTCTTTCAAAGATGCTTGGAGATACCAGGAAAGATGTCAGTGGCCCACAGATTCTCCTTTTCCTCCCAGTTTTCTTACATTTTCTTTAGCCTCTTTAGATCATTGTCTCTGTCAGCTTGTGCTGAAGAAGAGCAAGGCAGTTCTGCAGACTACACCCACTTGAGAAAAAAATCATGAAAGGGTCTGATGTCAAACAGAAAAAAACTGAAATATTAAGAAATTGAGGGTCCTGAGCCCATTGCCACTGGGCCTGGGGACACAGCCCAAGAATGTGAGGCTGTGCTGTGACCTGGAGGTCACAAAACAGGGGTTTTGCCCAGTTGAGGCCATGCTTCAACCTGCAAAGTGCCAACCCAGCGCTGATCGGTGCCGCTCTGCAAGATGCTTTGAGGAGCATCAGCCACCCTCTCTGGAGAGACCGATGGCAGAACATCACCCGCTTGTCTTGCAGCTCCCTGGCACTCTTCTCGAGGGAGCCTGGATGTTTGGATACTTCAGTTGGCTGCAGACTGACTGTGCTCCCTCCCAGGAATCACTCAGAGCCCGCTGCCCATCTGAGCAGACCAGTGGGTGAGCACGTGGGCTCCGTTCTTGCTATTGACTTACTGTTCCAGTTGCCCCAGACTTTACTTTCACCTCTGATAAAAGCAGGTTATCGGGATCTGCTTTGCCACCAGGGAGTAGGTAAGAACGATAGTTATTATTGGATCCTCCGACCAGTCAGTGAAACATTTGCTAGAACAGTGTACCTGGATTAAACCTCCTTCTCCACCCAGAGCTCAGATGTCTCCAGGATCTGCTATCCATTTTCTTAATGCAACTGCCTGACAGTCAAATCCATGCCTGTGTCTATTAGGGAAATGCATGTGTTATCGGCACCATGAATTCAGGCAGCCCTGTTAAATCTACTTGATGTATTCACTTCAACCCTAACCTCCCCCTTCCCCCAAAAGTTACCCCTCAGCCAGGCACTAGAGCTGTCAGGTCCTGAAGGATAACAGCATTATGTGAGTAACGGAGAGGGGAAGCCGGCTCGCTTCCCGCATTAGGGAATTTCCTGCATTAGGCACAGGGCAGCTCTGGGAAAACAGCACTTCTGCATCAAGAGCGGAGGAAGCTTTTGAGACACCAGGCTCCACCCGCTGATCTGGAAGCACTTTGGAGATGCTCACTAATGGAGGCTATTGCCCTGAGGGGAAATGGGAAGGCAAGGAAGGTAACAGCTTAGGTTTGCAGCTGATTTTAAGGCACTGGAGAGTCCCCCCTTGGCTCTGACTGAGATGGACCCAAAGTGGAGTCGCTGTGTTTACAGAGCTGAGGAGCTTGCCCAGAGTGCAAGGGGCCCTCAGCTCATGACCGGAGACACCATCTCTGCACTATGGACCTGCCCTGGGGAATTTCAGGTCTTTCAGCTCAGTCTCTGGGTCCCAGTTCCTCATTTGATCTCAGGCTGCAGACAGTCCTTGGGAGGGCTCCAATGCATACCTGGAGCAGGCCAGCTTCAGCTTTGAATTGCTTTCCAGAGTTCTGCTGGCTGTAAGGAGTCAGACTTCAGCTGTTTGCCATTTATTGTTGAAGAGCAAGGTGAGATGGTGTGAACAGACATTCTGAGAGCACCCGTGCATGTCCAGATAAGTGGGTGGAGGAGACAGGGAGGTCTATAAAGGGGGGAATGTCCTTGACTGGAGAGCATCTAGATAATGTCTAAATGAGCATAGACTTACAGGATCCACATACAGATGATCTAAACTCTGCTGACAAATGCTTCTCCAGTTTTAGGGCCTAAATGAATGTTCCAGACCTTCACCAGTACCAGAGCTAAGAGATGGGTGAAATCCCATTGGGCCTTGGCTGGAATGGCCAAGATGGAGCGATTTCCACACAAGTCATGCAGCCTGGCCTTGAGCATGTGGGTTTTCCTCCTACTCCAAGCTGCTACTAGGGCTGGGATTTTTGTTGTTTCTTTTTGTTGTTGTTGTTGGGGTTTTTTTTCCTTCTTTTAACCTTTCTTTGAGCTCTCGCTTGCTTCCTCAGCACCTAATGTAATTGCTTGCAGTCTCTGAGGATCCTGGTGAGGATTTATGTAACACGCCAGGCAGCAATTTGAAAGGCTGCTTTCAGATAGAAGAACTTAATGCTACACCAGCCTTGGGGAAAACAAGCTGAAATCCTTGGGAGGGCTGTGTGGTGTTGTTTGCTGCATGCTGCTCAAGTGAGAGGCTCCTTGCGTACCTCCTCAGACACCTTTGAGTCTCCCCCCTCCTTCTCCTTGAGAAGGGGAGGAAAGAAGAGTCAGCGGTGGCCAGGAAACGCCCAGCATGGCTAAGCAGTTTGGAGAGGGGGGCAGAGAGGTGGGGGGGTGGTTATTCTTCCAGCAGGTAGTGGGGTTTTGCTAGGGTTTCTTTCTCTCCTCTGCCTTTCTGGTTGTATCAGGAGCAAAGAGTGTCTTGGGGTCCCTCTGTTGCTTTCAAGATCACTACTTGAGAAGGGCATCAGGACGCTGGTCCTCTTAGTTATTTAGGGGAGAGATTTGGGCAAAGATGGGTACTTTTAGGAGGAAGGAAAAAGAAAGAGCGTTTTTGTAAGGCTCTTGAGGCACGATGGCCCTGCGGCAGCACTCGAGTGCCCTGGTTTGAGGGGGTACATTCCCATAGTGCACAGGCGGTGCCTGGCAGGTGATGAAAGCACGGCTCTGTGCACCAGACACCCAGAAGAAGCCACCCCCAGTCAACCCAGTTAGACCTGCCACACACCCGGTCTTTCTGCACCTCCTCTGCTCCTCGCCTACGTGAGAGTCTCCAACAGAAACAGGTTCTGGCACCTGAAGGAACCATTTTCAGAAGGGCTGAAATTTTTCTCTTCACCTTTCCTTAAACTAGAGTTTATAGGTTTTTTCCCCTTCAAAACTGTATGTGCCTTACTTTATTTTCCAATCAGGTTGCTGATGGAAACAACACTGGAGCAATCAAACTCTTTCAGCATGTGACTCTGTCCATCTGTCAGTCTGTCTGCCCTCCCTCCCTCAAAGCTTTTGAGCTGATTTCAAGTATATTCAACCCAGAATTGGGACCTTTAAAACTCAGAGGGTGTCAATGAGTGAAGAGATGCGGCTGAACAGAGGGGAGCCATCCCCCGTGTGCCTTCTCCGACCGAGGCATTATGGAACCGGCATGGGATGGCGACGTAGGAAACTGGATACGTCATTCAATGGAACAATTTCTTCACTTAAAACCTGATGGCTTTCTTAGCTTTTTTCATTATGGAAAGGAAGAGAAAAGCCTTAAAAAAGTTATGCAACCTGTGAAATAACCAAAGCCTTGCACTCCTGGACAAATAGCCACCTCTGGTCAGCTGGGGAAGCCCTCACCGTCCTCACCACTCTCATGCCGCTGGTACCTGCAGGGTCTGGCTGCGGGTGGGAGCTGCCCTGCCTTCAACAAGAGGGCTCAGACAATTCCCAAATAACTCATGTGGAGCCATAGAACTGTGCCAGTAGTGGTAAATAAACCTAGGCTGTCCTGGCTTTAGTGCTAAGACTAGAACAAGATCTGCCACCCTACTGCCTGCCTCCCTGGCTCTGCCCTCCTGGTCCCGCAAGGGTGTTGTGCTGCCCCCCAGCTTTACTGTGCTGCTTCCCACATCCTTCTATTTATGTGGGTGTTAGAGCAGCACCAAACCCTCCTATGCCGTCCTGCTCCCCACAAGCACTGTCACACCTTGCTATTTCGATAGCACCGAGCTTCACTTCTACTGAGCCACAGCCTTTAAACTCCCACCTCCCCACCAGCAGCACCAAGAGCCACAGCCTGCCTGAGGATAACCACCACTAAGCCACCACTAAGCCATCATTTGCAGCATCAAACAAGCACGCTGCCACTTCCCTTTCCCATCTTTCTCCTATCTATAAAGGAACGGGGCGGGGAACGACTAACAACAACAACAACAACCAAAAAAAAACCTGAGTAAATTAACATTACAGCTGAGGTTTTACACGCACCAAAGTCAGGGAGTTCAAAGTTATGGTTCCCCCTCCAGCTGTAATTCTGGCACACTGCACATATATATTAAGACATTAAAGTTAGCCCCATAAACAGTAATACAAAATACTACATGCACACAATGGGACCAATCTACGATGGCCAGGGGAGCCATAATTCTAGTTACTCTGACTCCTGTGCGTGCGTTTTTCCCTCAAAAAAGGAATAAGTCAGCTCTCATTCACTTGTAATTCAAAGCTCGGGATGCTGATAGAGAAGAGAAAAGAGAGATTGCTCTGTCTGCTTCTTCTTCCTCCTCTTTTCTATTTTCTTTTTTTTTTTTTTTTGTATTGCACAGGCTGTTGTCTGGCTGCCTGCGATCAATGCTCTCCCTCTGCCTGACTTTGATGGATCAGGAGAGATCTCAGATTTCTCTTCCCGTCCTCACCTGCTTTGTAACCGGCCCAGCTCCCCAGCAAGGCTCACGCATGCAATAGATAAGGGGTAGCCTTTGATTGCATTTACTTAATTTATACAGACGATGGGACACAAGAGGAATATTAAAATACAAATTAGCAGCTTCATATTTCACATGCATTGAAATCTCCCCAGCAGGTAACGAGCTGCTGGAAAATTATCTGCCAAAGGTCTCTCCCCAGCCACACCTATTCCCTTTCCCCCTGAGATCCTCAAATGAACGCTAGGAAAGTTGGTAACTCGAGAGATACAGTTTAAGTCCTTAAAGCCACAATAACTCAGGCCAACAGTTTTAAACAACTCTGCCACAGTGGGGGAGCTGTACCGAGAAGGCACACAAAGGTTTTTCAGCCCTTGTGACCACCTTCATGCCCTCCAGAGCAGGATGGGGAGATGCCTCCATCTCCCATTTCCATGGGAAATGGAGAAGCTGGTGTCATCGTGCAGGATCTCTTCTCCCCTTCTTTAGGAGCTGAGCCACACGAAGTGTAACTGTGTGAGATTCTGGCCACTGCTGGCACAGCACTACAACCTCCCTGGGCATCAGCGTGAGCCCTGGGGTGCGTTCCTGCCACCAGCTTTAACATCAGGGCAGGGGCTCCCACTTGCAAGTTTGGGGACTGGGATTTCGCCCGAATGACCCCATCGGGGCACCCTATGAGCTGTTTACGATGCAGCCTGCGATCACACAGCATCTGCAGTTGCTGGGCTGCCTTTCAGCAGTTTGGCAATACAAATGTGACACATCCCTTCTGGCTCTCTTAGGGCCACTTTGGAAGAAGCACGTTTCGGGCTGGCTGTAAGAACCGAACCCCGTGCGTGTCTCTCCCCGGTCAGCTGGCCCAGACTCCCATCCCACACATCCGAGTGGTGACCAAGTGCCATTATTCATAGAAGCATCCCTTAGCAGTCCCAAGAAACCCAATGACCTTCCTCTTACTGGATGAGGAAAGATTTGGATGGAGTATTTCATTCACCTGCACTCGCTCAGATCACACACTAGATAAATCAGAGGTTTCTGTAATTCCATGGTCATCCTTAAAAGCCACAGATGAAGGAGTGGGGAAGGGGCAGAGCAGAAATACAAGTCATGGTGCTCTGCAGGAGGGATGGGAAGGGTCTCCACGTGTATATTTTCCTCCTGGTTGTCCCATGGAACATGGATAGAGATGCACAGGTACAAATAGGGGAACTCTGAAGAAGCTCTTGCAATGTTGAGTTGTTGTCCCAGTGGAGACTGGTATCTGGATAGGAACAAGAAATCTGCCAAGAAACCTGACTTTGAAGGTGTCAGTAGGAAAAGCCTACGGGTAAATTAAGCCAACAAATAAAGGCAACTGGGAGGTCCAACCTACACTGTATGCTTAAACTAAGTTTAAATGTGCCCTGTTGCTTTTCAGTCCAATTATGGTACCAGGCAAAATCAAACAGAAATGAAGAAATATTCTCCAATGGGATTCCCAGGAAGGAAGGTGTATTTTGGAGTTAGACCGATGAGTTCTGTACACCTTCCTTCTTGAGAGGTTCCCAAGATGATTACCTTCATCCAGCTGAAGGCATCAGTAACAGGAGAACCTGATCTGCTCCACAAGAGATTAGGTACAGCTTGAGCCCTGCTAGGGGTGATGACGTGAAAGGTAAACAATATTTCCCATAAGCGACAGATGCCTAAGAGCAGGGAATATCCCTCACTCCCAGCTCCTCACCAGTGAAGAGCCGTAGGAATGGGGACACGTTCACGTATCAATGAGTATTTGGGAGCAAGGTGGACTGAAAAGGAAGAGAAGCAGATGTCAGCAATGACCCTGCTCTCTCTGCCAGCCTGGGTGAGATCTCCCCCAGCTCACAAATGGGTCAGACCCTTTCCTTAATGAGAAGAACTAAGGGACATTTTTGCAAGGGTAGTCTGCTTTCCTTGATTTCTCACTGGAGACCTGAAAAGCTAGGACATGGTGGAGAAAAAGCTTTCTATTGCCTTCCAGGCAGGCACTTACCCACCTCCCACTGCCATCAAGTACATTTTGGATGTTTCAATGGAAACTCTATCTAATTTCAGAGGGCACTGACACTTTTAATACCGTTTTGGAGCAGAAGAATCCAGCTTTTCTCAAGCCTGCTTGGCACAAGTGGGGAACAAATAAGGAATGACTTTCAACCAACCTCCCCACTTTCATGAGCACACTCCTTCCCCAGTCACAAAACAGCCCTACAACCAGGATGCTCTTTCTCCACTAAAGAGCACTCTCATCCTCTGACTTTTCTTCCCATTAGAAAGTAAAATGACCCAGGGAGTGACAAAATTATGCTGTCAAAAACAAGACAGTCACTTTGAAAATCAATAATACCCCAAGGTGTTATTGTGAGTTAACGGCTCTCTTAGGCCCGAAGCGCAGAGCTGGTATTAATGCTGTTCTTGCCACCTTTTCCACCAACATCCCTGCTGCTGCTGTTACTCGAGAAAATCTCTGACATGGAATTCTACTTACAGCAGTGCAAAGGATGGATTTTTCAGTTCGGTGACCAAACAAAAAATAATCAAGAGAGATGAGAAAAAGAGAGAAAAGCAATGTGCTACAGGCCACCCTGCCTGCTTTTTGTACGGCAAACCCAAGGTATTATCTTTTGGTTTCGGGGTGATTTAACAGTTACTGAATCCCACTCCTTTATTTTTATGTGTTTGTTAAAAGCAGCATTGGAGAAAAGGTGTTACTTTGGAACAAAACATGGGGTTTGTGTGACACTAACACAAGCTGTTCAGTTCTCTGCTTCACCGTCCTGTCCCTCTCTGCTCCTCAGCCAAAACTATTGCACTTGTTGAACTGAACCCAAGCTGGGTCAGTCCATCCCACAGCGATGAAAATGTACATTTCAGGAAATTTAAGCTCCCAGAGTATGGATGGTTTCAAGAGAGATGAAACATCTGGGGAGACTGATGAACCTCCAGAGGTTTTGAGGTCCCCTCCCCATAGGTCTGTATTTCCCATCAGTTAGGGAGAGGCGTGACACTCCGAGCGTAGATCTGTGCATGGAACAGGTATGGGCTGATTCGAATACCCCTTGCATTTCTATACTGCTCAAAACCCAATATATACAGCCAGTGCCATCGTGCTGGGGGACTATAGGTAGTTCAGGAGGTGACGTTTGGCACTGGGAACTTATTACCCCATTCCTGGGAAGGGGAATTTAGGCATTGGGGGAATCAGTGGTGTTTCTTTTCCCAAGCACTGAGCATGGATGGCCAGGGCAGAACTGGTGCAGGGCTCCTGGGTGGCTTTTTTTCATGTGTGACATAAAAACAAGTCCAAAGCAGCTGCTGTCAGTAAAGTTCCTGCTGCGTTTTGACAGCAGTCACAGTGTTAGATCTGCCATCCCATTCAAATTCTGGGGTGGGGTAATTAGCTGCTGCCTAAATCCTGCTTCAGAACCTTCCATATAATTTACATACTCCTCCTGCTGTCTCCTGTGGATGCGTAACGAGTTGCCCCATACCAATCCTCATCTTGCTGTACAGACAGCCTGGCAGGGAAAGCACAGTGGGAAAACAGCCAAGCAAAAAGACAGTGAAAATGCAGAGAATGATATTTCCTCGATCACAGCAGGTCAGCAGGGCAGGCTAGCCCTAAAAATACCGTTTCCTGCCCTTACCCACACCCGGGCCTGGCCTCGCTACGGGAGACACACAGTGATGAGAGATGGGGAGCCAGGTTACCCCAAAGTTCCTGCAGTAGCTGCACTGCTGCAAGGATCTCCATACACCACAGCATCCAGGGGCTCCCACACCACAGGGAGGTCCAGGTGAAATTATATATTGGTCTCATTTTCTTCCCTGCCTTGAGAAAAAAACTAAATGTCCAAAAGGGCCTTCTCTCTTCCTCCTGTGACCAAGGCAACAATCGGAGAACATCTCCCGCCTTGGACTCCTTATTAGTTTAATTAGATGATTTTCTGCATGATTTATCCTGAACGCTGCAATTGCACAATCAAATCACAGATCAGTTGACAACTTCATTTAAAAAATTAGTGTTTAGCAGCTTTGTGGGCTCTAAAAGCTCTGAGGACATCTGTCAGCAATGACCCCTTCCCATAATGACAAACAGTCTCAGCCTGTGTCCCCGCTTCCCGTCCTGCCTGCAAGCTGGCGTGCTGAACAATCCCTTGAGAAGAAAAAAAACCCCAAGCCTCCAGGCATTCCCAGTTTGCATCTGCCCACGCTGCCTGCTGCTTGGCCTTCCTTCTCACATGTCAGTCCACAAATGGTAGCGAGTGTTACAGGCCTGTCAGGAAGAGAACAGATCCTGCCGCTCGCAGGGGGCTCGGCGTTTCAGATGCGCTCGCATCAGGCCCTGTGCTTCTGCAAAATCACATGGGAGTCGATGCCCAATGTGAAGCTGCCCCCCATGCTGCCCACCATCAGCTGAGGCTGGAGCTTCTGCGCCCCCTTCTTGAGCTCTGCTCATCCTGGGGCACGTGGGTGGTGATGGAGGGATGGATGCCGCTTCTAGCCTGAGCAACAAGCCGAGGAACCCAAAGCCAAGCACAGAAGCTCTCAGTGGTGGATTTCCCAACTCACAGGCCTCCTGCAGGAAGGTGTTGATCCTGCAGGCTGGGTTTGGATCAGCATGGCAAGTGTTGAGTTTTCTGGGTCTCAGCAGGCTGTCAGGAAGCACTTGGAGCAACAGGGAGGGAAGTGGTACCCACTGATGGAAACAGTCATGTCATAATGATGTTCCTCACAGGCTTGGCTTTCTGAAGCAACACTGAGCCACTTGGGCAGATCCTTCAGGGACTGATGGGAGAAGATGAGCAAATTAGCAATCCTTGCCAGCAGGTTTGGGGAGAAGAAGGTATCGTGTGCCTTCTGAGCAGCGAATGCGCAAACTGTGTCTTTCCTCCAAAACCAGCCTCCCTTTCTAAAGCCTCCCTGGCTTTATCTTGTTTGTTGGTCCAAAGACTCCCCTTCCCCAAGGTGGAAGATCTGTGATGGTTGAACAACTGATCCTTAAGCTGTCTCAAAGTCAAAGGGCTTCCTCTGAATTCCCCGTGTTCATGATCAGGCCAACTAACTGGCATCCCTCCTGAAGGAGCCCCCCTTTCCAAGGGAGACCATCTGAGCAGGGTGATACCATGATGACAACAAAGCACCCTGAGTCCTCAGAGATCTCAAGAACCCCTGCTTTTACAACCTGAATTCAGACCTTGTTAAGAAGCTCGGGAAACAGCTCTGTTCCAGATCTTCAGCAGCCTGAGACACCAATTATAATGAGCTCCACTAATTAGATTGTTTCAATTCAAAGGCCAGCAGGCTAAAAGAGATGTGAATCAGGGGAACCTTTGTGAGGCATCTGCTGGGATTTCCAGCCAGTGTGATTCCTCCAAGCTGCCCACTGACGATTCTCCTCTCCCACCTCTCTCCCCAGAATGAGACCTTGGCCAGGAAGGTCTCCAACTTGCCAGGCAGATCTCTATTCCCTCTGTTCACCAGCAGGCCCCTCTAAGGGATGAAATGACAGCTGTTTCTAATCAGATGAACCTCCTTCTCCTCTTCCCTCTTCATATATTTGCTTCAACTGTTATTCATTTGCACAGATGAAAAAACAACTCGGGGAAGGAGCTAATTAAAGGAAGACAATGGAAGCTGACTAACTGGGGTGGAACTGGGAAATGAGGTGGTGGATGGTAGAGAAGGGAATGGAAAACAGTCTTGAAAGGAGCAGCAAATACATGGAGACAGTCCTTAAGTGACCATGTGGCGGATGACAAGGACAGCAGTGTGTGTGGCTGGTGGCTGATTCAAGTGGGTCAGGAGCCACCAGGACTCAGGGGCCCATGTTCTGCATGGTGAGAAGCCTAAACTGCAGGCTCATGGTGCTGCAGATGGGATCTGCAGAGAACTGGGGTATCTCTGACTGCAGTTTGAGCTAACAGAGGCTGTGGCTGCCTGGATGAATGCTGTCCCACTCCTGCTGGCCAAACTGGCCTGAAGCCATGTCTTTTCAATCACAAATACAACATAATCCTTAAATGAAGATAAAGAGCACTTGACTGCCAGGTGCACCTACCCGCGTTTCTAGAAAATTAAGGACCAGCTAATTGCAGTTTCAATGGGAAACATGCCTTCCTCTGGCACTTGTGTGTCTGTGGGAGGTTCCCATGGTTCGTGGGAGAACCCATTTGAAAAGAATAGAGTCATAGAATCATAGAATCATTCAGGTTGGAAGAGACCCTTGGGATCATCGAGTCCAACCATAGAATACCAAAGAAAGAAGTGGGATTGGGGAAGGGGAAGGCTTCAGTCACTAATGCTCCAGACACCTGGGTTTCTACAGCAGGGGACAGAACAGAGTGGAGAGCCAGTGCAGCACCAGGGTTTGTAAAAGCAATGACACTGGGTGATGCCTTGGAGTGCAGGTCAGTGACATGTGGCACCAGCAAAGGCCAACAGTAAGGAGAGGAAAAGCAAGGGTGAGGAAACAGTTTGTGAGCCACCTCCAAACCCTTATAGTAGTGCAAGACTTGCCTTTCAGCTCCCGTTTGTGCCAGCCTTTCTAGCCAGAGGCCTTGGAACTCCAGGACAAGCTGCTGATTCTCTTTGGGCCTCAGTTTCCCTTCTTCTAAAATCCAAAGTCCATTTCTGCTTGTGTTCAGGAATGAACAGTGATGGACTTGAGACACCTTGAGACATACAGACAAAAGAGACTCCAGAAGAACAAATCTCCTTGCTATCTGAGATCATGGAAAGGTGTGGAGGGGAACAGACAGCTGGGAGAAGGGCAAGGAGCCCAAAATTTTTTATGTCAGGTTTTGGCCAAACCACAGTCCCCACAGTCCATGGGAACTACTGAACGTGACTGAATCCAGCTGTAACTTGGCTCTCTATCTGGCACATCTAAATAAATCACCTCCCAGCTGAAAAGACTGGGAAAGGGTTGGTACTGGCCTGTGATGCCATCTCCTTCCTTTTAGTGGCAATATCTTCTTCTGCCTCCCAAGCTTCTCTTCATTACCAAAATCCCCTGAAGATACCATTGATGATGGAGAGCCATTGGAGAGGCAATTAGAAAGAAGTTAGAGTGAATTACATATGCAGGGTTTATTTTCTGTTTTCTGCTATAGCTGCTGCCAATTATTGTGCAATTAGGCTGCCTTCATTAGCAAATGAGATTAAAATTAACATCGTTAATTACTCGTTCTGTTAAACAGGGGAAAGCAGGCATTTAAAGGGAAGATGCAGAGAAGGTTGTTCTTAGAGCAGATGCAGTAATGGTCTCTGTTTGCAGCACTGTTTCTTCAAGGGTTGAAGCTGGTTATTCAATTTCAGCTAACGCAGCGGGGAGCGTTTAAATTCAAGCCACTAATGCAAGGCCTTGCAGGAACACGTTACTCAAGAAAATCATGATCACAGGTTGCAAAACACAAGCTAACGGCCACAGTGAGTAGCCACTGGATTGCTCCCACCAGGGACTGGAGGAAAACTTCTTCTCCACGGTTGCTGATGCACTAGACTAGAAAATTCTAACAGGGTCTACAGCCTGGCAAGCTGGGAGCATGGCTCACACCCCCAACCATGGTGCAATGAAGCCCAAACAGTTACTGTCACTTATGGCAACGTCTTCTTGGTGCTGCAAACTTCGTGGGCACTGAAGAAGATTGCTGTCCTGGGCTCACTGGTCTCCGAATTGACAGCCACGTCTTCCCAAGTCAGCTCAATGGTATTGTTTGCTGCAAAACTCAGATGCTGAGTTAAGCACAAAGTGATGCCACTGATCTATGAGGCGACACTGTGAGGGTCCTGGATCACGGGGCTGGAAGGGATCTCGAGAAGTCACCTAGCCCGGCCTGCTGTCTCCATGCAGAACTGATGCTCCCCACTGACATGGAAAACTGATTACTCCCATTTTTCATACTTAAGAACTATTCCTGTCTTGCCTGAGTCCCTCCTCTTTAGACTAAATCATCCCAATTTACTTCATCTTTCTTTGCAGATGGTGCCTGCTAGTCTTCAGCCAGTCCTCCCTGTTCTGGACTCTCTTCTCTTACTTTGCAACTTTCTGGATGCGTTGTGCCCAAAACTGGACCCAGGCATCCAGCTGTGATCTCTGTAATACTGGGCAGAGCAAGAACACTATTTTGGGTGTCTTGCTGGTGATACTTCTCGTCTAGACTCTTCTGTTTGTCATTTTTCACAGCAACTTGACATCTCTGACTCTCACTCACACAATGATCAAAAATGAGCCCCACTCTTTTCTGCAGAATTGCTGCCAAGCCAACTCTGTACTTCTGCATCCTGCATGTGAACAGTTCATTATTCCTCTATAGCTGGAGAATCCAGTACTTATCTCTATCGAATTGCATCCTATTTCTTCCAAACCATTTCTCCAACTTGTCAAAATCATTTTGAGACAAATAAAGAGATTGCAAGGTCTCTTGGAAAACACGGAGTGTAGTAAGACAGCTCTGAGTTTCAGCTTGAACCTTGCCAGGTCGAATGTTTCCCTTGGATCTACGTCTGCCTCACCTTGCTCTGCAACACCTAGAAGCAAAGCGTGGCCCCTGTGAGGGACATTGTCACAAGCCGAGACAAAAGCTGCCTCTTCAAAGCATGCAGATGTGCAAACACTGTGCTGAACAACGGGAAACAAACTGCTGTGGTTGCAGAACTGCTGCTCAGGCTGCTCTCTCTGCCTGCAAACCTCAGACTATACTGAAGTCCTCACATGGTATTGCAACATCCCTCTGGAGCTTGGCTGAAGCACCACAACCTGTGAGCACTGCAAGCAAAAGCAAAGACTCCAAAACTAGACCAAAGACTTAGGAAACAGTGGCTCAACAGACTCCTAAACTGACAGTCAGGATCTACTGAATGGGTTACATGCCAGTTTGTCTGCTGGTACTTCTCCTAATGGGTTTGCTTTTCATTGTACAAGAGGTAGCAGCAGTCCAGCTGCAGCTCAGAGCCTCTATGGATACGTGTAAGACAAAGGAGGGAGAGTATTTTATTAGATCTTTTACACAAGTCTTTGCATTAGGAACAAGAATGTCAGACTCCAGGTGAAAGAAGCCTGAGGTCACTTACTGTCTGTCCCTTGGCTTGTAACTTTTTCTGCTCCAAGAATTCCAGGCACCCCTCTGCCACACCAGCCACTTCAACACCACACATTTAAAAAGGAGCAGCTGGGCTGGAACAGTCTCTGCTACCTCTGAGCTCTGAAGAATGACATAGTGCTTCACATGCTTCTCGTTGTGGTTGGACCTGCTGGATGATCTAACAGAAGCCACTTCCTCCTCTATGAGTTTTCTTATATGCACATAAGCTCGCAGCACCGGCTGCGAGCAGCATCACCAGCAGCAGTGACCGTACAGCCCAAGCTGAGCCCATCCGGGCTGTACCCATTGCTGGAAATATCTGAATGCACCACATTTTTGGTTTTCCTTGATGGCCCTGTGAAGGTGGGGAGAGAAATTTTCCCACCTCTCGAGCTGGAAAACTTGGGCAGAAAAAGATTTAACAATCCACCCATGGTTAGCAATAAGCAGGAAGCCACTTGAGGAACTAATACTATTTCTCAGTCAGGGGAGATTTTCAATGTCGATGATCTGTGAAATGTTTGCCTTGAACTTCCTTTGGACCCAGCACAGAGCACTATCTTATTCAAAAGCTGTATTTAAGAATGGCAATGAACTTTATTAGGTGTGTGCCGACAGCTTCATGGACACCTTCAATAAGAAAAGCAATTGGACTCGGAGCAATACGATACCTTGTGCATAGCAACAAGCCAGCTGGCTCTGGAAACCGTTTTCTCATGCAGACCTCATCAAAAAATGAAATGAGAAAATAAGTAGACAGGACTAGGCAGGGAATTCTCCTGCCCTTCTGCCCCAAGGGGAGTATATCCAAATTAATAGGCCTTTTCCACTGCTAATGACTCAGTGAAGATGTGGGAGACACAGGCCACATCATCAGCTGGTGTAAATCAGTGTGTACCTGAAGATAATGCAGGGAACTACTCCAGATTACATTCATTTTCTCATGCAGCCCATCTTACAGGGGAGCCCGCCTTCCTGCAGCACTGGGTTAAGCCAAAACTATCTCAGGAGATCCTGGACCCTGCCTGGCTCTCTGTTGGAAGTACGAGTAAGGATAGGGATGCTATGCAAAGCCTCCAGCTCAAAAGCCACACAGTGTTGCATTGCTGCTGGTAAGATCCTTACCAATGCCAAATCATCCAGCACTGGGACTTCCGTGCTCCTCTCCTGGGTTGAGCATTTCCTTGGAGAAAAGCTGAACTGAAACTAGCAGAGAAGAGATGTACGAGGGAGAAATAAGTAATGTGATGGGATCAGCGGGCTGGAAGGGACTGAGAAAAGGTGCAAAGGGCCCCTGAGATGTTCCGGGGCGGGGGGGAAGATAGATGTATGGGTGCAGGAGAGAGAAATGAGAGATATACAAGAAATATTCATTTCAGGCTCCTCCTTGAGTATAGATTTATCTGCTTTCTTTCTCTAGAAAATTCATTAGGCATTTGTGCCTCCCTCTTCTCCCTGGCAACGTGCTTTAGCTTTGTCCAGGAACAAAACAGTAATTCATGCCCATGCGCTCTCCTCTCCCAACAACCACGAAACAATATCGCATCCTCCCAGCCCAGCTCTCCTCTTTGTCTCAGGCTTCTGCAAGGGGCTGACGGGGACCAGCATCCCAAGAGTCTGCAGGTATTCCTTGAGGAATTGGCAGGAAAAACAGCAGAAACTCTCTGGTCACACCACAGGTTGGTGTGAGATCTGAGCTGTGAGTGAGCAGCATAGATGCTTCCCTGGGAACAAGAGGGAAGAGGGTCCAGGAGCAGAGCATGCTCTCTAGTTAGCTTGGATAATTAATATATAACTAAAGGAAACTGAAGTGGTCTGTACCAGCATTGCTTAACTAGCCAGTGAACTGGCTATGGGAAGAGATAAGAAACACGGTTGGAAATCTTTAAAGAAGCCATTAGGAAAATACAGACGTGAGGACCAGCCAAAATACAGCATGTTTATAAGCCGATAAGATTCTGAACACTTCCCTCAGCAGCTGATAGCCAGAGGTATCAACAAGGTAGACAGATTAAATTCCTACAGGCGTTAATTAAAAGCAGTCTGATGAGTAGAGAAATTAAGGCCCAAACACTAAGCAGAAATAACTGTTGTTTTTTCCTCTTCAGAGAATGTTTAGCTCCAAACAACTGCTGGGCAGGGGGGGAAACTTGTGGATATAAGGTTTGAGATAGAGATGGAAGAGGTGGAAACACATGAAAGCATAGGGGTGATGAGGTACCTGGAACAAAAATAATATTGTGATGAATCTGGTGGTGGTGAAACAGTAATGGAGAAAAACAAGACAAGGTTGACCACTGTGTGCAGCCTACAATAATGTGAATGTGCAAAATGCAGTGAAATGCCAAAGATTTCTGAGGTCAGCATGAGAGACTAGAGAGAAGATAGAACAGAGTTCAGCAAAGCATCTCCTGGTATTCAGCTCCTGTGTGGGAAGAGATGGAGGGAGGTACAAGCACGATGTGATTATAGCCAAGACAGAAGATCAGGAGCCTGCTGAGACAGGTCACACAGCTCCATGTGTACAGGGCTCAGGAAAAAGGAGGAAAATTGCTGTTTATGAGTTCAGTTGGGGATCAGCACGTACGGAGCAACTCCTGGTTCTCCCACATATGCCAGGTAGAAGGGAGGGGTTTAGGTAAGTCATTGCCCCTCTCCTACCCTTTGTCCTATGTGTTTCTTTCATACCAGGCAGTCTTTCTCTCTCAGCTGCTACCCACACCATGCCAGGAGGTCTCTGGACCCCGTGTTGAATCAAACCTGTAAGATTCGTGGCTGCCAAAATTCTGGCTCCAGCTGCTGCAACGGCACAGGAGGGCAGCGGTTTTGTCTCAGCTTCCCTCTAACATTCCTGTGGGTGGGTGCTTTTCCAACAGAAACCCCAGCTTGTGCAGAAGTGTGTTGATTTCCCTTAGCTGTTTCCTCGGGAAGACACATCTTAGCTGGAGCCAGCCCGATTCCACCCACCACAAGGCAGCACAGCTGACGTCTTGTGGCAGTCCCTTGAGGACACGTCTCCAGAAAAAGAATCACACAGCTGCTCATCTCAGCTCCCAAAGTCACCACTTCTCTCCCCATGTTTTTTTTGTTGTTTTTCCTTTTTTGGGGGGGGGGCTTTGCTTTATTTATATCGTTTTTCCCCCCAACAGGTTGACAGAACAGCGAATGCTTCGTGGCAGGGAGGAATGGGGCAGCAAAAGACTCACCAAACACTGGAGTGTCTGGGCAACACCCGGGCGTTGCAGCGGCGGCGCAGAACCGCTGGCAGTATAATGCGGCTGCAACGTGCCACAGATTAAACACCAACTTGGAAGTTCACAGGAGTGAAATGTCAGCTCAGGGGTTGATTTCATTCACCTGACATTCCTGTTAATAACAAGGCCTAATTAGAAAGGCTTTTAAGCATCCGTTACATTAATTTAACGTGAAAATCTCATGGAGCTTTATTGGAATTTTTTTCCCCTGTAAAATTAACCCTGCAGGCTTGTTACACGTGTTTTCATTAGAGACTGTGAGCAGCGGGGATATTTGATGAATTAGAATCAGCCCCTTAGTCTTTGAGTTTAACTTTGTATTCCAAGTTCTTTTATGCTGATAAAGCCCTGATTTGGTTTCCCCCCACCCCCTATTAGTTTTAGTACGTGCTACAGACTCTTCACACTGTGGCTGAGGGCTAGGAATCCAAATTCGCTGCTGCCAATTTCCAGGCAATGCAGAACAAAAGCCTGTAGTTCACAGCCTCTCATAGCAGCTGGTGCTAAATTCTGGGCTGCAGACCTGCTCTGCTCCACAGAGTGCTTGCTGCTCACATGGCTTTTCTGTCGTGCTTCCAGCTGCCAACCCTTCTTTAAGGGAGCTGAAAAGCCACGAGAGGGTTGCCCCAGTATTATTTTCCTTTCTGAGTGTGATAGATGCCATCTTAGCCATGACTGAGGCTTCTCCCACTAAGGGCACAAAGTGCTCCAGCAGGAGCTAAACTACCAGCCTCCTTTGCAAGGGAGGGGAAGTAGAGAGGCTGTTAGAGATCACACGCTCTGCAGCTCAGCAGAGAAAGGCACTCTCAGTCCTAATGGCCTCCACATCACACAGACCACTCGCCACACTCTCAAAAGGGCTGCAATTACGCATGGTTTGGCCAAGTGCTCACAGGACAAGGCTGGTGCAAGTCCCCTTTGAAAGCTCTTCCACACCTCGAGAGCCTAGACCTTTGAAGAACATCCTAGGCTATTTCTAGCACTAGGATTTATTAAACTGTGTTATTATGTTAAAGTTTGGGCCTCCATTGAACCTCCCAGCTTGCTAGAACACAGAATAAGCTCGAATGATTTTAATGATGGATCCCCTGGGGGATTTGAGGGAGAAAAGTTGGAGGAACAGGCACAAATGCTTGACTGGCATACATCTACGGCATTGTTTGACAGCCAGTGGAAATCCGACACGAAGCCAACTCCCCTGTCACACAGACCGTGTTACTGAAATTGAACCTAAATAGCAAAAGAGTCACCCTGTCACAGTGATGGAAGAGAACATACACATCACCTTGTTCTCCAGCAGGCCACCGCAGGATGGTTTCCCTCGTTCTATTTTACACTGCTGTAACTTCACCAAATCTACAATTCCCAGCTGATTCCACCTCTCCCCATAGTAAACTACCCTACTGCCGAACGCAACAGATGCAAGAGTATTTTCCTGATAACCACAGAGATTTCTCCTCTTATTAAGACTTTCCCTTGAGTCACTGAACATTAATAGTACCCATCTGTGGTATTTATTCTATTTCAATGTGCAGACACTTATCATGGCCCTCCTAGTCATCACTTTGCCAAGCTGCACGTAATTAGATTTTTTTAATCTTTCCTCCTTAATTGAACCCTTTGAACTCCTCTTACCCCCAATAATTTTGTTGCTCTTTCCTGAAATTCTTAGGTTTGTCAATACCCATCTCATAATGAGATGTGCAGAACTGAATGCAGTATTATGGCTCTCTCACAGAGAAAGGGAGTATAACCCCTGCCTCTACACATAGAGTGCCATTAGTCTTCCTCTGCAGCCATAGCACAGCTAATCTTTTCCCTTCTACAATCCCAGATCTTTTCTGATCATCTTCTGGCTCCAAAGTCCTCCAACGCTCTGCTGAAGATGACGGAGATCTTTTCTGCCAGCTCAGTGCCCTGCTACCTCCTTCCTACCACTCGTCACCCAGATCAAGTTATTAACTCAGAGCCCAATTGGCAGAAAAAGGGATATACAAGGACAGGGAATGAAAGGCATGCAGAGATTTTGTATGCAAGTTTAGCTCCTCTGTACTCTACTGCATTGGCATCGCCTAAGAAACTAGTGCAGTTTGGTCCCTGCTGAGAATTTGTTTCTGGAAACCTGTCCTGCCTAATTTCCTAGATTTTCCAAAGCTGTATCCTTTGAAAAACAGGCTCCTCAGCTCCCCTCTCTCTTAAACCACCCTCTATGAAATAGCTGTTCCTTGAGCCTTCCCAGCTGCTCCAGAACTTCTGCCTGTGTTAACCTCTTTCTTGCTGCCATGGGGCAAAACCCACCCACTGCTCTAAATAAGAGCAGGCTTGGGCCAAGAACCATCAAGCCTGATGTACAACCTCTATTTAGATTGAGACAGTGAATGAGATTCCAGCTGAACAAGACCTGGCTGTGATTTCCTGTAAGGAGGTTGTTGGCATCTGCTGAGAAAATTTTGACACACACACCCCGGCTCCATCTCCCCCCAGATTGGTCTGACAAAGGTCACCAGAACCAGAGCTCCCTCTTGCTAAGAGCAGGCAGAGGCTGTAAAAGGATTAGGAGTGGTTTGAAAATTCTGCTATTTGAGAAGCTTTGGAGTCTAGAATTGGATAAAAAGCACTGAAACTCAGGCTGGCTGGGTTTCCCTGTCATTTACATCCTTCTGATGATGCCATCTCTCATCCCCGCTGTGGATGCTCTGAGTTGAGATTTCTTAGAGGCTGAATCTCACCACCTGAGCTGACAACGTTTTATCTCAGCAGCTCAGTCGGGCAACAGGACTCGGAGCAGGTGACAAAGGCTGAGGATGTGCCTGCTAATTGCATGCATGCTGCTTTTCCATCGTATGGCAGGGCCTGAAAAGTGACAGACTAAAAAAAGCTTAAACCTAAAAAGAACCCTGACCCTCAAATTACCTTCACCCACATCTTCAGTCATTTGGAAAGGGAAAGGGGAAAGGAAGCCTATTTCTGAGGATTTCCCCTGAATCAGGGAAGAAAAGAGGTGCAAGGGCATGTTAGAAGGAAAAGAGATGCTGAGAGATGAGAGAGTAGGAATAATTCAGAGGCTGAGCTTCTCAAATGGGATGTGAACCTCTGAGTTCAGCTCCTGGCACAAGCCATTCCCTGCCTGTAGGAGAGGGATGCTGATACTACCGCAACACAAATCCACCCAAGATGGGAGGAGATGGCTTAGCAGAACCTCCCACTCACTAACAACAGAAGGTAGAAGAACATCCTTCCCCCAGGGACTCCCAAAGCCTTTCCAGCTCCTGCATAGTCAAACAAGGCTGGCTCTGAGGGGGACAAAAAGGCAACTCACTGCCTGCTGGAGGCAGGGCTGGAGGTTCACACCATGAAGGATTAGTGCTCTGGAAAGCTCAATGATCTGAGAGCAGTGAGGGGCTGCACAAGGCGTTTTGCTCTTGCTGCCCTGGAGAATGGGGTAATGATAGTGTGGTGTCTCTGACTGTCAGAGAGCACAGCAGCAGCCCTGGCCTGGGCTTTCTCAGGCCTGTCTCCTCCCAGCAGGCTGGGAAGGGATTTACATAATAATGTGCCTATTTTAACTTTGCTTCATTGACTCCTGACAAGATACAATATTTTTGATTAAACAGCTTCCTAGGAAGGAACTGCTGCCTTAAACTGCTCACACTCTCTCTGACCCCATGCGATCTCGTTAGTGGTCCCCTCAGACACCATCTGATGGCATCTTAAATTCCTCTTTTTTTTTTTTCCCTCTAAATGAGCTCTTCAGGGTAGGGCAGGGCCCTCCTTCCCACCATGGGCTCTCCAACTCCATGAGACCTAACCCCAGCCAGGGCTTTCTGTCATTGCTGTGGCACCAACCCTTCTGCCCCTCCAACCCCAATAGTCCTGAGACCAGCTTTCTCTCCAGCTGCTTCCCTCACTCAGTCACAGAATCATAGAATGGTCCAGGCCAGAAGGGACCTCCAAAGGTTATCTAGTACGACCTCCCTGCCATCAGCAGGGACACCCCCAACTAGACCAGGTTGTCCAGGGCCTCATTGAGCCCCACCTGCAATATCTCCAGGGAAGGGGCCTCAACTACCTCCCTGGGCAACCTGTCCCAGTGTTCCACCACCCTCATGGTTAAGTTCTTCTTCTCCTTTCTTCCCCTATTAATCTTTCATCTGCCTTTTCAGTTTCTCTTTATCTCATACCATCTCTCTCTTTCCTTTCTACCTTCTTTTTTTTTCTTCCCTCTACTGACCAGCCCAACAGAGACAGATAAATCTCTCTGAGCCAAGGAGACCACGTCCTCCATATATATTTGTGCGACAGTCAGATGCTACAGCGACAAAGATCAAATCAGCAGCCAGCTCGACAGAGAGATTCAATAAAAGCAGGGAGTTATATTGATAGGAACAAGGCAAATGGATAGTTTTGATTTTAGTAGATTATTGACTGCTCAACAGAGGCAAAAAAAAGGCTTCCCAGCAGCATGGCTTAGAGAGCAACTCTTCGGATGCAATGTGGCCAAACGAGAGGAGTGAATGATGAGAGAGGGAGCACTCTGTGGCATGTCTGACAGTCCCATCATCTGCTTGAGGAATGGTCCTCCCTGCCAGATGAACCACTTGTAATATGGATGAAAAAAGGTTGAGATCTGCTTTCAGTTAAGCCTGAAGCGAGCTGTGCTGTGCAGAGAAACAGGGTGCATTCCCACAAAAGACCCCCGTTACATTCAGACCCTCACCCCCGTCTCTCAGAGGAGTTCCATCGGTGTGGAGACAGCTGCTCTATGCCAGGGCAGGGCTATGTGGGACACAGGGTGGTGCTTCTCTTCAATCTGTCTCTAAAGATACAGGGTGTCTGATGCTTACATGGCACTCAAGAATCACCATGGTCTCTGAATGGTTGATTCTCTGCAGTGAACACATCCTCACTGCTCTTTTGCCTGTTTAATGTTGGAAACTGAAAACCATGGGATGTGCACATGGTTCCCAGAGGAATCTGGGTCAGGGCAAGAAATCATTTTGGTCATGGTTCTTTGCTGTCCAAATCACTCAGTGCAGCTAACTCTGCATTCCGCCGTGATCACATTTTGCACACAGATTATTTGCTTACAGTCCTTCTGTAAGAGAGGAAAAAATTCAGATGCAAAGCTCAGACAGCAAGAGTTTGCCTACAAATCCAGGTGGAAGCTCAACACACACAGCAAAAAGTTGGGAAGTTAAGGTTTGCATAAGGAAAGATCAGGTATGATGCTATGGGGTAGCTACAAACCCCACAGTTCACATCTGACTTGAAGAATCAAGAGCCAGGAAGATCTGTCTCACTGTGATGTTCTCTCCAAAACGTTCATGGGAAAGTTGGTTATTTATTCACCCCTTCAACATCAGCCAGTGTCAACTGCAATAACATGCTGGGTAGCAGATCCAGAGTCCAGTAGGCTTGTAGACACTCCAGCCTCTCCTGCTCTCTTCCATCCTGGGGCTACCTCCCCATCAGCCCAGCCAACCACAGACCCACGCTTCTTGCTGCTGGATGGGACAAAAGGGAGAAGATGAAGTAAAGTAGTTGATTCATCCTCAGCTGACCCACAGGCCTGGGTCAACTGGGAGCTATTGGGACATGGGTGCTTTGTTCCCATCTTACACGGCTGCTGGCCTATGGGCATTTGACTGTATCTCCTGTCACCAAGTGCCACCATGTGGGCTGTGCTCAGCTCTGGGAGACAACATCACAGTGGGACAGTGGGTGTGGTCACCGGGCAAATGGACACCGTGAGCTTTCCAAGCCACGCAAACCAGATTAGTAGCTCAGCTCCATCCAAGCCCCTGAATGTCCCTCCAGCCCCTGCAGGATCTGCTGAAAGCAGACAGGAAATCATGGGAAAGGCTTCAAATCTGTGCTGTGCCTTGGGCCAGGTGTCATGCTTGGGAATGACCTGCCAATAGCAGCCTGGCTTTTAGAAGGATACAGGTTGACCTCCAGGCTCAGCTGCCAGCCCAGCCTGGAACAGGAACAACCAGAACAGAGTATCAAGAAAGAAATCACCCCAAGACCAGCAAGAAGCAGAAGCATTTAGTGAGTATTAAATAAAGAGAAATGACATAGGAGTGCAAAAGCATCCCACTGAGAGCCTGGAACACTGCAGACACGGTCAGGAGCGATGCAGAGCCATCTAGACCATTGAAGAGGATTAATTAAAGCACGAGCAAGCTGAAAAGCTGGGAAGGGGGCACAAGTATGGGATGTGAAGGATATGTCAACTCTCTCTGCTTCATTTTAGCCAATTAGCACTCATTCAAGGAAGGGGAGAACTGTTAAATGCTAAATAACAAGACTGAGCTTAAGTGTGAACAGGTCGAAGCAGGAAGATACACTTTCACCAGTGTGAAAATATTCAGGAAGGGAGAAACACCATGAAATTATTTCTTCTGCATTATGGGAAAGGAAAGAAATCTTACAGTACAAACACACTAATGGGTTACACAGGGATCTGAAGGAGGATTGTTGAGGTATTAGAGTAGGCTGCATTAGGGAAAAAAAGAGCAAGAAAAGAAACAGGATTTTCAGGGAGATTTCATCCAAATCGATTAAGTGAGAAATGTAAAGGGGCAGCATTCCGCAGGGATGGAGCCGGTAATTGGCCCACACAAGTCCCGACAGAGAAAAGCACTCAAAATGCATGCTGGAAGGCAGGCACGTGGCTGACATGTTTCCTTCAGTCAGAGGCCAGAAGAGACCATGGAGAGGAAAAGTTTCTCCTATGCTAATCCTCTGCATAAATCTATGAAGCCTTCCTTATCTCCCTTCACATCCCTCCTTAAACATCACTGTACTGCAATGCCTATAAAACACGGAGAGTGCCTGAGCAGCTGGTGCAGCAGGACCAGAGCTTATCACAGCAATCAGAGATTGGGTATCACTGTTCCCACCTGCAGGTCCGTGTCTTCTTTGTGCTGACTTGCCTGTCATCTCAAACTTTGGGATGGAAACTGTCTTTATATTCAAACTGCGGCCCAGGCGGAGGGTTCACGTCCCCTAGGTGAGGCGAGGAAACACAGCACACCAGCTCTCTGCTGACAAGGGAGGGACACTGCCACAAACAGAATGTAAAATTGTGGTCCAGAGGGAAACAAACAGCACACAAGGACTCTGAAAGCATCAGACAGAGATTGTCACTCAAATTCCACGTTTCTCTTGCACCAAGATATTTCTGATTCCTTTCCTTGGGAAAAGTAAAGAAGACAGTTGTCCCTGGTTTTGTGTTTTCCTCTTTTTAGAGAATAAATGGAAACTCAGACCAAAAGAGGAAAAAAGTACCTGAAATGGCCAAATGCATTTTTTTTAAAATGCAGTACTAGAAAAAATATATAAGTCAGGGGAAAGGTTCATTAAAACCAGTTCCTGACTGCTCCCAACTAACCTCAGTGGACAAACTTTAGAATAAGATGGGACAGAGATGAGGAAGCTGCACTCTGGAAAGTGGCTTCATCTGTCTCCACGGGTCCAGGAGTAACACTGACTCAGTTTACAGCTAACGGTCTGGACAAGGTTATAATCATGGGACTAAGGAAAAGTAATCCTTCTTTCTTGCTTGTTTATTTTTAATTCTCTGGGGTTCAGCTCCCACTGTCCTCAGTGCTGTGTGAATGTCCAGAACCAACCAACCTCTCTCGTGGGAATAAAGTGGAGGTCGGGGGGATCGTGCCATCATGCAGAAGAGCAAGGACTTTGCAGGCAGCTTCTTAGGATGGGGGCTGTATTTTGGCACCTCTGGCTCTGAAACCTCTCAGGACTGGCTATGGAAGAAAGCACTATTTCTACATGTACTATTTCTGGTTGTCTTCTCTGTCAAGTATTCCCAAAATAGGTGATAGAAGGTTTAAAAATGATTAATAGGTGTTTTAATGAATGACTTAATCAATGCTTACAGATTACTAGAAAGCCCAAACAGTCAATAGGTTGCTTATAATATTCTCTAATACCTTATCTTGACATGCTTGTAATCACCTGCTAAATTATGCCACTCGTGTCTATAATGCCTATTAATCATTTATTAATCTTTTATAAGCCACTTGCAAATGAGGGCATAAGACACACTGTGAGGTCCTTTTCCTCCCGCCATCCCCGAGCATCGCACTTTCTAGGGGTTAGGGAAGCATCACTCAAGAAGGGAAATGTCAACGAGACCCTGGGCAACCTGCTCTCGTTGGGGGTGTCCCTGCTGACTGCGGGGAGGTCGGACTAGGTGACCACAGAGGTCCCTTCCAGCCTGGACCATTCTATGGTTCTATGACGTGAGCCAAAAATCCAAGTCTTTGCAGCTCTGCTGGACTACGGGTAATTCGCCACCTTCTGCAGGATTTGAGAGGAGAGCGGGAATGGCAAAGCCAGCTGATAGTTTTGTGGTTCAGATGATGTCAAAGTGGTGTTCAGAAAAGATGAAATAGTCACACACACAAAAGCTTCAGGAAGAAAATCCTCACACAGAGAGAGGGAGGAATTAAATTCAAGGCTTAAAGCAAGGAAAGGAAAAAAAAGTCGTATCTGTAAGGACAGAGGATTGAAGCAAATGGACCGCAGGCAGGTGAAAATAACCAAAAATCGTTCCAAGTAATCACAGTAAAATCAAAAGATGCTCTGACACAAAGCAAGTATGAGAAGAAGAATTGGTAACACAACAGTCACATATTTCTCCCCTCAGATAGGACCAATTTAAAAAAAAAAAAAAAAATATATATATATATATTTGCGAGATCATAGCAGGCTAGTTGGAATCATGAGAACCTGCCTCTGCTGCTTCTCTAAATCCCCAGAGCTGACAGCTAGAGCCTGCCATTAAATTCCCTTTCCAATTATAACTGCAATTAGTTACAACAACCCATTTTTAACCACTTCCAGTGCAACCCTCTACACGATGTCTTCCATCAGGATTCTTCTCAACCATTTTCCTACCTGCTCAGGACCATGCTGTGGGACTCCCTCTCCCAACCCATGACCGAGGAGGGAGTCCAGGGGACACGGAGCTGGTGGATGCAGGTCAAAGCAGGCAGTTTATCCAAATCACCCAAGTGGGGAGGCTTTAAGCCTGGGCTATGAAACTGCCCAGCCTGGCCACTTTTTGCCCATCTGCCTGCAGGCTGCCATTGCCTCTTGGCTGTTTCTTGGTACATCTTTGTGCAGCACTTTACTCTGCCTGGCCCCACTGAGGCGGGACTGCTCAGTGCAACCAGAAGGATGGAAAAGCAGAGATACAGAAATTGATTGTGGGGCAGGAGAAAGCATTGAACTCACTTTCACATGGCCCCCCCTGTGTTTTCTAGGGCCCAATAATGTGGGCTGGCTCCAAAGACTGTGCTTTCTTCAACAGGACACTAATTCAGATCTTTCTCTTCTGTCCATTTACACCAAACAAGTAGGAATTTTACCTTTCTGAGCTCTTCAGTGCCCTTTGAAATTTGTTTGAAACCCAGCAGGTTCTAAAAATGTGTATACATGGGGTGTGCCAAGAAAACACACAGGCACACAGAATTGCTTTTAAAGCCTCCTTTCCTTTGGGCAAAAGCTGCCGCCTGTGCCCAGCCTCGGGACCTGTCTCACTTTTAGGCCAATGCTCTCAAAGCCATGCAAGAAGCCACCAAATCCTCTTATTTCTTGCTGGGCAGCAGAGAAGGTTCATTAAGTAGGTGTCATCGTGTGTCACTCCTTCTTGATCCAGAAGATCCTGGTGGTACGAAATGCTCTAATTAACTCGCATTAATTTAATTCCTTCGTTTCACGCCCTGCTCCTTTTTTATCCCCCAGGGGATGCTCTGGGTGCTCGCTGTGTCACCTACTGGAGGCATGTGCTTGCAGCAGGAAACGCTGGGAGGAGGAGAAGAAATCTGAGTGAATCTAAATAAAAATAATAAAATACAATCCTCTTGATCAGTATGCCTGTCATTTTAGCAGCATTAAATACATTCAAATGGGATCTGCACACCAACTTAATTAAATGAGCCAATTGAAAGTTGCTGCCAAGTATTAGTTTAAGGTAGAAAACACACTTATCTTGGAGCTTATGCAGATTGAATTTGTAGGGCCTTGTGGGAGATGCTAAGTATTTTTTTTTTTTTTTGGAAGACTCAGAGTTTGGAAAATATATTGTGGTGATCTGAATTTTGTTTCATTACGAGTGTCAAGCACAATCACAGTTAGAAGAAGTCTCTTGGCTGCCTCCCAGGTTAAAATATCCCTTTTAAATTGATCTTTTCTTCAAAAGTACTGCTGAAACGGATCCGGCTATCAACGCCCAAGGGCAGATGATGTGGATTTGCCCATCAAAGAGGCATTTCAGGCTCTGAAAACAGAGCAATTATGGTATTAAACGTGAGATGATATTTTGTGTCCAGTAGCATTGTTTGATCTCCTCTCTTAGGCGACACGCAGCCAGCCGCAGTATGATTGCCCAAACGGAGAGCCTGAAACACGCAGCAAAGCTCCTCATTTATTCTGGGCCCTTCTTGTCCATCTAACACCACCATCAAGAATTAGGTGAATAGCAGAACAATTGATTTGAAACTATTTCCGTAAATCAAACCACCAATTTCAGCTCACTCTCGGTCTCACCCGGGGATGTCTCACCTCATTGTCAGTTGTCTGGAGGCGCAGCGGGAACTGAGGCTGCCTCAGCTGGGTTTAAAAGTTGGGGGGAAAATGGGATTTTAGAGGCACTACCCTGTGTAGTCAGGGTTTCAAGCAAGCCTTTGGAAGAGACGCTTATTTATCTGGAGTAAGACTTTTCTTCTAACAAAATTAAACCATTTTCTTACTGAAAACCCAGAATAAAAAGTGGTTATTACTTTTCAGTGAAATATTTGAAGATCTGGGTGTGTTTTTTTAAAATGGGAAATTTAGCAAGTCTTTAAATGCAAATGTTGTTCCAAACCGATGAGTCGAAATGTTTCACTTCACAAATATCCTGTGCTTTGATTTTTTCCCCGATGTTTCAATTCCGTCCCACTCTGATAAGTTATCATTTGGGGGATTCAGCAGGGAGTCAAACATTCTGCTAAAGTCCTCATTTAATGTCCTTCTTTCTCAACTTTCAGTGTTTTGATAAAATTTCAAAACTGGGAGGCTGGCAGGTCAAAATCAGGTAAAAAAATATTGTGCTTTATTTTTTTTTCTTTTCCCCCTCACGTTATTCATCTGGCAGAAAGTTGCAATTTTCATTCATTCATTCATTCAAAACTTGGATAAAGTTTTGAATAAAAACTTGACTCTCAGCTATCTTGCCTGAGACGAGCAATCACTTTGGTCTCCAATTTGGACACCCAGACAAAGATCCACAAGAACTGGAAACCACTCAGTTCCTCAGGGCAATGCCCAGCCCTAACGGGAGCACAAAGTTGAGGGGTGGCTTCCAATGCTGATTTTGTCAGGTCTGTGCTGTCTGTAATGTCCTGAGGGCGTGGAGACCAGGGAGACATCTTGGGTATAATCTTCCCCAGAGGTCACAAGCACCCTGTCAGGCAGAGAAAATCACAGCTGATGATTATCTGTGAAGAATAACTCACACACTTCAGTCCTGCCCACTCTGCTCTTCCCGCATCGCTTCCAGCCTTCGTTCAGCTTTTCCTGATTTGAATCAGAAACCTAGAGGTTAGAGAGTTCTGCTGCTCCTAATTCATCACCTCCTGAGCTAACTCATTCCTGCTGCCTTGGAGATCATTTAACGAGCATAGAATCATAGAATCATTTAGGTTGGAAGAGACACTTGGGATCATCAAGTCCAACCATCAGCCCTACTCTACAAATTCTCTCCTACACCATATCCCTCAACACCACATCCAATCTACTCTTAAACACAGTCAGGGATGGGGACTCCACCACCTCCCTGGGCAGCTGATTCCACTGACTGACTACTCTTTCTGTGAAAATTTTTTTCCTTATGTCCAGCCTAACCCTACCCTGCTGCAGCTTGCAGCCATTCCCTCTTGTCCTGTCGCTCATTGCCCGTGAGAAGAGACCAGCACCAACCTCTCTACAATGTCCTTTCAAGCAGTTGTAGAGAGTGATGAGGTCTCCCCTCAGCCTCCTCTTCCTCAAACTAAACAATCCCAACTCCCTCAATCGATCCTCATAAGCCTTATTCTCCAGGCCTTTCACCAGTTTCGTTGCCCTCCTCTGTACTCGCTCCAGCCCCTCCAGATCCCTCTTGTGTTGAGGTGCCCAGAACTAGACACAACACTGAAGGTGCGGCCTCACCAGTGCTGAGCACAGGAGGACAATCACCTCCCTACTTCTGCTGGTTACACTGTTTTTTATGCAAGCCAGGATACCCTTAGAATCACAGAATCATAGAATCATAGAATCATTTAGGTTGGAAAGACCCCTGGGATCATCAAGTCCAACCATCAGCCCTACTCTACAAGTTCTCCC
>VZTM01040204.1:330766-416943 GCA_013400555.1 Jacana jacana
TTCTTGGCCACCTGGGCACACTGCTGGCTCATGTTCAGCCGCTCGTCGACCAGCACCCCCGGGTCCTTTTCTGCCAGGCAGAAAAGCATGGCTCACTTAGCCGATTCGCAGCATAGTGCCAGTGGAGGAGTCGTCCAAATGCCAGGTAGCCAAACCATCCCCAGTGTTTAGGGGATGGCTGACCTGAGGACATTGCAGTCCACCAGCCTGGTCAGCACTGGCCACGTGCTGGCAAAGATCGGCTGCTCACATCACCGCCGGGGAGCTCAGGGTGATCCCTGCTGCCAAGGACCAAGAGGGTGCTGTAGGTTGAGGTTTCCACTAGGGTCTGTATTCATTTCAGTGGGACACCTGAAAGGTCAAAACCGAGCTCCAGACACCCCAAGCCAGCCCCATGGCTCCGCAGGTCCTGGTGAGAGCTGGGCTTCAGCTGACCTCACTCCACCTTCTTTCTATTGGCCAGTTGAGATACGATTTTGTGGCAGTCTGCTCCGAGCTCTCTGCTGCCTTTGAGCAAATCTCTGCTCAGGCTGAGTTTGCCTCGCATCTCATTCACAGCAGCCAGGCCCAGACTGCCCCATCCTCTGACCACATGCTAAAAAAATCCACACAGTGATGAAAACTCACCTCAAGGAGATGATGTAAGGCCACCAGTGCACCCAGGTGCCCCGCTCATGGGAGCCAGGGCATAGGAGACACCAGCTAAGCAGGGCTGCCTTTGGGCTGGATGCCCATTGCTCCCACAGAACTGACTCTGCCAGGAACAAGCCATCTACTGCAAGGGACACACGGGCCAGCTGGCTTCCTGCTGCTCACCAAAGCTTACATGGCACAGTTGGCTAAGCAGCTCTCTGGCTTTCTCACTTTTTGTCTTACAGCGCTCTGTCAGCTGCAGACACCCCACTTATTCATGTTGCAGGACACGATTTATAAAGAAATATAAAGAATTTCCATCTGTGATGTCTCCCTCTCCCTATCTCTTCAACCATCCATCTCTTCTCCCAGCTCATTGGGAGTTATCAGGCTAAACACAGGCTTCTACAGGGTAAATGTTTACCCTGCTCAAGTCACCTTGGGAGTCACACTGTCATTACTAGCGGAGACAGGAGAGTGATTGCTCTCCTCTAAAGTGGGCATCTGCAGCTGGGCACATGGATCAGACCCTCAAAATGCCCGTTTTTCTCTCCAGAGTATCCAGGGAGTGTGTGCAGGTGGATGAGAGGGCAATGCTGACACTGCAAGGGTCTGAGGTTGTGTGTGATGTATCCCAGCCTCAGCCCCTACCTACTCCCATCTCTGCTCCCCTGTCTGTCACCAACTGCCTGTCAAAAAGCAAGTGGGCATGATCTTGGAAGACAAAATCCATCATAAGCTATCATGAATTAGGAGAGCACCTGCAGCTCAGCCCCTCCTGCAAATCGTTGGAGCCTGGGAGAGCCTCCTGGGTGTCCTTTCTCCCCATTCGTTACCTCTCTCAGGTCTCTGCCAATGCTTTCTTCCCTTCTTTGCCCCTTTTTTTTTTCCTGATTAAATCCCAGTAGAGACATACCCTCACAGTGCTGAGAGGTAGGTTATCTTCACTCCATTATCTGTTTACCCCTCAAGGGAAAAGCCAACTTCAAGCCAGGTTCAAACCCAGAAGTAGCTCCTTTCATCCCACCTCTACTGTCTGGGTTTAGTCCTCCAACCAACTCGGCATATTTGTCTTAACTACTTACTGCTGATAAATGGTTTCTCTGCTTGCCATGGGTGAGTGAGCACAACTGCTCATTCCAGGCCCAAAGAAAACGTGCAGAGAAACCATAAGATTGTGTACTGACCTTTCAGACAATATGCACGATAGTAAATACCAGTCAGTCTCTTGAATATTAAAGAACCCACAGCCAGCCCTGCATTTCCTATTACCCCAAAGCCCTTCAGACTGCATCCTGAGTCTGGCCCCGCATCTGCAATGGCCTACCATTTCTTATACTTCTCTTCCATGTTGGACTTAGGGGGTTCTCCAACCCTGACACAGTGACTTTCTCAACTGAATCCTGTCACAACTGCCACCAGTCCCACCACAATGGTGAACAGTGCAGAACAGTCACTGGCACCATGAAAACCCTGGGAGATCCCATCCGTATCATCCAGTTGTCACTCAATATTGTGTACTTGTTCAGGACCTGCTATAAGGCCCAGGACTCCGCTCTCTTTCCTGGAAAACTCTTCAATGGCTGCCCATAATCTTCATTGTATTTTCCCATCATTACCTCAAAGAATTAGGTTCATATGGACCATCAAGGACCCCAGAGCACCACAGTGAGGTGAACTTCACAGAATACATTTTCCCAGCCCTTGCCCTTCAAGACCTTTAGACAATTCTGTCATGTGGGAGTCGCTATAACAGGATCTGTCATCACTACAGAGTCACAGTCTGCCCCAGGACACCTGCAGGTCTCATAACCTGCATGTCATGCCATGTGTCATGTTATACCCATGTTACACTATATACCAGGCGTTGTTCCTATCCACACCTGCTCCCTCTGCAGTGGGCTTTTTGCAGCCAAGAAATGGCTTGACATCCACAAACCAAACAAGTCCACTCAAAGTACAGCTGGCATTGAATTTTGTTGCAGCTTTTTAAAACTGTAGTTAGACTTTTCTTCCCAGTTACACTCTCTGATTTCTACACTATATGCAATCAGGTAGGCTGGAAAAGAGAAAACAGGAGCAAAGGCATGGGGAGATGGCTCCCACATTTGACCTTTTTGTGGCTCCCCAGACACCTGTTGCTGTTCCCTGAAATTTGTGGCAGATAATGTTTTACTGACAAGTGCTGGCACTGATGGATGCTGTGCCATCTCATCGGTATGCCAGGCACCCCTGAGCCCATGAGCGACCTCACACGCAGCCTCCCTTCCCATGGTTGGTCTTGACCTTTCCTATGTGGGACTGCATAACAATTACACGGGGGCAGGAGGCTCCCAAGAGCTCTCTCCTGGGAGTAAACTGATTTCTACAAAGGGTGGATATGAACTCGGAGAGACCCCCCCACTGCCCCCCTGCCTGGTCCACCAGTGCAAGGAATGAATGTGCAGAGGCAGGGTCAGCTCTGCTGACTGGTGCTATAACCTGCAGAAACAGCCTTGGATCCAGGACACGTAACGTGCTCCTGGGAAAAGCAAAAGCAAACAGCAACTCCCAGCGCAGTCCTCAGCCACAGAACTCCACTTGCCAATTAGATTGCCTCCACCAATTTGTATGGGGAAAGACAGAGAGGAAATGCCAGATGCTGCTGGGCACACGGAACAGATTCAATGCGTGTGTTTAAAGCACTAATAACTCCCTTCCTGCTGAAAGCGGGAAAAGACTTTCTCTTAATCCCTCCTTGCATCAATAATCAGAGAGAGGAGCAGATGGTGCCAGAAATACAGTAATATGCCCATTAAAATAACCTCAGTAACTGATGAGTTAGCACCAGACCCCATGCAACAAATACCTTTATGAGTGCCCTGCTCCAGCAGGAAACAGTGGCTCATGCAATGAGGCTGAGGGAGTAAGAACTGGCTAGGTACAACCCAGCTACATTTCAAGAGTAAGGCCAGAGCTCTCGCCCATAAAATCCCAGCTAGCAGATGTGCTCAGTAAGATTTGCCCTCCAGGCACATCTACGCACGCTGCATCTCCCATTCTCACCCTCACTGACACCAGCCTGTGCCCAGATGGACTCTGTGTCTCCCAGCTGAGTGGTGAACATCTCCAGCACTGCTACTGGGCTTTCCAGAGTCCATTTGTCCCTCAAGAGGAATAAGCAGATGGACAAGAGCCTTTCCAACAGTGGACTTCTCTTCTACAGTTCCCAGTGTAAGGTCCATACATAAGCAACCCCCTTTCAATCAGAAACAAGTCACACCAGTCATTTCTCTGTGGATTTACAAGTTTTTGTCCTACTGCTTCTGTCCATCTGAGCAGTTTCCTGCAAGTTTTCTATGGCATTCATAAAGCAAAACAGAAGTGTCAGCAGCCATCACACTGCTGATTTTGCAACCTTGCATGCCCAACCTATCTGTTCCTACACACAAAGTAATGATGTTCAAAGCACACCACCCTGCTTGGTTGCAAAGGCCATAGGAAACCAGCAAACATTGGGAGCAAAACCACTTTTACCACTCAAGGTCTTCATTTACAGTGGGAGCGCTGCCATCTCCCAAACCAATATTCGAAAAGCAGCATCCTAGAGTGCAGGAAACAACCTGCATCCTTCTTTCTCTTTCTCTGACCTCATAAATCTTCCCAGCAAAATTTCCATCCAAATAGATGTGCTCCCACAAACGTTTATGCCAAGTCACACTTTGGCCAAGCTGTGTTTCTCCACAGAAAAGCTCTGCATCCAAAATACTGCCTCAGCCCTAGCTCTGTGCCTCTACAAGGGTGAACATTTCTTTATCATTAATTAACTCTTTATATGACATGACATTTATTTCATTGTCTCACTGAGTGTCACTCTCCAATTAGCTCATCCCCAAGGAATGGTACCTAATTAACCAAGACAAGTAAACTGAACTTTAGCAACCTTCCTCTCCTGTAAATAAGTTGCTAGTACGTAATTACTCAGCAATAACTACCTCATTAAGGCTTGAATAAAGATTCCTTCTCTCTTCCTTGGTTTTATTTTTAAAGAAATTTCTAAGTCATCTATTTCCATTTTGTTTGTCACAATGTCTCAGAAATCTGCAGGGTCAAAAAACACGCTACCTCCCAGCATCTGCTGTGTGGAACTGGTCATATGTAACAATACCTCTCCCCCGGTAGCTAACAGACACCAGTTCACTAGGGAGGCAATGGAAGCTTTCCAGTGGCTGAAGAAAAGGAGTGCAAGAGCAAATCTGTGTCTGTAACACCTCCTCGATAGACTCACAACTGTCTCACCTCCCGGATCAGCTGAATTCAGCTGCAAGAGGTAGTAATTGCACAGGAAGCAGGAAGTTTCTTTTCAGCTCGCCTCCTGCCCCCTGAGAGTCTGATTTGGGTTGAGCATGTTAGAAATCCGAAAATATCCCTCCTTTCTTTCATTATATTTTTCCCAATTGCATGTTTTTAGCCTTTTTTTAGTAGCAAAGGAGCCCCTTTGCCCTTAGTGAGCCATGGAAGGTGAGAAGCAGAGCTGTATCTCTATTAGCTAAGCCATCCCTTCTCTGGGAGGTAACTCTAGACCACCCTGGCACGACCACCCATGCAACCAGAAAGGACACAGGGAAATTAATGACTCTCCCCAGGCTGATGCAATGCACTGCCCTTCACTTGCAAACAGGTTATTTTCTTCACTCTTTTTTTCCCACAGGTAGCAGATTAGGGGCTGTATTTTACACGGTGCCTGATTTGAAACACAGAGATGAAGGGGTGCGAGATGAAAGGGAAGCATTAATCTCACGTGTTGACTCAGCATCACAATAAATTTCATCCCTGGCTTGCTTTTGCTCTTGGCTGGAGGTCAGCATTTTCAGGGAGGAATTCTCAAAAAAAAAAGGCATTGTACTAGTACAGGAGCACTAATGTACCACATCCTGCCTGGTAGTGCAAGGGTTTTCCTGCACCAGTGCAGACACCTGAGAGACAACCACAAGCCTTCCACAAACCAAGGCTGCAAATCCCAAATTTCTCATTATTGCATTTGTCTTTACAGGCAGCTATTTTTTTAAGCCATCATGGACAGAGCAGTCTCATAAGCATCCCAGCCTTCCTCACCCATGCCACACTGAGCTTCTGGTTAATGGAATTCAGAATAAATAATCAAATACCATTTAATATCTGCCATAAAAACCATCTCTACCTATCACAGAATCACAGAATATCAGGGATTGGAAGGGACCTTGAAAGATCATCTAGTCCAACGTGGATCTTAAGGAGACCAAGGACACAAGATCATTCTTAGCTGGTGTCAAGCAGCAACAAGAGGAAGATCAGCCTAAAGTCCCTCTCAGGCTGTCCCACCCCTTGGGGAAATGCTGCTGAGGTGCAGCAAGCCCAAGGCTCCACTGGCCAGAGGAGCCATCAGGAGTGAGCACTTGGGGGCAGCGGGATCAGTCCCCCCTTGGCACCGCATGTGATGGAGATCACTGCTTGCCCAAAGCACAGAAGTGCATGATCTCAGACCAGGATCCACAAAAGACAGGAAAAACAGAAATAAAAGACCATTTAGACAGATCTAGCAATGACTCCTGAACGAACAGCACTGATGTGAACTTGGGCTGTGGCACAAAGGCAAGAGGTCCCAGTTCCTTCCCTAGTTTCCATCTATTGATTATTATTTTGTTATATATTTTCTCCTGGTGGGAAGCACAGGCATGCAGGATGATGTAAAGCACGTGCCTGATGGTTGTTAGCATCCCTGGGATAGCAGGGTCAGAGCGATCAGATCTCTACATATGTTATTTTCTTGTTCTTCAGCTTAATGGGGCGTTCCGCTTTATTATTGTATTTTTTTTTAATTTTGTAAGACATGTTTCATTAAATCTGAATTATGGCAATTCAGGGAAAGAAATTAGCCCATTAAAATTACAATTGAAAACATCTTATAAAAAAGGCTGTCAGCTGCCATTTCTGCTCTGCTGGGTGAGGAAATAAGGAGAGAGAAACGTGTTGTCTCTGAACGGGCAGAGCACCTGGGAAAGCGGGACCTGTTTGCCAAGTGCTCTGGAACAGCCACCCCTGCTGGGGGGAGCCAAAGGGCTCCTGGGGACTGATTTTTTTCCATCAAAAGGCCCATTTCAGGTCTTTCAAAAAATTAAGAGAAAAGGGGAACGTTGTCCTACATTCATATTTGCTCTCCTTTCCTTCTGACCAGCCAGACAGCAGAAACGAGTGGGCAATTTCTGCTTGGATTTCCCTCCTGCAAAGCCCCAGCAAGGCCTGAAGTGACAGCGATGTCCTCTGGAACTACAGAACCCTGGGGCTTCCTGGAAGGGAGAAAGTTTTGTGGTGGAGAAGCACAGGCCCTGACAGACAGGGAACTGGAAGCATGAAGTATCCCCAAAGCCTCATTTAAGAAGGTTTTGCACTTTTCTTTGCAAAAGACAGCTTGTACCATGGGGGCCCAGGCTCAGGTCCCCCATACATCGCTTTGTTGCTGCTGCAGCAACAACATTCTCCGAGGACAGAGATTTTGTCAGGAATTTATAAATTTCCATTTATAAATGGAAAGGACCTCTAGAGACCTTAAGCTCTCTCATTTATGGTTATGGAGGGTAGAAAGTTCAGATCCATTCTCCAGGCCAATTGCTGCGTGATTTCTGCTGCCACCCTAAACTCTCTACACCCTCAGAGCAAAGCAGCGCTGCCCCTCTCTCCGCCTTTCAGCCACGTAGCAAATGTAGTAACTGGAATACCAAAAAAAAAAGAAAAAAAGTCTGCCTGCAAGGGAATAAAGGTCAGTTCTGCTGAAATGAAATAGATTTTGAAACTGCATGTCAATTAGACACATACAAAAGAAACTAATAAAGTTAATCCACTAAAGTGGAAAGCTGTGATAAAGCAGATACATGGAAATGAAGGTGGGGAGGGGCTGGTAAACAGAAAGAGAAGTGAGGAATGGAATAAAAGAAAGTACAGAAGAAGAACTAATGAGTAAAAGAGGAGATGGAGATAAATGCAATATCCATTCCCAAAAAGGTAAAAGCAAGTGAAATGAGATCAGGATGAAAGGCAGAACACAAACAATCCAAAATATGCCATTCTGCTGCATTGAACATAAGAAGGGAAAAGGTTTCTTCTTCATAGAGAAGATAATTGTCTTAAGAGCCCAGGAGAGCAGATCCAAGTTCGTAGAAGACCACAGCGTCAGGGGCAAGAGGAGGAGGGGACACCTGGGTGGGGAGAGAACAGCCTGACCTCGTGTACCCCAGGTACCTGTGCAGAAAGAGCAACCACCGCATCAGCAGCCATCGGGTGAAACCCACCTGCTGGGTCTTGGGTTTACTTTTAGCCATGCAGCCTTGTCTGACAGGCTGCCTAGGGCAGAAATGGGCAGATCCAGTAGTTCAGGTGCTCCTTTCCAGTGCAGTGCAGTGCTATACAGACACTGGTGTCCAGTGAAATAGCGATCCATACAAACCACAGATCCACACGTTGGATCCATATGACCCATTCAATAGGCATCACTGCAGTGGTTGATCTTCAACCATCCCACAAGGGCCTGCTGAGGACACCACAAAATCTAGCTCTGATCCAAATGTTAGCACAGGAAGCTGAAAATCTGGCTCTGCTTTTCTTACTGGTGCCCCTGAAGCCCGGCAAAGGCTTGTTTGAAAATCTGCCCTCCCTGTCACCTTGTCTTCCAATTCCTTCTTTTTTTTTAAAGTGAAGATGACGCACTTAGACTCTAAGAGCACTTAATCCTTGAAAGTCTGTTTCACAGTGGTAACTGCCTTTGTCCATTTGATCACTGATACGCAATAAAATGCAGCAGCAGTTTACATGCAATGGGGAAATATGCTTGTAAAAGCCCCATTACAATTTATTGGATGCTTTCTGCTTCCTTCTGTGGTTGAGGAAGAGAGGAAATAATTCTGTTTAATATATACAGAGTGGACATGGGGTATGACAGGAGAGTTCATCCACATGTGCACACCACTGATGCAAGCAGACCTTCTACCAGCTGATATGGCCTGGACAGAGAAACAAGATGGTTGGAATCACCAACCAGGATAAATCCACATTGATTTACACCTGAGGGCAACTAGGATGAATCTGAGCCAAACACGGTCATGGATCTGGCATGGATCTTAATGCAGCATGGACAGAACTTGAGGGAATGACTGAACGGTGTAGGACAAGACTTCAGATGTCAAAGAAGAGCTGCTGTTACGTGATGCAGCCCCACACCAGCCCTCAGTCTATATATCATACTTCTCAGTGAAACCATGGAGCTGGCTCCAAGCAGGAGTTCACCTAAAGTGGATCTAAGATGACAACTTAAATCGACCCTTAGATCAACTTTAATTTCTTCTGCTTATTTTATCTTTCCACAAAATTGACTTGCCCTGAAAAAAAACTCTGCATCAGTTCCTTTAGAGGAGTTGAGTCCAGGATTTGAAGAGGCAAACATTTCACCCATGTTTTCTCCACCCCATAAAAGCTTCCCCCAGCCCAGATCCTACCCTTGATTTGGCAATGCTTCTGGAGACAGGCCAGAATACGCTGGCTGGAGTTTCCACAGTGAATGAACACCCCACCTTGCCTTTTCCCTTTTATTTCACTATTGCAATTGTTCCTGTGCTGCGGGTCATTTCCTGGGTTTAATGAACAGCAGGCGGGCCTTCCGCCTGACGGTTCATTAGTGCCTTCCAACAGAGAGAGCACCACACTGAAGTCATTATTGATCTGTTACATGCACCACTGAAGGATTTCCATATGGCGAGGCAGTCAGTTGAGGTGACCCTGAAAACATGGAGACTCCCATCCAAGACCAAACAGAAGTTGTATGAAAGAGCATCAGGGAGTTTGGTACCCTTAGCCTGAGGTCTCTGCTCTGGCTTCAAGGATGGAATGAGGCTGTGTGCCTGATGCTGTCCTGTGATTTCAAGACCCTCACAGAGGCATTGAATGCATTTCACTTCTCAAAGTGCAAGAATTGCACTTCTCAAAATGCTCTTTACCCAGGCACAGCCAAGACTCTTCCAGCTGTGGTCAGCAAAGAGCCTCCTGGGGATGTCAGCTCAGATGCCAGAACTGAGGAGATATGGGACTCTTTTAGTGAGATCCTAACTGTGGATTTCCAGGAGAAGAGGAGAGGGAAGGTATAACACTTCACTGCAAGAGGCAAACATGTCTCCGAGTGGCTCATTAGGAGAAAAGAAGGTCGATTAAAACTGGAATCAAAGAATTGCAATACTAATGCTATAAACATGTGTGCAAAGTGGTACTCTAGCCTCACTCGCATTCTCACGCACTGGGTTTCTGTTCTCCCTTGCCTCTTTTGAAAGGAGAGAGAGGAACAAGCTGATTAATAAGGCTACAGAAAAACAGAGAACCGTCTCCAGAGAAAGAAATACTTTTTGTTTAAACTAATTTCCATACTTTTTTCTACCCCCAGTGAATTTTGACACCGATCTTTTCCCCTCTACCTGTTTATAGAAAGTTTCTGCTTTCAAAACAACTCCTCTTACCCGCTCTCCTTTCCAGAAATCTCAAAATGGGGGAGGAAGCAGGTTCTCTGCTGCTCCAGTGAAGCAAATGTTCAGTCCAAATTTTCTCATCAAAACCTGGTAGGTGTTTATCTGATTTCTGGTACACACACTAGTTAGGTCAAAGCAGGTTTCCAGAGGCATATTCATGATGTGTTTCAATGTATGTTTATTGCAATGGCTTCCTCACCCTTTATTACTTTACTTTCCTCTCTGAAAGAACTTTATTCAGCTTTACCCACCATTGCAAGCACAATACCAGCCCCAGGTTTAAATCAGAGTGCACAGATGTCTAACAGGAATGGGATACAAGGGAGCTTGCTGCCATTCAGCAGGACCTGGACAGGCTGGAGAGTTGGGCGGGGAAAAATTTAATTAAATTGAACAAGGACAAGTGCAGAGTCTGGCATCTGGACAAGAATAACCCCAGGTACCAGTATAGGTTGGGAAATGACCTGCTGGAGAGCAGCATCGGGGAAAGGGACCTGGGGATCCTGGTGGACAGCAGGATGACCGTGAGCCAGCACTGTGCCCTCATGGCCAAGAAGGGCAATGGCATCCTGGGGTGTATTAGAAGGGGGGTGGTTAGTAGGTCGCGAGAGGTTCTCCTCTCCCTATACTCTGCCCTGCTGAGACCCCATCTGGAATATGGTGTCCAGTTCTGGGCCCCTCAGTTCAAGAAGGACAGGGAACTGCTGGAGAGAGTCCAGGGCAGGGCTACCAAGATGATGAAGGGAGTGGAGCATCTCCCATAGAAGGAGAGACTGAGGGAGCTGGGTCTCTTTAGCTTGGAGAAGAGGAGACTGAGGGGTCACCTCATTAATGTTTATAGATATGTAACGGGTGAGTGTCAGGAGGATGGAGCCAGGCTCTTCTCAGTAACATCCAATGATAGGACAAGGGGCAATGGGTGCAAGCTGGAACAGAGGAGGTTCCACTTCAATATGAGCTGAAAGGGAGCTCATGAGTACAGACACCCAAAGGTGCCTTGTACCTGACAAGGAGCATCCCAGTTTGGTGCAAAAAAAAAAGCAAGCCAGGAGCTTCCAGCCAGGCCTGACAGAGGAGGAGACGTGCCAAGGAGCCCCCTAGAAAAGCAGCACGTTAACATTGACACAGTCACGTAGGCTGTTGGGCAAAGGAAAATCAGGGCAATAGTTTTGATTTGTTCCTGGAAAGGCACACTGCAAAACTACATATCCCACTGGTATGTCCTGCATCTGTATCTCACAGAGAGAAACACACAGACGGGAAACTGGTGCTGCACTTATCACTAGTCATCTGCAAACGGTCCCGTGTGTATTAGCAGGTAGTGGTGTGCATGTGGCACGCAGCAACCAAACACTCCCCTGGCCCAAGACATCAAGGCATGAGATCTGATCCAGCTGCTTTGAGAAGATGCCCCAGGAAGGGGACATCTTCCCCAAAATGCCCAAGAGATTCCCAAAGATGAGAGGTGTGTGGAAGAGAAACCTCATATCCTAGCATCCCGAACATCCCCCAGGTGTGTGTGGGGGAAGACCTGAGTCCCCTTTCCCAGTAAACCTGCACCTCAGAGAATCAGATCTCACAGAGAATCAGACAGCACTGAAATCTGGAATTTAGCTTGAATCTAAGATAGATATATTTAATACCCCATATGCAAAAGCATGACCCTTTATTTACTAACTTGGGCCATGTTAATAAAGATAATAGATAATCATTGCTGAAACAGTTCAATGCAGAGGTTCCCTCAGCTATAAACAGATCACATTTCTCCTCTGTTTGATGTCCTAATTACAAGTATCACCGTCCATCTGAGTCAGAACCAGATTAAGGCTCTGCTTGCATTTAAAGTAGCTGTTAGCACTGCTTAATAGTGAGAGATGACTAATTGGCCATCATGTTGGTGATGAATGAAGCTGAGACACAAAGCAGTGCATGAAAATTATGTGTGATCATTGCCAACAATTAGATTGAAGGAAAAAGACACACATCCTGTTGAACACCAAGGTTGATCCAAAACCCACCAGCAGCTTGTGGACATACAACTGGAAGTGGGCTCATACTGTAGCAGTCAACTGAGCGTCCCATGTTCATCCCTCGGCTGGACTCCTGCATCTCCACCCTCTTCACACACGGTGGGGTGTGCTTGTCATTGCGGGTGTGAAAGGAGCTGTTTGTCACGCTGCAGCTGGTTCCCCCACCTTCGCCACAGAGTAATAATCCTGTCACATCTCAGAGGCTGAATGTGGTTTATCCGACTCTCCCCGCGGCGCTGACAGCACAGCGAGCATCGTTCTTCCCTTCCTGGCCGTGGTGAAGCAGCTCCCCTGGCTGCTGTTAGGGGTTTGGGCTGTTGCAGGTGTTACTTTTTAGTGGGAACTGAAAAAAAACAAGACCCTGACTGCATGGGCTTATTAAAGGCTCAGCCCTGGGGTGGGTGGGTGGATGTTAAGGCTATAAGCAAGGCCAGGGCTGGAGAGAGAATTAGTGTCTTTCATTAACAGAGCGAGAAAACTAACGAGCTTACAGGCACGTGAAGCAGATACAGAGAAACCAACCTGCTGCTTCTCACAGCTGTGTCAGCTCCTCTGCTGAAATGCATAAGAAGTTGGTCACAAGGGTGGTGGAATGAGCTTCTAAGGCTATTTATTGTGTGTATAAGATATTTCTAAAGCTACACCCACCTCTGCAGTTGCCAACGGTCAGAGTTTCAGCTCCTGAAGCACCTTTGTGTTCAACCCTCGAGGTGGCTGTGTTTCACCTCAGGCTGGACTCACTGCCATAGGGTTTTGAAGGCTTTTTATGGGGAAATGCTCTCAAGTGCAAAGAGTAGTGCTCAGCACAGTGAAGCCTTGCTTATTTACTGGAGCACATGCCATGCAAAGAAATGGTAATAATGATACACTTTTCTGTGTCACCTACTTTCTCACCCCCTCAAAACCAAGCAGCAGCACTTTCTCCTCTGTTCCTTTCAGTTTTCTGATACAAATCTGCTTTGGTTTAAATTTAAATAACTTGCTACTGAAGGTAAGAAAAATCTGTGCTCTGCCTCGGCCTCATTGTTGGGCCATTGGTGATTGCAGAACCCCCTGCCTAAGGAGGAAGGCTGGGACCAGACCACTCCATACCAAAGTTTGCTCTATCTGGTCAGAACATGAAAAAACAAAATAACAAAATCTCCTTGAGAACAATCTAAGCTGACTCCTAGCATGGGCCTTCGTCCAGGCAAATCTGGGATGTGTGATAAGAACCCTGAATTTCAAAGCCTGAATTTTGACCTATTCCAGCAGCTCACATAGAGAAGTTACCAAAACTATATCCCAGGAGATAAAGTTTGCATGGCAGGAATCTTCATTCTCTTCAGTGCATTGGCTCAATATGACCAAGCAGTGGCTACTGATTAGTCCCAAACAAGACTATAGAAACTTGGCCAGTTGATATTTGGAAATGGAGATGTGAACTTTTGCTGAGGAACATCTTCCCTGTTGATGGTTTTTGATATCTTTTCACAGCAAACCCCAGGTTCAGAAAAGGATGAGGAAAGAGGTCAGTGCTCTTATTAGAGATTTCTTGCAAATACTTTCCACAGGCGAAAGGTTGAGAAATCAACAGGTGAGTCCATTAAGACTTCCACATAATGCAACTGCTGATATAACAGGGCCCAAGATGCTGGAGATGGTCTCTGTGCTCCTCCTCATCCATGTGTCACACTGCTTCTGGCTGAAGTCTCACACACCAGTGCTCAGGACAGCACTGGTGTGTGCTGTTCTCCCACACAGCATGAGAACACACTGAGCCCGTGCCTCGGCAAGGTTTTAGGAGTGCTGTCAGCACTGCAGGGATGCCCATGTTTCAGTCTGAGACAAGTAGCTTGCTGTGACCACCCAGAGTTGATTTAAAGAGGATGCAGAGCTACAGCAGAGCCCCTGTGCTATGTACAAATCTTTATATCTATGCTTTTTGCTGGTGTGTGCAAGTGGGAAGGAAATATGGTCGTGATACCAGTCTCCCTTGGGGGCAGCTACAGTCCATGGTAGATGCCAGCCCACGTGAGATGCACTTAAGAGTCCCCAGTCATCTGAAAATTCATAAATCTCCAAAATTATTCTAATGGCAAAAATAAATCTGAAAAAAGCCCTTGCTTCTCCCAGACCTTTCATGAATTGCTTGGCAGTCAGCTTGTCCCCAGGATACGAGGAAGCATCTGTGTTTGTAGGGTGGGTGTGGGAGGAAACCAGCTTACCCATGAAAATATTGCCAATTGCACCTTTTATTTCACACATTTAGCCACTGAGATGAAACAAAACTGTGTAGAAAAACTGATTTCATCTGCTGCACAATACCATTATTACCATAATCTAGTATAAAAGGGTGAACTTCACAGCACTGGTAAATACATTATGAGAGTCATTTAAGATCCCGGCTCAACAGCTGAGCATACAGAGATGCTCTTGCTTTTGCAAACAAGAGCATACAAAACTAATGCCTTCTCCCCACTATGATCTAGATACTTTAGCTCAGAGTTGTCATGGATTGCCATGGAATTGTCAGAGTTGGAAGGGACCTCTAGAGATGATCCAGTCCCACTCCCAAGCTGAAGCAGGGTTGCCCAGAGCACAACTCTCAAGGCTGCATCCAGGCGGGGCTTGAAGGTCTCCAGAGAAGGGGACTCCATACCTGCCCTGGGCAGCCTTTTCCAGGGCTTTGCCACCCTCACCCCAAAGAAGTTTCTTCTCATCTTTGAATGAAACTTCCTATGTTCCAGCTTGTGCCCATTGCCCCTCGTCCTGTCACTGGGAACCACTGAAAAGAGTCCGGCTCCATCCTCCTTCAACCCACCCTTTAGCTACTTGTGAGCATTAAAAAGGTCTTCCCTCAGGCTTCTCTTCTCCAGGCTAAAGATTCCCAGCTCTCTCAGCCTTTCCTCGTAAGGGAGATGCTCCAAGCCCGCAATCATCATCAGAATTACCCGAGGAATAATGAAAACCCAACACCTGAGCGCACTGGTCCCTTTTTTCCAGTTATGATTTCACCCAGGTGGGGTAAAGAGACAGATGCCTGGAACTGCATCTTCTGTACAGCAGCAAGGAAACTGCAGGAGGATTAACAGAGACCTTGCCTGTTCCTGCCTCTGCCAGACTTGAGAAAAACACTTTACCGTGTCTGCCTCGCTGCGTAGCACCCCGGGGCTCTTGCTCCCTGTTTGTCCAACACGCAGTGCAGGGGGTAAAGCACTGTCAAAAGGTGCCTGCAGCTGAAACCGCGCCAGTAATTAGTTAGAGCCTGTGGCCCCCCGGCTCTGGGCTCAGCACATCATCTGTCAGCTCTGCAGCCAGGGCACGCTTCCCTGGCCAGACAGTCTCTCTTCCAGGACAAGAATCAGAACTGCAAAATATGGGGCAAGTTGTGACAGCCGGATGGAGATGAGTAAAGCACACACCAGTTTATCCAGGGGCTACATTTTTCCTTGTTGCTTCAAATGAAAGAGTGAGTTTCTAGCAAAAGCCTTTATACAGAAACATTTTTCATCACCCTTCCACCAGCCAGGATCACACCATATTTTCCTTATTCCCTGTGCTGGATCCGGGGGGTATTTTCCACACATGGTGAGCTCTGCCAGTGGCTGTGCCTCCACGCACCACCGACTGACGGGTGAACTATGCCTGTCTGATACCTTGCACCTCACACTGAGCGTACGGTTTCCCTACAGATTCCCTACATCCTTTCTCCAACTCAACAGGGAACCCTCATCAGTCTTATTTCCTGCAAGGGGCAGTTCCTGACCACTCTGGCCTCAGCCACCGACGTGTGGTAACACATTAACACTGCTCTTCAGGGGTGGTGCCCTGGGGGCTCCTGAGATGGAAGCAGACTTGTGTGCTCAACAGAGTAACTCTTAGATTAAAAGCAGAGTTCAAATTAGTCGGATTTGGGCCTGTTTACAGGTGCTGGTCACTCCTGCAGAATGTATTAAAGGTAGGATTGCCTGGTGGAGTTAAACTTTTTGCCCTCGACTCAAAATCCTTCCAGGAAGGGTTGTGAACTCCTGTGGGAATGTCACATTTGGAGGCTGCAGTACGGTATTTTCTGAAGAGCTTGCTTTTCTTAAGCAGCCTTTGCATCCTCTGCAGAAGTACACAGCCCTCCAGGAGGCTGCAGGACACAGCCAAAGCCACTGGGCCTTAATCATCTGACTTCATTGAATATTGTCCCCAGTTAATCTTGTGCCAAAGATGATCATCTGCAGAACCAATCATGCAAAAATCGACTTTATGTTTGAAGGATAAATGCAAAGTCTCTCTTACTGTCCCTTTATAATGCACACTCCATCACACCTGACACAACCACACCTGTCACATATTGTACTTTAAACAGTTCTGCTGGTAAATGATAAATACAAGAGCGTACTTTTGGATAACCTTACGCTCTGGAGAGAAGAGGGTGTCCTGGATTTGTCATCACTTTTATTGTTTAATATTGTTTCTTTTTGTCCAAAGAGAAATGCTGGAGTTGTTCATAGAGGTGAACCCTGTAAATCAATAAAGACATTCTTAGTAAATCTGATTTTTAGCTGGGAAAGATTTTAGCTGCATTGCTAAGGGGTGCAAAGGGGGAGAGGCTGTTTTTTCCCAAAAATGAAAAAAAAGGCAGGGAGAGAAGTGCTGTCCTCTTGAGGTGCCAAGAGACAGAAAGTTTGCTGGTCTGGAGTATCTTCGCACAGGCTGTCAAAGCCCCATGGCGTTGAGAGGCAGCAGCACACAGTGAGAAGCACCAGAAGCAGGGGAATCCTTCCAGAACACACCTCTGAGCCTGCCTGAATTTCTCTCGTGGCAGCACTGAGTTTCATCGCTCTGTGCTTAGGACTCTGACCCGCTGTAGCTCCAGCCAGGGTGCTTTAACACTGGTGCAGTGCCCAGATCCTGTTTTCCAAATGTCTCACATTGACTGCATTAATGCAACGGAGGCTTCTTCACAAAGGTCCTGTCAGTAGGTAAGCTCCAGGGAACGTGCTCGTCTCTTCAAGAAGCATTCATGCTCTGGTTTCCCCTCCTCAGGAGGAAGGGCAGGATCTCACCATGGGTACCAGTGGGGAAGCATCTCACAAGCTGAGGTTTCCCACCCAGGTTCTACCTTGCAGGGCAGGATGTCCTTTGGTATTCAGTTCAGAGGGTGAAAACGTGAATGTCAATCCGGACTTCAGCATTGTATGACCTAGAGAGCAGAGGCTGGTGGCAAGTCTATCTTGGAAACTAGTGGGAGAGTTTCCAATTGTGTTCCCACAGCTTGTTTATATTGGGCTTCACTGCTTGCTTCTTTGAGCTGCCTTGATTTTGAAGGTTTGTTGGTATTTTTTGTGCTGGTTTTCTAATCAGCTATGTAATGCAATTTATTCTGTATCACAGATACCAGAGAAATGTCTCCAAGAGAATGACAATTCATGCAAAGAATGACTCAGACGTACATCCCATCCTGCAGAGAAGAACAATGCTCGTGCCAGCGCAGCAGAGCCTGCTAAAATCTGTAACAGGGCTGCTGGAAACAAGAAGAAGGTTGGATGAGTTATAGAAACAAAAGCCAAACCCTCCGATCAAAGACTCGAATTAGAGACAAGAAAGGAAGAGAGAACTGGCTGACAGTCAACCAGCCACCCCGTGGGACTTGGAAAACACAATTGAATCTCTTTGCTTCATTTCCCCATCAGTAAAATGGCTGTTGGCCACCTTATCCGTTTAGTCTATGGAAGGCTGGAGTCAGAGACGGTCTCTCATTATATGTCTGCACTCTTTCTAGCCAAGTGGATCCTGGATTGCTATGAAGGTAAATAAAGAAGAAATTCTTGAACACCAGAGCAGTTAAATTTCTGAATGATTTTTTGTTTCACTGTGCACTGCCTGAGCTCTTACTGAAGCTTTTTTGACTGGGGATACTTTCTGGACCTTGTTCTCCCATGAGACACACTGATGAAGTTGGAGCTGGGGCCTTTGAACCTTACAAAATCCCTTTCCTCCTCCTCACTCCTACTTTTGTGAAACTTCTATGGGCATCATCCCATTTAAGACCATTACCCCTCCATCAAACAGGGCTGAAACTGCCCGAGATGCACCAAAGTTGGTGAGTCAAAGGACATGCAGCTTATTTCCAGGCACAACATATTTCCAGGGAAAACAAATGCAGAATCAAGGCAGCTGGAGCAAACACAAACCAATTCTCCCATCTCAAATAAGCACATCAGTTTATGTCCTCTAGACAGTCCTGTGCCCTTTCCCATACAGTTCAAGTCCAAGGGGAACTATATCACCAGGTAAATGAGAAGGCAGTATGGTTTTGATTTTCATGCAGTCTCCATCCCCTTAGCTGGCTTAACACACCGAGGAGCCAGGGGCTGTAAGCTGAGACTGAAGTATTTAAATGGCATCTGAAACACAAATATCAACAGGGAGAGGAACCATTCCCTGAAAGAGTTGACCAAAGAGCAGTATAAATTCTCCATGACTTAATCCAAACCAGAAGAGCACAGAAGGCACCACAATTTATTAAACTCATTGCAAAGGGCAGTCATTGAGCTTTTCTGAGCCTGATGGGTGCCAGAGGCCAGGGCTGAAGAAAATACAAGTTCTTTCAGACAAGGTAACCTACAGGACTGACTTACTCATACAGAGTTTCTGTTGCAGTAGTATCAGCCCTGAGAGAGGAACTTGCACCACTTTTGGAGGTCACTAGAGAAATACACAATAAGAAAAGCATGAGACCCATGACCAGGATTTCAAGCCAAAACCGCCTAATTTATGGGAACACATCCAGTCTGACCACAGGATTTTCTAGATAACAAAAGAAAACTCTTGTCTTCCCATTCTCTTAAAGAGTTCACTTGCAACTATATCTTCCCCCAAGCTGCCCAGCTTCCCCAAGCTGCCACCTTACATGGGCAGCCCATTTCCAGAGCCACAGAAGCCCTGCTGCTCAGGCTGTGGTCTCAGGGTGATGGGCTTTGCCTCTGAGATGGGGAGGTTTGGTCTGACACAGCTGCTCTTCACACAAGGGAGCCTGGCGCTCAACGCGTTAATGCAGATCCCTGCTGGAGACCATTCATCGATGTTGATAGCAGTCCACGAGATTCTTAACCTCTGTCTAATACTGTCACGCTGAATAGATGGTTTGCCCTCGTGTTTGCAGCTTTCACTGCCTTGTCACGTAATATCTTCAGGGGCCAGAGGCCACACCACTGCTTCTATCAATCCAGCTGTGTGCCCTGCCTTATTGCATTAGGCCTTTACATCTCTGTCAGGCTCTGGGAGGCAGTCAAGGATGTTTACTGATATCCACTGCACAGTCAATCTCAGAATGATCTCCGTAGCTATGACCCCTCTCTTTACAAATCACATTGGTTGAAGGCTATAATTATGGAATATAATTAGAAGCAGAGTCTCGTTTAATGGAGGCAGCAACATGTCAAGCTCCCCAAGAGTCCACCAAGCTGCAAGCTATGATTCCTTCACACTGCCCTCCGCTGCTGCTGCTGGCTTGGAGCACACAAAATGCCTGTTGCACTGAGGACGACCTAAATGATGCTGATGATCTCGCTTTAGATGTTCTAAGTCCAGCTAAGAATTCAAGCTCTAAACATGAATTTAGGCCATTACACCTATCAGATCTTACAAGACAGCAACAGCCCTTAGAAGCCAATGGATTGAATACACCGGCTTTCAACTATTCCCTTGACAGGATCCCTCCCTCTTCCAAGGCAGCCTCACTGCACACGCTGTTACTCCCCTCCCACATCATGAATTCAAGCAGAAATGAATATGGCAGTAAAGTCCCCCATATATGAAGGCATGGAAGATGATCCAGTCTTTGTCATATTAATTGTCTTGTGAGAGGTTTGTTCTACCTCTCAACAATCCTCCAGCAGCAAACAAACTCTGGAAAAGACTCAGGGAACCTATGAATTTATCTGTAAAATATCTTTGGAAAGATGGAGGGCAATCTTTATCTCTTGATCAACCTAAACCTTTCATGCCCTGGTAGATGCTAAATCCAGCCTTTTTTTGGACTATCAGCATTACAAAAAGAAGTCACTAGCATGGAGCAGGAAGCAAAATCCAAAGCAGAAAAGAACAAAAAGTACTTGTGAGAAAGATGAAAACAAACCAACCTAGTCATTGCACGTTCTTTCTACGCTGCACTATCCAAGTGTCCAGCCCTGTATGCCTGGTGCACAGTGAAAGGTCTTTGTCTTTTGGGCCCAGTCAGTCTTTGGCCTTTGTGCTGCAGCAAGCAGTAACAAGCCCTACGACTACTGAGATGTGAGCCCTTGTCAGCCACTGGGACGAGAGCAGCAGCGACTCTTGCACCAACTGTGCATCAACAGTGCGTCCTCCTGGCAGCACCACCAGTAGCTGCTAAGAGGAACATACTCATCACCAGGCTGTTTTGCCACCCAGGCCCTGAGGTCTAGTTCCTTTCTGGGCACAAGGAACACAATTCCGCCATCCACAGCTGCCTAGGAACCAACATGTGCCAGCACGGGGCTCAAAAGAGCTGAGGCAACACTGATGGGAAATGGCAGCGGTTTTCCCACTATGGAGAAAGCCAGTAGGGTTGTTGTTCTGAGATGATTGGGGAACACAGGGAACCAAGATCATTTCTCATCACATGAAAGAAGTGAAGAGCACATACCTAATGCAATTGGTGTCAACAGGAATTCAGCTCCTACTGAGGCGTTTGAAGTGGTGAAACTGCACCAGGAATTTGCGCTGCAGCCCGGGTGAGGAGCAGATGGACATGACATACTTAAATCCCAAGTGCAGAATAAAGGGCATGGGAATACCATTACCTATTTGGAAAGCTTTGGGATGTCTTTGGAGAAAGGCAATGAGAGACATTCAAAAGACAGCACAGACGGCACAGACCGCACATTCCAGTGGCATTTGTTGAATTTTCTGCCTCAAATAAAAACCACCAGGGGAAGAAATACAACCACCACCACCAGAGAGAGATTCCCAAGGGCTGTCTCCTAAGGCATTTGAGTGGTGCAATCTGCAAAGGAGAAGAGTGAGCTGGCGAGAACCAACCCCAGCAAAGGTGTTTCTTGAGAGACCTGTCTCACCTTGATGAAATTGTCCCAGCCAACACTGGGCTCCAATCAAAGGGAAATTTTGCAAGCAGCTTTCCAACCACCTTGTGTGATAATTCAGCTCTTTCCTTCACCCTGACAGAGCAGAAACTGGAGAAAACAATGAGGATTTTATAGCTCTCTGCGGTAAGCAGTTAATAACTCTCTGAGGCTATAGATCTGGGCTCCACTGCAGGGCTGGAATAATTCACAATAAAATATGACTTTTCATTTATCACTCTGACACTTAATAAATACTTCCTGGTGAGGCCTAGGGAAGAGGAAGAGAAGGAAGGAGGAGGACATCCCATGTTTATGGTAAGCAGGTGCTTTCAGAGACCATGGCACATGTTGAAGGATGGTAAGAGACCAACCAGGAAACACAGGCCTGGGACATGTTAGAGGATGGAGTGATGAGGCCTCAGCTTGTCAGGGATTTTTTTGTGTCCATAACCATCATAGGAGGCCACTTCTGAGCTCAGGCAAGGCCCCTGTGGACATGACATTGTATAATACTGATAATGATGGATGAAGGGTGCAAGTATCTGAGCAGAATGGTGGGTGGCCCTTTCTCCTCTCTTGCACTGCCATTGCTCCACTGCCACCACAGGAGAAGGGCTGGTGCATCCCACAGTCTGTGTGCCAATGGCCCTGTGTGCCAATCTGCTTCTGCAGCCACCTCTGCTTGGGTATGGAAGTGCCTCATGGATATACACCATGTTGCTACAGAGAGGGAGGAAAACATTGTCTGTGTTCTTCAGGAAAGGAAATAAACCTGAGGCAGAAACTTGCCCTGAGAGAACCAACAGCAATTCGCCTGGGGCATCTCTCAAAGTCCTCCAGCAGATGGGCTTGCCTTGCCAAGAACATGTCTCTGCTTCCCCTGTAAGCACAAGTGATTCCCACTGGTGAGCAACCTGCAATCTGGGCAGGGATCAGATCCTGGTGCCTCCAAACCCCACCTAGCCCCAGAAAGAGCTCACCCATGGGGAATGGAAATTAAGCCATCGACTATCTCTGGCAGGAGCTGCTGGTTGCTCGCAGCCCCAGCTTCCCTGGAAATCACAGCTGCCTCTGAGGTGCTGAGCGGTGCTCCCACACTGCCCATGTGCTACGGGGCTGCTGACAGGCTTGCTCCCAGGGCTGGTGGTTGCTACACAGGAGAAGCCTTCAACCACTTGTAGTTCCTCTCTGCTGGATTCCCCTTGCCTTGAGCTGTCAGTGGAAACAGCATAGACACCAGCCTTTGTACATCAGATAGCGAAGCATGGTTTATTATGACACATAAAGCAAGGAATCTTGGTGCAAAGTAGATTTGCCTGTGGCTCTTTTATGTGTTTGCTTTGCAGATGGTCTGTCCACTGCCTGACATCTTCTTGAAGGCCTTTTCATCTGCATCAATGCAGTTTCCTCTTCAGCTCCTTGCATCTACTCACTTTAGCAGCTGATCAATGGAAGAGACTCCTCTTCCCACACGCTGAAGAGGCCTGTAGCCCCTGCTGCTGCATTCACACAAAACCCTGATGGACCACAGAGCCAGGGAGATCTTCGGTTCCTTCTTCCCATCCCTGGCTGTTCCTCTCAGAGCAATGGCGTCCTGGTTCAGCAGAAGAGCTCATCGCTACAGGGGGGAGGTGAGGATATTGCTATATTGCTCTAAACACTCTGGAAGTGTTTTAGCAACAGAGGCAAACAACAAACATTATCCTGTGCACAATATCGACTCAGTTAATTGGCAAGTGAGGTGTTGGACTGGCCTCCTGCTTGGCTTAAATTGTATATGCACCGAACACTTTCTCTGCTCATCATGCTGTCAGTGGGAAAGGCTCCATACAGGGTAATCACATGCTGCTGCAAACCCAGTGTTTGGTAAAGCCGCAAATCAAAAGAAAATAGCAGACAAACAAACCAGGGAGATGGAAGGAGGGGTGGAGGGGGCCAAATGGGAGAAGACAAGCAGACTTGCAACCTGCCACTGTAGCTGCCCCTTCTGGGAGCTCAGGGACTCCTGAAAAACTTCTTTGAGATGGTCTGAGGTTCACATAAGGTGGCTTCAGGCAGACCCAGCAGAAGTGAATGGGAAGGAGAGAGCTGGGGAGCTGCATGAGTGAGTCTCACGTTTGTCGTTCCTGGTGCTGACGGGAGAGGGGAGACCTGGCGCTGGGGAGCATAACCTTGGAAAAGCCACAGGTACTTCCTTTGCCCACGATTCCCACATGGCAAACAAGCACTACAGTCCTTCCCGTGTCTCTCCCTGCTGCTTCTTGCGAAGGACCAGGCTTTGTAAGAAAATACAGACCCCTGAGGATGCATGTGTCTGCCCACAAGTATTTAAAATGATTCTAAGCAATTATGTGCCTAACTCACTTGGGTCTTGTCCCATTTCAGTGCACCCTCGAGCATCCAAATGCCTCTCCAAATCTAGCCCTTTCACTTTTTGAGGCAGTAAATTGTCTCTTACTATAACTGTCTGTACAAATACAAGTGTCTGTGTATGCAGGCACACGCACATCGCTGGCTGGTGGAACGGCACAAGTGACCAAAGAGCTACAGAGGTTGAAAACTAAAAGCTGTCTCCCGGGAGCTCTCAGGCCCGTAGCCACCTTGCAGGTTCTTACTGCAGGCACAAGATTGGATATTGGCTACAGAGCTCTGGATCTGATTCTCTTCCCACTTTGCACCCAAGCCACTTGAGACCTTGCCTGTCCCTGCCTGCTGGCGGTCAGGAGCTAAGCAGAGCCGTGCTGATGGCCCTGGCGGTTGCTGACTATCTAGAAGGGCTACTGAGTGCTCTTGGCCAGTGGACACTTCTTGGGAGCTACAGTCACACAGAAGCACAAGCTTTCTGAGAGGAGACCAATCACCTTGTAACCTCTTCAGCCCTGAACTGGGAGAAACAAAACCAAACCCTCACACAACCCACATGCATCAGCAGCAAGGAGACGTTCCACCCCGACTGTCAGAGGGGGTTAATGAACTAGATGCTTGATTCCCTTGCAAACAGGCATTTAATTTATAGCTGCCAGAAAATCCCACACATTTGGAGATCACATCCTCGGTGGAAGTGGTGTCACATCAGAGAAGCACAGGGCAATCTGGCCACTGGGGACAAGGCTGCTCTCAACTCCATTAAACTCCTCTTCCCCAGCTCCGTACATGCCAGAAAGTAGAGGGAGTTTGGGGCAGTGAAAATTTACACTCTCTGCTCTGACAGCTGCTTTGGTGAGGGTTTAGGCATGTTTGCTAGGGAGGCATTTGGACAAGGGTGTTAGCCTTTCTGTTAAGCTCATGTTCAGAAAGGATGACAAAAACAGGAAAAAGCATGTGGGTGAGAGAAATCCATAATGCTGGAGCCAGGCCACATGGCCAGCAGGCATATTTAATGTACAGATTAGCTCTTCACTTGAAAACTGCAAAGTTAATTTGTTAGAACAGGACTTAATCTCTGCTTCTGTGTACACTCTGTCTAACCCCAGCACCCAAGTTCAGCTGGAAAGCAGACATTTCCACTAGCAGGGCTTTAAACCCGGCTCTGTCAGCACTTCCACTACAAGTTGGAGGAGTTAACTCCCCATAAAGCATCCGCTCCCAGCTGGAACACAGCATACAAGAGGGGGAGATATATCTGCAGAAGTCCCATTAGCGTTTAACGTTTGTTATCTCCTGGGCCCTGTAGTTGGAAAACACCTCCTGAGCTCAGTGCAGGAGCCAACATCCTTACCAGATTTACTCTGCAGACATTTGGCTGGGGATTTTACTTAAGGTTTAACTCAATTGGCAGGCATTGGTTTTCCGGGTGGCTTCTGTTCCAGCTCTAGGTTTCTGTAAAGCAAGTATGAGATGCATTGTCAGAGCATGCCGAGTGTTAATTACCAGCTACAAGCACACCCTCAAATGCAGTAAGATTTTTCATTCACAATCTGGAATGGAATAACGATGCAAGCAGAGCATCAGGCTGTGGAGAAGGGTGTTTTCTTCAAACCTGCCATAAAATTGGATGAGAGTTTGGGAGCCAGGTGGAGAGAAGAGAGAAAGGGCTATTTAGCATCGGTACAGCAGGGCAGAATAGGTTTAGGAGAACACCATAAGTCAAATTAAACACACAGCTTCATGTGTGTGATCATCTGCTGCAGAGTGAGGTGCACACTGGTACCCAATGAAAACCTACCCAGGAAAGCAGGGAATGCTACAAATCCATGCAGAGTCACTGCAGATTCTGGCTCCCCAATAGCCCTGCTGTTCCTTACAGCCCTTTATTTTGCTTTCTTTTGTGTTTTTCAGTTTGATGAGGAACAAGGACATGAACTACAGCCCACAGTGCACACATTCCTTAGATCCACTGCCTGCTGGCCAGGCAAATTTGGCAAGGCAGTACCGTAGATGAACTTCTGTGTGAAGAAACAGGGGATCCATCCATACAGGAGCAATGTGAAAGCTCAGAGTGGTTCACAGCAGAGAGGGAGCTGCTACAATTGCAGGCAGAGAGAGGAAGTGAGGAACAACCACAGCACTTTATCTACCAAACATTTCTGGCTCGCATTAAATTAAATTCTTTCAGAGTCTGCATCGCTTTTCCTAGAAGTCAAGTTTGGAAATATCCTTTTGAGAAATGCAGACAGAGGCAAAGAGAAACCCAGAGATATTTCAGCATCACTCGTGGGGTTTTAAGGCTGCAGCAGAATTTCTCTCACCTCTCCCTACTACCCTCATTTGTGAAGCTCTTCATGTTGTGTAGAGCCCAGGACCTTGTGAATCCTAGAGCAGAAAATGAACAGGGAGCATTGCCAGCAACAAGACTCTTATTAAATATCCTACATATCCACAGCTTGGAGTAGGCAGAGACAAATCTCCCGGAGCCTGCCAGCACACAGGGCAGGCTTTCCTTGAGATTCCTGGCTAGATGTTGAATCTCCCCTCCCTTTGTCAGTGCAATTGTTGCTTGACAGCAGAGAACACACCTCTCTCTGCCTTGTTTTTGGGAGGGGTCTTCCCAAGCATGGAAGGGGAAAGAGGAAGAGAGGGAGAATTGGCTATTTATGTTGGATCACATGAAGCCTCCCCAAAGCATTGCTCAGGCTGGAAAGAAGGAGCCTTCTGCAGTCCTGCAAAGCACTCTGAGCTAAGTTTGAAGTCTTGGTGCTTAGAACAGGACATTATGTTGGATAAAGCCAAGGACAAGGAACAGGAGCTCCAGAAGCAAATATAGTGTGTCTCTTAACAGCAGTGCCTTAGAAATAACCAGGCTGAAGTGAATGCCCTTCTGCTGTGCTAGGAGCTGTGCAAAAGACAAGCCCTGCTCCAAAGAGCTCACAATCAAACTAGATAAGACGGGGCAGGGGGGCAGGCAATGGGGAACCACAGACATCAGGAAGGTCATGTAGGTGCTGGAAAGTGTATCATGAGTTCTGAATGATCCACTCAAGCTGTGCACACAGGGTCACTCACAAGCCCAAGCAGGATTTAAGCTAGGCCACTTCCAGGAAGAAAAGCCTTTAAGATGAAACTTATCAATTGCTATTAAATTATTAGATGACCCTCTTTGAGACAAAGGTGTTACAAGATATGAAACACCACTTTTGGAGAAGAAATAAACTCAGACCTTGTCCTCGGTTGTCTCTCTGCTGGATTTCTCTTCCTGCAGCTCCAGGTCTCCCAAACTTTGCTGGAGATGCTGCCTATTTTTAACCCGCCTTGGCATTTGTGTTATCGTTCATGTCAGAATGAGGCCAGGCATTAAATATATCTTTCCACCAAAACTTCCCAGATTTTGTTAATTTAGGCATTCTAGTGGGACGCTTACCACGCTTCGAGGAGCGCTGAAGAACGGCTGTCTCGGTCCTGCACTGAGACCAGGCTGCTGCCTCCGTAGCAAGGGGACGTTCCCTGCACGCACATGTACCCAGCATGTGCTACTGCGAGGGCAACTCCTGTTCCTGAGGACTATTTCTGTCACCTGCACAAGTCTCACTCCAGAACTGTTTCAGGGGCTTCAATATTTATATGTCACCAATTTGTCAGCTGCCCTGTAAAATCTGCGGTGGGTAGTAAATCAATATATGGCATTAGCACAGCCCAGTACCACATCTTTTCCTATTAAAACCTCTAGATTTCAAGGCTAAGAGGTACTGAGAGCTTCCAAGGAAATTCCAGGGGTCTGGTATAATACTTACCAGCCTGACAGACTAATTACCCTATAATTCAAACACAATTGCAATCTATACTGGAAGCGATTATATGCAGATGACTGGGGTGACTCTCATTTCCCCTACAATTTCTCCTGAGTCTTTTTTTTTTCCGGTATCATTTCCATCTGAAAAAAAAAAAAAAAAAANAAAAAAGCCTTGGAAATTATTAACACACAAAACCACATTTTATTAAAGCTTGTTTTAGAAACTGCATGTTAAATCCACATATAGATACAAAGGCTCAGGAGGAATCGCTCCTCCTGTTTAAGGTCTCAATACAAAAGACTTCCTGCATTGCCTTCTGGGAATCACGCCAGCCAAGAGCTTGAGAAATGGTGTAGTAATAAAAATGTAACACGATGTATCGTAAATTATACACGGGATGGGACTGACGAGGGAGGTGGTGAGTGTATTTGTCTTTCACCCCTTGCAATGAGCTCAAACACTGCCTAAGGTCTCTTGCCTACAAGAACTTGTAGGGAGGAAACTTCTTGCTCTGCTTTGCACCTGTGAGACTTCTCTGCAGAGGCGTAGGCTGAGCCTTCCCCACACGAGAGAAGCCAAATAAACGGGGAGCTGTGGCTGGAAACTCCCTCCAGGGTGAAGGAAGCTCACCAAGCACCAGCCTGCCTGAAGCTGCATGTGACACAGGGCTCTGCTCCTCTCCTGCCATGCCATCACCTGGATGGTGACCTCCCGTGCCATCTCCTGGATGGCAGCGGCTCAGAAGAGAGGACACACGTCTCGTCCCATCAGCTCTGCTACACGGGAGATGCCCTGCAGCACACAGCCTAGACAAACATCTCCATGTACTGGGTGCATGAGGCAGCCCCCCGTTCCCCCTTTTCACACAAGGGTTACCCCAGGAGGAGGGTGCCAGGACCTCCCTGCCACACACACACCCACACCCTGCCTGTCTGCAAGAGAATTGCTCAGCAGCGAGATAACCCAGCTGTACCCAGAAAAGAGGCAATTAGAAATGCCTAGCAAAAAGGATTTGCCTCTAAATTATTATTTACAAAATATGTCAATCCCTCACAGCTTAATTTCATTCTCCTATTTATTTTGCTGGAGAGATGAGGCTCTGGCATAGTCAGCAGTGCTGTAATGGGGACATTTGCCTACTCTCTTGCAGGTAGGAGAAAAGCTAAAAGGGATTGAAGAGCCTTCCCTCTCCTCCATGCCACAACTTCCCTTCTCCAGACTCTCTCACATTGGCTGTCTCTCATTTTCACAAAAACTGTTACAATATCATCATTACAGCCATAAGGAGATCAGGAATTCTAAAAATCTCAGCTGCTTTGTGGGAGGGAAAAGAGAATTTCCCTCCTCCAGCCTTCCAAGCTGTCCCACAGCCCAGCTCTGTTTGCCGAACACCCACTCTCTGCCTGCTGCCTCCAGGGGCAGCTGAGACCTGTCCCATGCAGGAGGCTACAGCATCCCATATTGTGTATCCTCCCTAGATTCATATTCCCACATTTCCTTGGCTTTTCCCTACTACAGGGATAGCAAGAAGCAGTTTATTGCAAGTACTGTCCACATATGTCTTGGGGCCACTGCTGGCAGTTACAGCCAGGAGAAACCTAAATGAAGTTGGCAGGAAGGAGCCTGAAGATCCCGCTGGCTGGGGATTTGCAATAGGACCTGAGCAGCTCATTCCATCTTGGCTGCTGAGCCTGGAAACCATGTACATGTTAGCGACCTGAGGACAGGAGGACACATCATAATTTCACAAAGGTCTGCCCAGCGCTGAGGGAACCAGTAGGTCTCAGTGCATGGTCTGACAGGGGGATGTAAAGGGCCTTTAATCAGATCCCAGCAAGTGAGAAGTAAAAACAGACCAAATCTTTGCAAAAAGGCAAGTATGCTGAAAGACAGATCTTTTTTGGGGGGTACTATTTCTTTCTCCAATGTGGGAAAGGTCTTTTTGTTTCAGAAATGCCAAACTGTTTTATTGCTCCAGTTCCTAAGCGCAATTCAGGATTTCAGGTCGAGGCTACTGCTTTCAGTGTTACTGAACAGTCTAAGGAAAGTTAACTGGAGCAAAATGTTCTTTCAGTTTTTAATTTTGACTCAAAGGAAAGGGGATTTGTACCCCAAACCAAAAGCTTTGATCTGCTTGGCTCCAACAAGAGCCTGTTCCTTCTTTTTTTTTTTTTTCTTTTTTTTTGTCTGACTCCTAAAGTACCTCCCAACCAAAGAAAACCAAAGCCAGAGGCAAAGCTTTGGTGGAAACTTGGTCCATTGGCCTCCACTGCAAGTCATGGCTGTGATGGGAACATCAGCTGAGCTCTCAGGCCAGGTGGATACCAGCACTGCTCATCTCAGAAGGGCTGAAATTTCACTGCCTCCCTCTATGTAATCACTTCTCCTGGAACCATCCCCTCTATTTCACCACCCTCCACTTGCTGCACTTCTGGAGGCAGCCACCAGCCTAACGCTGGAAGTCCTGCACTCTTAGGGAAGGGTGACACAGCCCTCAAACTGGAGGGAGTTAATTGAACCAACCCCACACAGACAGCCTTCAGGATACTTGGATTTAATTTATCTGCTCTTATAATCATGATCTTGGTTTACTCACTTGAGAAAAACAGAAAGACAAAGGAGTAATATGAGCTATTTGAGGAACTGGTCACATCCTGACTCGTTACTTAGTCCTTCTTTGGCTTTTATGCACTGCAGCACTGCTCTTTCGTGTCCATCGTGAAAGGGCTGTACTGAATCTCCATTAAAAGGCAGCAGCTCTATATGGAGCGTTAGGAGAAAAGGAGACTGCAGACTGACTCATCTCTCCCTGCAGAACCGGAGCCTTCTCTTCTGTGTGGACAAAAATCCCTGCAGCTCACTATGGCGCACAGAAAAAGCTTCTCAAAGGAGACAACAGCTTAGAGGCTGTGCCTGTGGGACCAGGCAGTGTCTGGGATGGACCATCACCCAGAAGTCAAGGAGATAGAGGTGGGTTGAATGCAGCGTGTAACAAGGCAGAAGTGAAGGAAGGAAGGCAACTCAAGCACATCTCACCTCTCAATAGAGAGAAATGTTGTTGCTGTTCCTCTGGGCTTCTGTTTCCCCTGTCAATAAAGGAAGGGGAATGGTAATTTTCCTGCCTTACAAGGATGTTATGGGAAATCTATTCCGCATAACATCCTTGTAGAATTGTTCTCAGTCCACACTTTCATATCCTCCCTGTACAGAGGGTGTTCTGCCTTGCAAAAGCTACTGTAGAGTGGTATTCACTCTGCATAACTTGCCATAAACAGGGTAAGGTTTTGCTCCAGGCTTCTTCTAATTCATTAGATTGATCAGCAGGAGCTGAATTTAGCACCTCTGCATTACTCTCTGAAGAAATCTCTCTCCTGGGATGTCAAACACATCTACTAAGTGGTACAAACACCCCTTCCCTCTATGTGCCACCCATTTGCAGCCCTATTTCAGACAGGAGAATGCCATGTAGAAGCACAGAGGTATTTTGTGGACCCACGCTGCCTGGCAGATTGGATGGGTTTCACCAGCTCCCACTTGGGAGCAGAAAAGGATGATTTTTTTTCCAAGACCAAAGAGCAATGAAACAAGAAATCAGCTTTGCCAGCTTGGACTGAGATTCTTCTCTACAAGCCCCATCGGGACCTGGCAATTACAATTTAGGGCAAGTGCCCTAAAACGGATGAGGTTTTGGCCATTGCCCAGCTACACCAGCACTGCAGGGCAGCAGAGCGGCCCTTGCACGTTCACAGGGCCAGTGCCACCTTCGTGTCCATCCTAGTCCTGCCCGCTTTGCTGCAGGCAGGGATGTGCTGGCTGCTGCCAACATGCAGCAGTCTCTGAAGGGAACCACTGCAGCTGCTCTACAAGGCAGAGCCACACCACATCCAAGCTCAGGACAGACGTGAGGAGAGAAACCATCTCCTGCTGCAGCGGCAGTAAAAGCCCTTTGCAATTGTTAAAGCCAGACAGAAACTAATTTTTCTCTTTTTTTTACAGCCTCTCATCTTCTCCCTTCCTCCTCTGGCTGGTACAAGACTGTACAAGACTCAGAAAAGCCAACTGAAATTAAACGTTTCACTCCTAAATGAATGGCTCAGTTTGTAAACAAAAATAGCGACAAAAAAAAAATGCAGCTCTCAGCAAAAGCAGCCCAGAATTCTTTGCAAAATACCACAGGTCTCCAGTGAGAAATTGCTCCTTTCAACATCATTCTGAGCTCTCCCGGGGGGATCCCTTGCCCCTCCAACCCCTCTTTGCCCCAGATTTAGAGCCTGTCAAAGCTAATATGAAGAAGTGGATGCAGGCACTGAGACATCCTGGCCTGGAAGCTGTTCTTCTGAAAAAGCACTGCAAACCTGCTCCTTTAGATAAATAAATAGCGCATCCCCTGTGAGACATCATCTGCAAAGCACTATCGTACGGTGCCTCCACTGCCATAATTCCCCATGTCCTTATTGCCCGACAGCCTCCATAAAGAGCCGGCAGGTTTATGTGCCACTTAAAACCAACCTATTACTAGCAGCAAACTTCCTTCAACAAGTTTCTGTGTGCTCTGACTCAAAAGCAAAAGCATTGTGTCTCAGCATGCCTAGCTAGTGCTACCCACGTACCCTGCCATGGCCCCAGTGACAGAGGGGGTTAACTGATCAGAGTTAACTGATCAGGGGTTAAATGAACAGAGGGTCTGATCCTCCACTGCTGTCTCTGTGGCAGCCACACTAAACCCAGTACAGTTTCACCACAAGACAATCAAACCCAGCATGCACAATTTATGAACTGGAAGGCCTGAGGGGTGCTTCCCCATAGGCTGTGCACGGAGGGAAGCAGGTTTTCTATAGACATTGATATCAAGGCAGTAAATGGGTGCTGTGTCACTCCACAATTCAATTCAGTGGGCACGTTCAGAGGCTGCTGTGCTCAAGGGACACCAGACTGCTGGTGTGGTTTGCAGCCCTATAGATAAAGGTTTTGACCTTCATTTGGGGTTATGTTGGAGGAGCTGCACTCCTCCATGCTGCTTTGCACTAGCTTGCAAAGACGAGCAGGTCCTGCAATATGCAGTGATCTCTGAATGGTAAGGGGAAAAGACACCTAAAATCTCCTGCACCCTTCTAGCCTCCCCATTAATAGGTCTGTGGTTAAACACAGTAATTCATTTTAAGATACTGAGAAGTGAGGCTTTTTCTGTCAAACAAGATTAAAACACAAAACATGGGGTCAAGCCAATTACCCCAAACTGTCCCGTCTGCTTTGTGAACAGATTTTATGTGACAACGACTAGAATATTTGTTTTATTTTTCAAAGAGCATAAGGTTTGATTTTTAAAAGCTCAGCTGCTCGCTACTAGGGCCAGCCTTCCAGAAAAGCTTGATGCACAGCAGCTCCTCTAGTGACAAATGGGACTTTTTGCAAGGGCTCGTCACCCAACCCGGGCATTTGAAGTCCCTGGAAAAGCTGCCCTTGTTTGGGAGAGCTGAACAGCAGAAAAGCAGGCTGCTGGTGCAGGAATGTAATCCATCTACCCAAAAAGCAAGGAAGACTTTAAACCAGAGAAAAAAAAAAAAAAAAAGGCAGAAGTATAATAAAACAGAAAGGGGGAAAAAAAAGCAAGGCAGGAAAGGGTTGAATAAATTTCCCCTTTGGTTTTAGACTAGTAACACCATAAATGCTACTGAATAAATCATCCAGAGACCAGAGAGCTGAAATAATACAGGGGAAAACTTGACTTCCCATTCATCACACTCCCCCTGACATATAATAAATGCTTCTCATTCAGCCAAAATGAATTAGCATAGTTGACACAGCATGCTTACATACCGATGCCCACAGATTACCCTGCTCTTTGCTCTCTGAAGCCTCCCTTCCTGCTACCTCCTGTCCTGTGCCCCCTGCTCCCAGGGAAAGCAAAACACCCCTGGCTACAGGGGTGCCTGCTCCCACCAGTCCCCAGGACTGTCACCTGGAGCACCTATAAAAGCCCGAGAGTATGAACTATAAAGTCTGGTATGAAAATATAGGCCATGAGAGATGCTACTCACCACTTACTCCAGGAAAAATGGAGCTGGCAGGTGAGCACCAGAGCTGGAAGTGGCATTTCTGAGTCCCAGTACAGCGTTCCAGATCCCAGACAGCAGGGGCTCACTGGCACCCTGCTTTGCAAGTTCCAACATACAAAGATGAGTCACTTGTTTGATACCACAGTACCCAGGCCCAAGGGAGCCCAGAGAGGGAGCAATGTACAGTCATGGGGTGAAGACACCCTCACACAACTCACAGACAAACTGCAGTCCTGACACCAGCCTGGAAGGACTTTCAAGAGCTTGGGCCACAGCAGGACAGTTATGGGAAGCCAAGTTTATCCTAGGAAACCCAAGCCAGTACCTGCCATGAACATTATCATGGAAACACTAATTTTCTTTGACAAAAACCAGCTCCAGCCAACATGGACCCAACTGTGGCTGCAATGGGACAGACTTGTGGCCAACACTGGGGTCAAGACATGACAGGCAACCTCTATAAGCAAGGGCTCTATCCCAAGACCACCCATGCATAGGCAGAGTGGATGAGGATAGAATCATAGAATTGTCTAGGTTGAAAGGGGCCTTTAAGATCATCTAGTCCAACCATCAACCTAACTCTGATATAAAACTATCACTAAACCATGTCCCTGAGCACCATGTCAACCTGGCTTTTGAATACTTCCAGGGATGGTGTCTCAGCCACTTCCCTGGGCAGCCCATGCCAATGCCTCATAACCCTTTCTGTGTAAAAATATTTCCTAATATCCAACCCAGACCTCCCCTGGTGCAACTTGAGGCCATTTCTCTTATCACCTATCACCTCCATGGTCCTATCACCTGTGACTTGGAAGAAGAGACAAACCCCCACCTCTCTCCATTCAGGTAGCGATAGAGTGAGAAAAGGTCTCCCCTCAGCCTCCTTTTCTCCAGGCTGAACACACCCAGCTCCCTCAGCCTAGCCTCATAAGACTTATTCTCCAGACACCTCATCAGCTTTGTTGCCTTTCTCTGGACTAGCTCCAGTACTGCAATGTCTTTTTTTGTGGTAAGGGGCCCAAAACTGGACACAGTGCTCAAGGTGGGGCCTCACCAGTGCCTGTGCCTCACCAGTGGATGTGATGGGAAGTGCTCCCTCTGGTCCCAGCATGGCTGGAGGCAAACGAGAGAGCCCAGGCGGGGAAACAAGCCCAGCCCAGAGCAAACTGCACGTGGCAGTGGCAGGCGGTGGACAAAGAGCTGGTTTAAAGCCAACTGGAAACAACCTTTACTGATGCTCTGAAGGTCTGAAACCATCATCGGTGGATTAAATCCATTTCAGGGGGGAAATATCATGCCAGGTGTGAGTGATTGCCCAGAGTAAGTCTGAAGTGATGTGAAAATGGTTGATAAATATTAAGAGACGGAGATGAGAGAGATATAATGGAATGTCTGACAAAACTTTAATTAGAGCCTTGTATATACTCTGAGAAAATATATTTAGCCAATAGCAGCACTAGGGGTTTGAAGCTTTCAACAATGTGCTTAGGTTAAAATAAACATTTATTTTAAGTACAAGCAAGTCATTCAACTAGTTAGTTTAAAGCTGAGGTAGTTGAGTAGCTTACAGTAAATAATCTACTACGTGCATTTATTCAAGCTTCTTTTTAGCCTAAGTTTTCTAAGGGGAAAAAAAAAGACCTGATACTGCTCTGCATTAGTAATTTCCTCCTAATAATTGTTTAATCTCCTGACCAATCTCTGAGATTCACCACAGGAATACAGGGTTTGGAAATGCTATGGTCCTCCCAGTGTGGTGGAAACGGGTTGCTGATGATTCCCACTCCTGGAACAGCTGCCAAAAAGTCTGGACCAGATGCCTTGAGGTTTTTTAAACTCATCTTTCCTTGTTTATAATCCTCCTGACTCCTAACACAAAAAACCTGCTCCTTCAGACAGCCCAGCACGGATCCTAGATGAATTTTAGTCAAAACACCATTTTCATGATAGTTTCTCATGGGTCCTTTTCCCTATTGCCCTTGGCTATTTAAAGGCAGGAACTTCTCAGAGTGATCGCTGACTCAAATACTTCCCAAATACCCAAATACTTCTCCCCAACCACCATTGCTGTTAATTATCTGTTCTGCCAGCTCTCCCCATCACATCCCTGTGGAGAAACAGGAGTGAGCTCTGAGTGTAACCAGTCCCTGCTCTGAATCACGGGTTCAAACTTTGTTCAGTGAAAACAGACAGCAGTTCCAATAGCTCATATAACAGCTTTAGCTGCTTCTCTCCCACTTCTGCCTCCAAAATAGCCTGCAGAGCAGCTCCCATCCCCTCAGTGGACGTGGGATCACCCTCAAATATCAATACACTAAGCTGGGCTCCACTCTCTCTGGGCAGACAAATTACCCTGAATAATTTATTGCTCCAGATGAATCCTGCATTCTGGCAGAATGAGTGTGCGGGGCCTCGGTGTGTAAGTGCCCGCTCCCGCAGCGTCGATCACAGCCAGCAGCAGGCAGGGCTGGGAAAGACTTGAGAGACGTCTTGTCCATTCTGCTTGCTCCAAGGCAGGAGTCTAACACCTCACACGTTTGTCAGAGCTGTCTAATCTGTTCTTAAATACCTCTGTTGACAGAGCTGCCACATTGCCCTAACGTGCCCTCTTCCTGTTGTTCATATTGTCACCTGCTGCCAGAGTCCTGTAAGACTAACGGTGTTTTTCCTGGGAATGAGTCAATCCATGATGGGGTTTTCAATCCTCTGGTGTGTCAGGAAAGGTCATACTCAATTTGTCTGCAAATGCTGCTCCCTCTGTGATCTGCAGGCTACAAGCTCTCACAGCCCAACTGTGTCCTCCAAGAGGCATCACAGACTGGGCTCCAAATATCCAGCTTTGTTGCTCTCCAGACTTTCAAGGTTTTTATAAAGGTCTCTTACGTTTCTCTTCAGGGCATCAAAGCAGCAAAGGAAGGGAACTCCCTGCCCTTCTCTTTCCAAAGGCCTCACACCCAGCCCCTCAACTCAACAGGCTTCCCAAGAGGCTTGTGCATTATTAGCAGGCCCATCTTTTCACCAACGCCAACTCTTTGCAACCCAAAGAGCTCAGATGCTGGGTTCCCAGTGTCAGATCCAGCTTTCAGCACAAGCACAGAGCCCGGGAAGACGGCTGGTGTGCTCAGCCACACTCCAACGTTTAGCAGGGCCACTGTCAGCCCAGGCAGCTACAGCGTGTGGAGAGCTTGGAGATTGATTGCATTGTCGCCTTTGCCTACCGCTCCTTGGTTGCCAACCAGCAGAACGGATGTCCTGCTTTGCATAATGCTTGTACTGCGAATATTATTAACCTCGTATATCACTGGGGAATGCACAAAGCTCCCGCTCGCAGGGAGCAGTAGGGCCAGCCCTATTCAATCTACTTCTATAAACAGAAACAAGGACCATTTAAGAAGCAGGAAGCAGCTGGTGTCTTTAGAGGTTAGGGTTTTGTGTTGATTTTTTCCCCCTTTACTAGAGATAAATATGCTCAGGAAATTTTCTGCTATGGATTTTCACCTTGTCAACCTCTCATAAACTAAGCAGGGTCAAGCGTTGGTCAGGACATGGATGGGAGATCTCAAGGGAAAACAAAATCCACATTAGATGAGGAAGAGAAATACTAGTGACTTGGCTTTTTTAGGGAGTAACACTCTTCTCTCTGAGCCAGCCCTGAATCCCCATTGCAGGCAGGGTTTAAAAAGCTACTCACAGCTGCAGAAGGTGCCTTCTCCCCATGGAATGTGAAACCAGGATGGACTGGCATGGCATGTTGAAAGGAACCAAAGGTAGTTAGAAACCAGAATTAAATGATAGTCAAGCATTGGAGCTCCTTCAAGAAAATACCAGCCTTGATTATAAAATCTCCTATCAGTCTCACTCCAACAACAGGTATTAGCCACGGGGTAGCTGTTAATGGTCCAAGAAAAGGCGTTCTAGCCTGCTTCTTCCTCTAAATTTAGGCAGCAATTTTGTTTGAATCCAGGATGTTTGCTCCCCCTACTGAACTGTCCAGCACATTCAATGTGTTTTCCATCAGTTCCCCACATACCGTTCCTGCACTGGCTGAATTTCTCTGGTGAGTAAAATGATTTCTATGTTCAGTAGCCTCTTAAAGCCCTTTGAAATCTTTCAGATGAAAGGCCCTCATCGAAAAGTGTATAATAAGATTTCATTATTGTATCATTTATTCTCATTATTGCTAATAGCAGCGGTTGTATAAAATGTTCTTCCTGTGATCAGAACCAACTACCCACCAAACACCCCAGCCCACAGAAGCTAAGGACAAAGAAAGCATCAGAGAAGAGGCATCCAGAGTTCACTCAGCTGTTCTCAGCTCCCCACACATCCTCTCTGCTTCTTTGAAGATTTTAATTAGAAGCCTACGGAATGGTGTTCCAGGACCTGGAAAAGATCCAGAGCTATAAAGGACAATGGTCAAACTGGGAGCCTCCGCTCGTCGTGGGCATAAGGTTTTTCAGACCTGAAATGCACAAAGGAAGCTGGAGACCAGGCAGTGCAGAGGTCTGGGGACACACAGCACGTCCAACAAGAAAAAGGGGATGGCTTGGATTTGTCAGGCTCTGGTTTTGGCGGGCAGGTTACCCACGAGCAAACAGGCCAGTGAACATCTAGGGTTTAAGGTGCACTGGGGAGCAGAGGTAGCATTTCAATGAGGGTGTAGGAAAAAGAGGATTCTGGATTCAGCAGCAATAAAATAGGGCAGAAATAAAACTGGGCAAGATAGCATGGAGAGGGAATGCAAAAAGAAAAGAAGGGGGAAAGGGAATGAAAAGCACTGCTCACTCAGGCTGACCTAGGAAGCAGTGTTTGGTGTTTGGAGCTGTAGAACTAATTGCCCTAAATAAATATATGAACTAAGGGTAGGATTTATAAGCAAGAGGGATACAAGAAACAGCTGGCTGAATGGCGTTTGAATGGGTAATGGAAAGTATTTACAGCGTTGGCAAAGCAACTTGACAGGCAAGAGAAGCCTAGTCATCATTTAGGGCAAGAAATAAAAGAGGTGACAGCTGCAAGATCTCTCACCACCAAGAGAGATTGAGAACGAGAGATTGCTGCACCATTCCCGCTCTTGTCTTGTGTGTCCCAGATGCTGTAACTTCAGTGACTGTTATTCCATGCAGATGCTGGTAGCCTTACACATGGCAAGCAGCGACAAAGGAGAGAGCTGGATATCCAGGGGCTGGACAAAACAGATGGGCAGGAGGCATTTCGGACCTCTGTCGTTCCAGGGAAAGACCAGGAAAAAGCAATAAGAGCTGGATTTGATGCTGGAGCCTGGGGACTCTTCAGGCAGTGGCAATGTTTGGAGACAATCCAACATGAGTGGAGAAGTCAGTTTTCTGATTGAAGGGGAAGGAAGACATGGGACAGTTGAGATTTAACTGCAGATCCAAGGGCACAGACAAGATGCAGAGAAGCAAGTGTTTCTCTGGCACCCTATATTTAGTGAGAACAAAATACTACCCAGTTTCCAAAGTTGCTGAAAGCACATTTTACTTGAACTTTAAGTGATAGCAAAGAGTGTGAGTTGTGTTTTCATTCTAGATCACGGGTTGTCTCCAAATGAAACGAGGAACCACCAAGTTTAGTCTTGCGTGATGCAGGATTTTCTTGCCAATTTTTCTTCACCAAAATCATTCAAAGATGATGACCCATTTTTCAAAGCCTGGCTCCAGTTCCAGTAGCCAGACAGAAGGCACAATATATGTGGCATCCCCACTATTAGGCCAGATGAGATCTGGTCTTTAGGGACTTGGAGAAAGAGGAGGATGCTCCGCTCAGCTATGAGCTGACAGGTATCCTCTTTCCAGGGTGACAGATCCAAGCATCCCAATGGAAATTTAAAAAAATACTCTCAAGATCTTGTCAGAGCTGTTCATCAGAATTGCACTCATTAACAAGCATCAATGAACAGCAGCTACTTTGTCCCTTTGATCAGGGCTGGTCCTCAAGTCATGGATGAATTAAATATTTAATAGCCCATGTGACAGCTCAGGAGAGCTGCTGCATCAAAATGGTCTGGGAAGGCCCCCATGTACCTCGGAGCAGTCAGCAGACACAGGAACACAGCAATGGTGAGAGTTAGCAGCACCCTTGGCTGGTCTCCAGAGAAGACTTGGAGCCACGGGCTCTGTGGTTGGAGGAACCAGAATCTGGCAGTCAAACAGATGGATCTGAGCAGAACGAGAAGATTTTAATGCCAGTATTTCTGCTTTTTCAGGATGTACAATATTTTCTGGGCTGACACCACGCTGACAAAGGGGGTTCTTGCAAGACTTCCCCAGAATTTATTGTGTATGTCTCCATACAGTCCTGGAGCATGAGGACTAAGCACCATGGAAAACAATTCCAAGGCTGCAAGTCCCACAGAAGAGCTGGCTTGGTGACTAATTCCTGATTCACACACAAAGAAATGCTGCATTGCTCAAGAAGACACACTCTGCTTTGTACATGGCAAGGAATGGTCCTGCTTACACACTGCATCCTAACTCTGCACCATATGCACTCTCTAGGTTGTCTGTGTCTGGAGTTGAACTTTAGACATTGAAGCTTGGGTTGCTGAACATAGGAAAGGACTGGTACAGGTGGAGCTGGGGAGGATTTGTGAATATGATGATCTCCTGAAATCCCTTTGGTACCCGCTGCTTGACAGCTCTGTGATTCTGAATATGGTCTTCTGGCTCACTCTCAAGAATCGAACAAATGACAGTGACTTTGGTTACAAAACAGTAGCACTTTAATTGCAACAAGGGCCCCTGCTAATTTAGCAGAAACCCTTTTAGCTCAGATAACTGCACTGCTAATGAAATCAGAGCCATCACCACTTCTGCCTCCCCGTGGTAAAACCTCTGTCCTTTCCAGGGAGTGAATCTCACCATTGCTTCAGACAGAACTTTTAATGGGCTTTAGCAGCCTTCAAGAGAAAGTGCTTGAAGGACAAAATAAATCATCTCTCTTACTGTGCTGTCATAAAATCCCCCTTCCCCTTAATATTCTTCTTGCGTCACCTTCTAGTTCTGCCACCTTCTCTATTTCAAAGCTTAGACTTAACTTGAAGGAGCAGCTCTAACCAACGGGGAACATTAGGCTGGACATTAGGACAAAATTCTTCCCATCAAGAGTGGTCAGACCCTGGAATGGGCTGCCCAGGGAGGGGGTGGAGTCCCCATCCCAGACTGTGTTTCAGAGCCCATTAGATGTGGTGTTGGGGGATCTAGAGTAGGGCTGATGGTTGGACTCAATGATCCCAAGGGTCTCTTCCAACCTAAAAGATTCTATGATTCTATAAAAAAAGAGCCCCCAAAATTTCCATTGTTCAGGTCCAGGATTTGGGAGAGCCAAGGAGCACCACAATCAACAAACTCATCTTTCCTAATGCAATGGGGAAACTGCTATGGCAGCTCTCCACCAGGAACATCAAGGGAAACCAGTTCCCCCTCCTCCTTTTAATGCTCTCTGCTGCTTTGGTGGGACGCTCTGCGGGTTATTGTGAATTGGCTTTGGCAAAGGGTTTAGTCTTCTATCACTGGGGGAACCTCCAGCCAGCACAGAGGCAGCACAGCCAGCTGTGTAACGGTGCTCTACAGAGGTCACCTCCAGGACTCATCCTTGCAAGGATCTAGCTGAGCTGTTCCTAGACCTCAAGTACTGCAAGACATAAGAAAATATGTGGATATCCAGTGCAGTCCGTGCCAGACTGTAGGAAAACAAGAATAAGGCAGCAAAGCCACCTCTGCATCCCAGCTTCTCTTCTAGCACCAACAACAGAGCTAAACTGGATCCCAAGTGTTGGCTCGTATTTCCAAACACTTTCTAACCATTGCAAAGAACAAGTGCTTAAGGGCTTGGCTGTATTTATGCTTTTGCTTGTCTTTAATAAAAGCTGCATTTATAATGCATGATTAATTATTTTGCACAAGTCTCCCTTTTATGGGAACCTGTGAAATGTAAGTGATTTTTAATACCACCTCGCAGATATCACTCCTTCTTCCCACCCCCATTACCATTAATCCACGTTGTAGAAAGATGTAACGTTTGTCACTGGTTTATTATGAAGTGCAATGTTGCGAGTTATTTATGAGCTTGCTATTTATTGAAGTATTTGCATGTAGTTTTAGCACTTCAGCTCTAGGGTGAGAATCAGCCACGTTTTACCCACTGCCTGGCAGAACCCTCTGCTGTTTAACCACTTCACTGCCACTCTCTGGCTGTCACCCAGGGATGTGTTGTAGGGCAGCCGCTCAGTCTTGTGACTTCCAAGGGACTGGAAAAGTAAGCTCAATTTCCTCTTGTTCTCCTCAGGTGGAAGGGGATGTCTGGAAAGGATCCAGAGGCAATGGGCAGAAACAAGCAAGGAATGGAGATGTTACCTGTTGAGAGCAGGCCCTTTAAGAGGGAGTTACTGAAAGGGCACATATGCAAATAAGTGGAAGTAAGCGACATGAAGTATAGTGAAGGCGAAACAAAGTGTGGGAAACAGCAAATGACACAAATGTTGTAGCCAATCATGGGGCAACTTTAAGCCTGTGGAAAGCGCGTGGAAAGCTCGTGGACAATACCCCTCTCCCTATCCGAAATGTAGTGCTTAGCGAATGAGGACCTGTAACTGTAGAACGATTGTATGTGTGTGCTTCCTGAGGTGTGCTTCCTGGGAGTGCTCCCTGTGTGCTTCCTGGGCGTGCTCCCTGGAGTGCTCCCTGGTGCTTACTGGGTGCGCACCCTGATTCGGGTGCTTGCTGGAATGGTTTCCTGATTGATTGCGTCGGGCTCAACTGCTCCTGGCCGCGGCAGTTACCAAACTCTGGTTGCCAAATGACATCAGTCTGGGGGGTCTCATAGCACAGGAGCGAAGCAACTGGCCAGACCACAGACCATGTCAGTCCTCTATCCTATGCCTAAAAATAGTTACCCAAGAAACAGCATTAGAGCAGGACAAACACATGGGATCCCTTCCTCAGAGAATTCCCCCTGCTCCCAGTGATCTGCCACACAGGAACTTTCCACGTGAGAGCTTTGTGTCTTGTCTTTAATAGCCCTCAAGAGATCTTTATTCCTTGACTGTGTCCAGCCCCTCCTCAAATCCACATAGCCTTTTTTGTACCACATTGTCCTGATGGCAAGGAGAACCACAGCTTAAATTACATGCTGCCTAAAAAGTATTTCCTTTGGCTTGGTTTAAACCTGCCATTGCCTCTTTACACTTGATCTGTATCTGAAGCTGCCTCTGCACTGGAGGCCCAACAGGACAACCCCTCTCTCTCTTGCACTCTCAGGCTGAAAGGAGAAAGCTGGCAGATAGGCCAAACAGATGGAGAGAACAGGACTTAATGGTGTGACAATTAGGTGAGGAGGGTAACAAACAGCAGTCAAGAAAAGCATCTGTGAGCCCCATCTGGGAGCTCCTGTCACCCACAGAACAACCATCTCCAAGCCCATGCTCTGCTCTGCCTTACACCTAATTGCAAGAGAGCCCCTGACACCCACTGAGCCGAGTCACTCTTGCCTAGCTGGGGTCGCTGTCTGTTTGTGGCTGGCACAGCCCAGGAGATCAGGAGACCGGCAGACCTTAAGCAGTTTGTACAGAACAACTCCCAGCAGAAGCTCGGTGTCACCACCACAGAGTCCCTGGCAGTTGTGCTGCGTTCACCTCTTTGGCCAGGAGCAGTACAACAAGAGGGAAGTAAATTTAAGTCACAAACCTGGAGGAAATTTCTCTACAGCAGCTTGGCCCCATTTTTGGAAGTATGCTCTGAATTTACCCACCTGTGAATGCAACGCAATTGGGCAGTTCTCTAGGTGAGAGAAGCTGAACTCTAGGTTTTAGCTCTTGCTTTTTGAAAATTCAGGGTAGCCTGATCTGCCACAAGCAAGCCTGCTCATATGACCATGATTGTAACCTCTGTTGCCCTTTTGAGTTTCCCACTTGCAGCACATAAATGAAAGGTGCAAGACCCAGAGAACTTACCCTGCCCCAGCCAGTCCCATGAGAGCAGACATGAGCAAGAACAACCTAAAATTAACTGCTGAAACCTTGTGAAAAGCTGGCTTATTCTCTGAACATGCCCTGCTTGACCTTAGCATTCAAGGATTAACACTTAAGGAAACTGGCCATACAGTGAAATTAAGAGCAACAGTGGTCGTTTCTTCTATCAACAGCCCAAATTGTACATCACTACAGCTGTACAGCAAATACCTGCTGGAGCCAGAACAGCTAGTCCTAGGTCAATCCCTGCTTTTTTCTTCTGTATTACATACTGTTTCAAGAGAAAAGAGAGAACAGGAGCCAGTGTACAGTGCTACAACTATCCACGAAGGAACAGAAACAGTTCCCCTCCGTTCAAAGGTGCAGAAAATGAAATATACTGAAGTTATACTATGAGGTTTAGACATGCAAGCTGTGGAAACTTAACCAATCCTTTTCCCTGTGTTATCCAAGCCACACTAATCGTCTACAGAAATGTTCCTAGTCCATGGCAAACACAGAACAAACTTTTGTTACTCCACGACAAACAGCAGAAATTCATCGAAGCTCCGACTGCCAACAAAGCAGGCTGAGCACAGAGACCCCAGCCTGGGACTGAATGCTCCAAAGACAGCTGTTAGCTCCAGACTGTGGCAATCAGAGGGATCTGAGCGGAAAAATCCATGGAAAGCAGAATAGTGCCTTTACTGAGCTCACTGAGAAGGCTTCTGCTTCTACATTTGCTTTTTATCAATTGCAGGTACCGAAGTAATCAGTTTTCAGCACCTGAAATGTCTTGCTGAAAAGTGTTTACAACACTTAGCACTTTGTGCCGAGATCACTTGCTAAAATGAAAGCCTGTATTTTATTAAAAAGAGCACTTTGCAGGCAGAGTCTTATTTCACTCTAACACCAGGCATGCTCCCTGGCGCTAGCGGGGTACAGAGATGCTGTACTGGTATGTAGTTTGCTGCAGGTAGAGCATTTGAAGGGTGTGAATTAGAGGGCCACAAAGTCTATTCAAAAGGTTTAGTAGCCACCAGCAGGCGGATCTGAATGCATTTCCTTGCATTCTGTATGTTTTTGTTCTAACCCTGCTGTGTCTGTGAGTGCTTCTGTTGTGTTGGCTATAGTTAAATTTCCCAACACCACCTTTTCCCCCAGAAAATGCTATTCCATCAAAACAAGCCAACTTGATTTTTGATATAAATTCCATGTTTTGAGAGAAGTCTGCTGATTGAAAGCATTTTGTAAAAATCAAACCAAATCTGAGAACTTTGAGGTTTGGCTTTAAACTACCTTTTATTATAAATAATTTGAGGGGGGAAGACCCGCACTCCTACTGCATTTTTTAGAGCAAAGCACAGTCACCTGTAATTTTGGAGTGCTAAACGCTCTGAAATGCTGTGGGAGAGCATTTTGATATGGCTCAGTGATTGTTCCAAAGAGAAAGCGAGACAGAAAACCACTCAGTCTTTTAACTAGCTTTTAGCCAACATGTTCCCGCCTGATCCAGCTGGCTCCTAGACCCCCTTCAGAGGGTCAAATGACTTAAAACCTTCCCTCACTAGCATTTTATCCTGTGCCATGCACTAGGCCTGATTCTGCCCATGTGAAGTCAGAGTAATTTCAAAGTCATCAGAACTAGCACAGATCTAGTGAGGCATGAATGAAGAGAGAAGATGTTTGATTCAGACTCTGCAGTTGAATTGCCTCCAGCTGGGGTTCAGTAAAGGAAGTTTTCCACAGTGAAAGTAAGGACCAGCTTCTCTGCATCAAAAGGTGGGTGTCAGTCCCACTTCCACTCTTCCAATGTAGCCACTTTTTCTTTCACACTGTGTCTCAGTTTCCCTCTTTGCAGATCATCGCTCACTACTGTAAGAGCTAAGCATTACTACAGTTCCCTGCTGTGGCTGAGGTCCAGAGACAGCCAGAGGCTCCAGGGCTTCTTTCCCCATTGCTCCTGAGAGCCAAAGAGGAGAGTCACGGCAGGATGCTGGGCAGATTGCCACAAGGCAGAACTTCTATGAGATTTCTTCTCCAGCCAAGGACAAACTGGGTTGTCAGGAGCTGGTCAGAGCAGGGTGATAGGGTGAACAGCTTTGCAAAGAACAAACAGGATAATAAACCCACCTTAATGCCTACAGAGGAACACAACCAGACCTTATCTATATGCAAATGGTGGTGTCTACTTCCTCCTCTGTGAGGGCAGGTGAGCTGGCTATAATGTGCCTGATAACAGCAGTGCATTTGCATTCCACCCCAAGCTGTTAGGAACTTCTCTCTGCTTTGTTCAGTGACTTAGGATGTATTTAAAAAGAAAAAGTCCCCTCTGATTAGAAAGCAGCTCCATTTGGTTGCCACCTGTTACAGAATCACCAGAGCCTCAGGAAACTTTCAGACACCAGCTCCCACACCCTTTGTCAGCAGCGTTTGCCTCCTCCTTCTTTGTTATCAGGCTGTATTTGTGTGGAAACCAGCCTCTGGTGCTTTGGAATCCATCTGTTCCTGTGATTCTCTCCTCACCTGAAGTCAGGCAGTTCTGCTTACAGTGTTCTGGGTGCCTGTGAGTTGAAAGGACTTAGATAAGTCAGAGACTGAGAGAAAAAATAAAGCAAAAGTGAAGAGCAGGCATTCTGTCATCATGCAGCCAGCTCAGGATGGTTCCCTGCAGAAGACCTCAAGTACCCCAAAAGCAGCATGCCCAGCTATTTTCCTTTCCAAAATCAGAGGTGAAACACAGCAGGAACTCAGCAGGATCTGCCTGTACAAATTACTACATTCTACAAGGTTCTGCAGAAACCGGTATGTTCATACAGGCGTAAGCATAGCAACCCGCAGTAAAATCCACATTCTCCATGAATCTGCACAGCTCCCCTGTCCATCACCTCCTTCCCAGTTTCTTTGCATCTACTCCAACTGCTACTGAGAACCAGTTCCCTGTCCCAAATGCCACCAGCTGTGTAAACATGCTTACTCTCAACCAGTCTGCAGCTAGATGAAGTTTGGGTGAACTTCCAAATCTGAGACATTTGCTCCTCCACAGTCTGACATTAGTCTTACACATTGGCCCACAGCTTTCAGGGGAAGAAAGTAAAGAGGGAGAGTAGTTGTACTTTTAGAAGAAAAGAAAAAAAAAAAAAGAACATCATGTTTTTATGCAAATAGCCTTAAACTTTGGGTAGGGGCGAGAAAATAGGGGAAGAAATCCATTTAAAAACCTTTCTGCTCCTATTCTTTTCTCCTTTATGTTTTCAGTGCGGCTTTAGTGGTTCTTTAAAGATGTACTACAAAGCTTTTAATAAAAGCCAGAATGAAAGGCAGAATCCTCTTTAAGATCCTAAATCAGTCTTGCAATACGTGTCTAGACTCACATGTTACTAATACATTAACTTTTTAGAAGTGAGATATTGTAACACCCAGTAATCCCTTCAGCTTCTGCTAAATTCCCTGTCAAGGAGGCTGTGTGTTTCTGTTTAGATGGGAAGCAGCAACATTAACAATGACCTCTTCCAGAGAACATTTAATAGGCAAGTAGATCACTCAAAGTACTTCGCGTTTCTGCCTCTCATTCATTTAGCAGCCCTTCCCACCACTCTCTGAGCACTGAAGGTATGATTGCTTTGCATCGTGCAATCGCTGCAGTCACACAACAAAATATGCAGGAGTTTGGTCCTAGTGCTGGGAGCAACGTGCTGGCTTTGGCACTGATCCCACCGAATCTAGGGTTACACTTCTACAGCCATAGTCATTCCATCTTCGCCCAGCAGCAGCAACTTCCCAGTTTCTCTTCTCCAGGAATTCAGTTTTCAGTGCTGCTGGCTTTCAAAAATGAGTCCGTGTACGCTTTTTATCGGCCACAGTAAGCATATTCTCCTGGAATTTGTAGTTTTGAGATGGATGATAGCTTCTAGTTTGCTTCCAGGCCTAAATGTGGCATCTACAAATTGCCTATTGAGAAAGGGCAACAAGCAGTGTCTAAATGAAGTGTGTATTTAATTTTATTTTTTTCTAAAGCAGACCCAACATTGCTCAATGACAAGCAGAGGCTGGTCTGGATCTGTTTGCAGTGGAGATGCTCACCTGCTGATTTGCTTGCTGGAGGATGTCTATGGCAAAACAATAGGTTGTGGCAATAGAGCCACGAACTGGACTCCGTTCTGGTGCAGGAGCGAAGCCACTTTATTTCTCACTACCACCTCCCTAAGTACACTCTGCAGCAGAGCTAGTACTTTTCCACTGAGAAACTTTTCCACTGGCCCTTACATGGGGATTCCACAACATATGCCATAGATGGCACAAAGACATCCTGTTTATCTTTCACAAGGCAGCTGGCAGCACTCTTCCTTCCGATTCCTTGTTCTCCTATGCAGGGGTGATAACATCAGGCCTCTCCTTGAGGCTCCTGAGGCAAAAGGAATTCAGGAACCACAGATAAAACACCACAAAGGAAGGCCACCTGAAGAGCAATGCGAAGGAAATGGATCCATCCCAGCTCACAGGTCAGCCCTGTTGGGTGCCCAGCTGAGGTGCCTTTCCACAAATGCAGGCAGCAGGGGGAACGAGCAAGAGGAGGCAGAGCCGTGAGCGGGTCTCCAGGGCTACGATCTTACTGGCATCACAGAAATGTGGTGGGATGGCTCTTACGACTGGAGTGTTGGAATAGAGGGACAGACTCTTCAGGAAGAGTCAAGCTGGGCAGACAGAGAGCGGGAGTTGCCCTCGATGTCCAATGACCAGCTGGAGTGTTGGAGCCCCACCTGGGCACAGATGAAGATCCGATGGAGAGTTTATGGGTCAGGATTAAAGGGAGCACAGGGGCAGATGATGTTATGGTAGGGATCTGCTACAGACCACCAGATCAGAGTGATGGGGAGGATGAGGCTCTCTATAGACAGATAGGAGCAGCATTGCACCCACACTCCCTGGTCCTCATGGGTGACTTCAACCCCCCCAATATCTGTTGGAGGGACAACACAGCAGGGCTGTGTTGATGATAACTTTCTTCTTCAAATGACTGAGGAGCCAACAAGGAAGGTAGCTGTGCTGGATCTTGTCCTTATTAACAAGGAGGGTTGGTGGGGAATGTCAAACTCAAGGGTAGCCTAGGCTGCAGAGATCATGAAATGGTAGAATTCAAGACTCTTAGGGCAGTAAGGAGGTTGTGCAGCAAGTTCCTTACCCTGGACTTCAGGAGAGCGAACTCTGGACTCCTGAGAGATGTGACTGGCAGGGTAGTGTGGGAAAAAGAACTGGAGGGGAGAGGGGCCCAAGAAAGCTGGTTAATATTCAAGTATCATCTCCTTCAAACTCAGGAGAGGTGCAACCCAAAAAAGAAGTCAAGCAAAATAGCCAGAAGGCCTGTGTGGATGACAAAGGAACTGCTGGATGGGCTCAAGACTAAAAAGGAGGCCTATAGAGGGTGGAAGCAAGGACGGGTAGACTGGGTAGAATATAGAGAAACTGTCCGAGCGGCCAGGAACCAGATCAGGCAAGCAAAGCCCAGACAGAACTGAATCTCGCCAGGGACATCAAAGACAGTAAGAAAAACTCCTATAGATATGTCAGGGACAAAGGCAAGACTAGGGAAGCTTGTTCAGCCTGGAGAAGAGAAGGCTCCGGGGTCCTTATAGCAACAAAGGCAAGACTAGGGAAGCTTGTTCAGCCTGGAGAAGAGAAGGCTCCGGGGTCCTTATAGCGACAAAGGCAAGACTAGGGAAGCTTGTTCAGCCTGGAGAAGAGAAGGCTCCGGGGTCCTTATAGCAGCCTTCCAATATCTAAAGGGAGCCTACAGGAGAGCTGGAGAGGGACTCTGTCAGCAAGTGGAGTGACATGACACGGGATAATGGCTTTCAATAGGAAGAGGGGAGATTTAGATGAGATATCAAAAAGAAATTCTTTCCTGTGAGGGTGGTAAGGCACTGGAACAGGTTGCCCAGGGAAGTTGTGGCTGCTCCATCCCTGGAAGTGTTTAAGGCCAGGCTGGATGGGGCTATGAGCAACCTGGTCAGGTGGGAAGTGTCCCTGGCTGGACAGGGGGTTTGGAGCTTGATGATCTTCACGGTCCCTTCCAGCTCTGACCATTCTATGATTCTATGATTAACCAAGTTTGTTTACTTCTCCCACCATTTGCCTCTAGCAAGAGCAATGAGGTTCTCAGCGCTTGATCCAAGTGCCAAGTCTGCAGGTTCTTCAACCTCCACAACAGGTTACTGGAAAATCACCTGGTTAGTCTGGAGCTACAGAAAAAAACTGGTTTTGAACCCAGATCCCCTGAGACCCAGTTCCATGCGTGTCGTCCCGTCCCCCCCCCTCCCCCCGCAAAAAAAATCCCATTCAACCAGAGGCAAATCTCCTCCCCTCACCGAACTCCAGTTATCCAGCTGTGAGCGAGGATGAGAAGAGCTTTCTTCATCCAGGCCCTTGTTTGACTTTCCTGTGCAGACTGCAAGCCCTGTGGGGCACAGACTCTCTCTCTTCCCAAGTATGTAGAACAGCTTTGCTTTTCTTTTTTAATAATTACTAAATGCACCGTGGGAATCTGTGAGCCCCAGACTTAAGTGAGGTACCTGGAAATACATCAGAGCAAGTGTGTCGCCTGCAGCTTGTGGATGCAGATTCAGCTTCTAGGCTATACAAGGCTGCCAGCAACTGCCCCAGCAGTCACAAACCTCAGGAGCCCCAGGCAGGCTGCAGCTAAATTTAGATCCCCTCTTCCATGCTTCAGCTGGGATTTTCACAGATTGATTTTCCTTCTCCAGTGAAAGCAGCGCTGCTCAGAGGGACCCCTTGTTTCTCTAGTTAGTGATTACCCTCCTGCAGGGAGAAGGGGCCCTGTTTGTATTAGGAACACCAGACAAGCTGTTCTGAGCAAAACGGTGAATGCCAAGTCCCTCCATCAGAGCACCAAGGCTAGAAGCACCCCTGTGTGACAGTGACTATGAGGAACCACACGAAACCATCGCTTCTGCTACCACCACTGAGACAGCCTCCATGCAGGACCAGAGAGGGCAGAACTCCTGAGCCAGCCACAGCAGAATCCTCCAGCTGCTCTGGGGCACTTTGTGCAAAGTCCACCTGTCTCCCTTCCCCAAGGTCACACAAGCCCTTAGTAACCCACCCGCGTGCACAGCCCCAGCCTCAAGCTTTGCCTGCAGCATCACCTTCTGGAGGACTCAAAATTATCAAACCAAAGACTTGCCCCTTGCCAGATCAAAAAAAAAGCTCAATGAAACCGAAACATCTTTGCCCTGGGGCCACTCAATGCTTGCTTTAACTGCACCACTCCATTAAGGATGATATGATTTTAGCCTGGATGTCTGGTTTGCATTAAGATTAATAGCAGCTGGTTAGCCATATTCCTTGGATATTAACAGCAGAGGTTTTTTTCCTGGTGATTTCTCAGTGCTCCTAACAAGATGAAGTACTCCAGTCTCAGCAAGCAGAAAACTAGGTTTGACTACTATCAGCAATTAAACGGTCAAAAAGAAGGAAAGGTAGCCCCGCATCACTGTTAAGCAGCCAGAAACCAATTAGATGCATCGCTTTTCAGGATCGCCATGCACATTGCTTTGCCCAGGTTTCAACCTAAGCTGTGAAACATTTCAAAGACAATTAAAACATCATAAGCAATCATGTGTGAAGATTCCTGAATGCAGCTACTAAATAAGAAACAATGACAGATCAGCAAAGGAAGAAATCATAGTTTAATCTAACCTTTAATGGGGTTTTATTAACTAAATGATTACCCCAATTTAGAGCTAGCCAATTGTTACAGACTCCAACTATATCACAGCTTTGGCTATGTTGAAGCCAAGGCTTGATGGAGAAGGCATTCAACAGGTTTATGGGCAGTGAAAATGCACTCCACCTACAGACTGAACATGCTTGATCCCACCAGATCCTCCTGCACCACTAAATGATCTGGACTGAAGGCCACTGGCATATACTGGAAACAGGGACAGCAAACCAAGGAGTCATTGCAAAAAATGCAGTTCATATCTGAGCACAGAAGTGAAAAGGCTTCATCCAGTCCCACAATTGCTGCAGAACAGACTGAAGCATTTAAAAAAAGCACTCCCTGGAGGAAGAAGAGTCACTGTCTCTGAGAGAAGACCAAGGGAGTGAGCATCTTGAGTTGCTGGCAACAGGTTCAAGTTGTTCAGTCTGTGAAGGCAGAGTAGGGCAGGAACTAGTGGGTGGAAGCTGGGCACATTCACTGTGAGGAACAGAGAAAGATGTTATCTGGGCACCGTTACCATCAGCACAAGCTAGTTTTACTGTTCCCTGCAGCCTTTAAATCACGGTTGGACACCCTTGTGAAAGAGATGCAGCTGCCAGGGTAACATTTTACGCTGTTGCAGAAAGCTTGACCAGCTCAGCGGTTCCCCCAGCCTTCCTGCCCCTGGAGCACAGCACCAGGGTGACCTCCCCCTGCCCTCCAAATCCCCGGCTAGAAGAGCTGCAAGCCTACCTTAACAGTCAAATGTCTCTGACCATGCTCTTGCAGCCCCTGAGACAACCAGGGTAGACTTACTTGCCCTCAGACTTAGAAGCCCAAGGCCCTACTCAGTGACTGAGTTGATTAGCTTTAATTTATCTGCAATGAAGCCATCAGCAGAGGAGCACAGCAATGGCTCCGGCGGGTCTGGCCAGCTCTGGATTCTGCTCTGTAATTGTGGCCACAAGCAGAGGCCTGGGAGAGGATATATGGCAGTGCTTAACTTTATATTAGAGCAGGTAAGGGCTGAATAGGAAAGGGTTCAATCTTGCATCCAAACACTGCAGTCATAAAGGAGGAATTTAACTGAAGAGAAAGGGCAGCATTCACCCACCTCTCCCCCTCCTCTCATGCTCTCTGTCTTCCCAGACAACTAATTCTGTTCTCTCAGGGATAAGTCAACATCTTGCTCAGCTATTTTTTCACCTCAGCTGCCAGGGTGGACACCTGTATTTGCAGCTAGTTCCCCTGGCAGTCAGAAACTCACTCAATTACCGAATCCTTAGGTCTTGGACTCCGCCATCTGCTTCTTCAGAGGGAACCCTGTCGCTCCTCCCTCAGGGCCTCTGACCTGACACACATTTCTTCCTACTGAAGCTCATTTCATTAACCAAATGGTACCCAACTCTCACTTTATTGCTTCCCTCCTTGCTTCTTTGGGTTTAAGGTTTTCTCATGCTAAGGGTTTTATCAAAGCAGATAGTCTGCAGCTGATGTTAGTGCTGCAACAAAACGCTCCACTAATTGCCCAGCCATTTGGAATTAAGCTTTCAGTCTCAACATCGTCTCTGCACAAGGCAGAGTCAGCTCCTTTGTGTCATTGTCTTGGCATCTGAGTTGGGGGGGCTCTGTTTGGAAGAAAGATAGAAGGGAGACACATCTCATTTGCATGGGACTAACTAGAGAAACAAGGGATCCCTCTGAGCAGCGCTGCTTTCACTGGAGAAGGAAAATCAATCTGTGAAAATCCCACCATGCACCCACCATGCCAGGCCAAATATTGTCATTGTTTTCGTTAGAAGATTAATTTGTGCTTGGAAAGAAAAGATTAATGTGAGTTGTCTGTACTGTGCAGACAGAGGAGGAAGCAAATTACATTCTCTGTGTCTTCAGCAATGGATTCAGCCTCCCCAAAACCCAGTGCAATACCACTAACTCATGGTACTTGGACTCCCTGGGATGACAAACAGTCCCAGATGGCCTGCTTCTGTAATATAGTTCATGTCACAACCCAATGGATTGTTTTCCACTCAGGTTTGTCTCCCAAAAGGAAAATGTTTAAAATACAATGTTCTGGGACATTTTTTTCATTTAAAGAAAAAGTGGGTGATTTCTATTAGGGGAAATTGTCTGGATGGGCACTAGTTTCTTTTTACAGTTGTGCACGCAGGGACACGATCAAGCACTGGTGTTGGTTAAGGCATTGTGGCTGCTGGAGTGCTCCTCAGTGCTGTGGTATGGCAGGCACCCAGAGCCCTTTCAAAGCCATCCCACCATGAGGGAGTCACTTTGGGGTTCATGTATGCTCCCTTTATTCTGTCAAGCAAGTGGGCTGTGGATGCAGCTAAATCCCTGTCCCCATCACAGAATCATAGAATCACAGAATCACAGAATCTCAGGGATTGGAAGGGACCTTGAAACCTCATCCAGTCCAATCCCCCTGCCAGAGCAGGAACACCCAGAGCAGGTCACTCCGGAACGCGTCCAGGCGAGTTTTTAATGTCTCCAGAGAAGGAGAGTCCACAATCTCCCTGGGCAGCCCCTTCCAGTGTTCAGTCACTCTCACTGTGAAGTTTTTCCTCATATTTAACTGGAATCTCCTATGTTCCAGCTTGTATCCATTACCCCTTGTCCTATCATTGGATGTTACTGAGAAGAGCCTGGCTCCATCCTCCTGACACTCACCCTTTACATATTTATAAACGTTAATGAGGTCACCCCTCAGTCTCCTCCAAGCTCAAGAGACCCAGCTCCCTCAGCCTTTCCTCATATGGAAGATGCTCCACTCCCTTCATCATCTTGGTAGCCCTGCCCTGGACTCTCTCAAGCATCTCCCCATCACCTGCTTCAGAAAGATAAAATACACACATGGGGAGGAACACAAATGGGGTGCTTTGTGTTTAGCATCAGGGGGACCTACCCACACCTATTTTCCCTTCGTTTCCCCTGTGTCATCAACGCAGAGCCCCAGTTGCCACATGCTACCTACAAGGGTGCTCCAAACCACAGGTTGATCTCATCCACCATCACAAAGGCTGTTAAGCCTCTGCTTCTTTTCCTAGTAGGAAAAATAGGTGATCAGTGCATTTATTTTAACACACAGAATTTTATTTTTCTTTTGGTAGGTATATCCCACCACTCAGCCCAAAAGGTGTAGAAGCTTGCATCAATCTTTTGGTCATGGAAAAGTTAATCATAAATTCCAGTTTCTGACATGAGCTACAAGAAATTTCACCGCAAGGCCAGCACTGCCTGTGACACTGTGACCCTTAGCCTTAATGTGCATATTAACACATCCTGTATGCCTTTGTAAAAGGCTACTAAGAAATAAAGGACATTTGAAACTGCTGTACAGCAAGAAACAGACATTTGCTGGTACGTGACTTGCAATGCATTCTAATAATCACATAATTATAGCTACAATCCACTCACCCTGCTGGAGGGAAGAGATGAAATTGTTTTCTCTCTGAGAATCCTTGCACCTACTGTAAGGTGACCCCACAATACACGTCCCAGAGCCAGCTCAGTAACGTGGGGGTATTCAGGAATAACTGTTTGTGATCACTAATAACCAACACATCACCAAGCGTGTGCAAGGGACAGATATCCAGGGATGAGACCCTCTCCAGTGGTAGAGTGCTGTCAGGGGATCACCATCCAAACTGAGTCCTCAACCTCAATATCTCTTAGGAAAACAGAAAAAAAACAGAGCTTCATCTGAGCTTCTAGGAATTAGGTTTATTTCCAGTAGCCCCAGTATTGCAGAAAGGAACGTAACCCTTTGCTATACTGGAAAAGGACGCTTTGTCCTTTTCCCAGTGACTGCACTAAGCACAAGGAAATGCAAAGCCCAAGCAAACCTGCTGGGCAGCCTCAACCCAAGGCCAGTTTGGGATGTTCAGGAGGTGGAAGATGTTTTCCATGAAGGGAGTTACGTCAGTTTGGGGATAGACAGAATGATACAGCAGAACATGGGGAGAAGTGACAAAGACAGAACAGCAGGCTCCAGTCTGTACTGGCAGAGCAAACAGACGGACATCTGTAGTGCAGTGTGAAATGGAAGAGCTGACTGTTAACACATGCATCATTTGGACACTAAGGGGACAGGCACTTCAGCCTGTCCGATCAGAAGGTTCTTGAAAGCTAAAACCTGATTTGCATGAGTATAGAGTGGGTGCCTTCATTGCACAGATTTCTCTAGTGCCAAAGGACCATAGCCACTTCTCAGGGTCTTTCCGAAAGTGTTAGTGTGTCCTAGATACCCCAGATGTGAGCTCAGACAACAGCAAGAAGACCAAGATGGGAACTTGATTCAAATCACATGGGAAGCCAGCCTGGAAAAGTAGTGGGAGAGAAAGCCCCAGAGCCAGTGAACTCCAAGTAGCCTGTGTTGCTACGGAGACATATATTACTGCATCCTTTAGTTGGAATTCACTAAGTAATGAAGGGCTCCATGCCCAGGAACATCACTTCACTACAGCTCAGCCCAAAGGGGATGAAGAGACTGATAACCAAGGTCAGGTCATCATCTGGCAGGCTGGAGCAGAATCTCCCAGCCAACTGGACCCAGCAGAGCAAGCCTTCTGATGGCACCAGACCCAGTCACTAGCACAAGTTTGGCTTCAGAGCAGGATTTAGCAATATTATATCTTTCTCAGCACTGAAGGTCACGAGTTCAATCCTGAGCACCTTGGTTATCACACCTGGAGAAAGGACAGAGATGATAGTAGGAGAAGGGATGTAAAAAGACAGCATTGCCCAGATGGTGGGGTGGTTTTATGTGACATTTCTACTGGCACAGCAAACAGTGAATCTGTAAGGCTTCTTCTACCTACTTAGTGGCTATACGTAGCTGGTTATTAATGCTTCTGCCAGATTGGCTTCTCAGAGGATTTCCTTATCTCTTGCAGTGGATGCTTTGTGAAAAGCTGACAGCTTTTAGGATTGCTCCTGGTGACTTCCAGGAGGAAGACGAAAAGTAGAATCAGGCTAAGCTGTTTCCCTGTCTATGCAGCAGCTTCAGTTCTTTGTCATCAGAAACAAGAGGCTAGGAATTGATGGAACAACAACCCCCCCAGTCTCCGTGGTGCCTCATAGGACAGTTCTCCCAGGGGATACATCACATCTATGATGAAAGCCTGCCTCATGTCCTCAGACTGGAACCAAGAGGCTGTTGGCTGAAAAGAGAAGTGCTGCAGGACAGTGCTCTGCGTGGAAGAAGTCAATCTTGAGGAAATGTAGCAAAGCTCATTTCCTGCCTGAGCCTTGGGGTGCATTGGGAGTCTGGGCTCCCTCAGCTGAACCAGTGCTGGGTGATGTTCCTGGCCTGCAATAATACCTAGCAGCCGTGGATAGGGGTTGGACCCCTTATGGAGCTGCACAAACATAACAGGCAACTCTGCAAGCTGTTGGTTGCCAAACTCAGACTCCAAGTGGGAGACTAGATTTTTGTCAGCTTTTCCTGCACTTAGTTGGGATTGATGCCACAGAGCATTCCCACTCCACCTCACACTGAGATGATGCTTCACTACACCCAGCGCAGAGGCTTTGCCAGCCAGAGGGCAGGACATTATCCCTACCAGTTCTGTCCTCTCCCACATGCCACATAACCACTAACTTGCACAAGCAAAAAGAATTCAACAAACCACAAGTGGTTGCAAGGCGCTTTGAGATTTGCCAGCTGCTGGGGTGGGGGGTTGCCCCATAAATGTCTTTAGAAAAATAGTTTTAGTGAGGGAAAGCACACTCAGCATTCACAAACCCCAGTATTTTGTGTTATTGGTTCCTATTTCATCTATTATTTACAGAAGAAAGATCTATTTAAGGGGAAAAAAAAGCAGCCCTCTCTTCTGAACTCTTTCCAGGACTGACTCAGCAACTTAATTTTTATGTTGGCTACTTTTTTGCTTCTCTTCCCTTTATTGCTACTTTTTTTTTTTTTAATTTTCCACTTAAATTCCTTATTTGCATGATAGCTCTGTCCAGCCTTAAGCAGATTTTTCTTGTCTTTGACTTTTATCTCATTCTCCCTTCACTCATTTTTATAATTAAAAAACAGCTTTGAATTAGTTCACTGAAGCATTCGTTTCCCCACCTTCCTCTCCCCCCAGAGAGCTCCTCCCACTGTAATTCCGCCAGACCCTTCTGCCATCTCAGCACATTGTCATCTCAAGAGCTAGTGTCAGCGTGGAAAAGTTGGTCCAGATTCACCCCTGGATGCCAACTGCTGCCTGACTCCCAAGCACTGGTCACTTCCACAGGATCCCTGCTTTGGCTGGGAAGTAAAGGTCCTGTCCCTGTACTGAACTGGGGTATATCCCTTCAACATACAACATGAGCACTTCATTCTTTTAAGGCATTTTCTCCTCTGCAGGACTAGACAGTATCAGACCCTCTATACTTTGCAGAGGAACAATTTTAAAGAAGGTACGAGCCTTTCTGTTTCCACTATTCCTTCTGCCCTGGCAGAGCCTTTTAAAGGACCGGGAGGAGGAAAGAAATCATTGTCAAGATGGCTCACTTGGCATTTGCTGAGAGCCTAATGAGACCCACTTTCACACCTACTCTGACACAGCCTTAAGCGTTGCTGCAGAGTCTGTTTGCAGAAGGGGGGGTGCAAATGCCTCACGCCTCTTGGCACAAGCCAAGATGCCAGTAGCTACACATCAAACTGGCACAAATCCAGGTAATGCCGCTGATTTCAAGTGAGTTGCTCCCCGTTCACATTAGAATGATTCAGCTCACAAAATGACTTTTTACATTTTCCAGGTAGTTACAGAAAAATGCAGAAAGAATTAATGTCACTAATTGCTTTCTTTGCTTCATTCAGGATTGCTGTGGAGACCCCCTGGATCTTGGGAAGGAGGGAACAAAGGGTTACGTTGCTCATTTACCAACCCAAGGTCTTCCTCCACTTGTTCCCACTGTTGAAATAGCTACTGTTTAGCAGGAATACCGATATTTTTAAGCTCCATTTAATGCTAGCCAGATCATGCTTGCAATGGAGGTCACAGAAATGACTACAGTGTGTTCGAGAGGGGGCCCCATGTTGGCTTTTATTGCCTGTCATGTGTACCTGTAAAGCCACACAGACTAAAATTGATCTTGCTTTTTTACAAGAGCTCGGTAATCCTACTGCTGCTGCAGTGAGACTATTACCACTGGAACACGGCAACGGAGAAACACACAAGCATAAAGAGCAAGTCAGTCAGCCCAAATGTCTGTGTAGCTATCTGTGATCACAGCCAAAAATAGATACTTGGGAAAAACACAAAAATTAATAGTAAACATGTAATCTTTCCCCAAATAGTCTCTCAGACTGCAACCCTTCTGTCTCAGGAACATTTAGAGTTGGACAGTCCTTCCATTTACTTACTATCCCTCAGCAGATTTCTTTTCCATTAATCAATCTATAGTGCCCCCTTGATATTGTATAAACTGTCCTGCAGCAGGGAGTTCCTCAGCTGAACCACCACATCCTCCTTTCATTTTTTTTTGATCCTGCCACCTAGTGCCTGAGCTGGAAGCAGCAGCACAAAACCAACCCCTCTCCATCCTCTGCAGGCCTCACACAACTCCACAGACCTTTCTCATACACACCCTCTTCCCTTTCAAAGAGTCAGAGCTACCTATTCACCCCCTGAACAGAGGCTGTTACAAACTTCTGATCCCTTGTGTCACCCTGCTCTGAACCTCTCACAGCTATCTTAGATCCTTTATGGAATGGGAAGACCAGAACTGCACAACACAGGTGGGCTGCCAAAATTAACTGGCTTGGCAGTAGTTCCCACATCCACGCTGTGTACTGTGATCATAGGTCTGTCTTTGCTAAGAAGAGAAGGGATGAAAGTGGAAGGTGTATTTATCTATGCTATTTGCCGCTATTCAGGAAAAGGTGCTGGGCAAGACCTTCCTTAGCAAAGGCTAAAAAAAAATCAGTGCCTCAGACACAAAACAACTCCCTGCAATCTTGGGCCCATCCCCAGTCTCCATTATTTTGGGGCAGGAGAGCAGGAGAGAGACAGAAAAGGATTAGCTATGCTCCACAGACTAACTGGTGTGATCCAATTAGTGGCCTGTTCTAGGAACATGGCCACAGCTAAGAAGAAGTGAAGCCAATTGAATGCTGTCATCGCTTTCCTTTTCTAATAGATGCCAAGTCTGGACTCCTCAGCACAGCTGCCCATCACTTAGCTCCCCACTGGGCACAACCAAGCGTAAAACCCTGGCTGAGGGAACGAGAAGCTCAATAGTTCACCAAGGACCACAAGCACCAAGAATCAGATGGAAAAAAACAAACCTTTTTCCCATCACCTTGGGCCAGGAGGCAGTCACAAACACCCTGAGAAGCGGCCACGCAACACCAGGGCAGAGCAGGCCCTTTGTTACCCATCTCCTGGGTAGCCCGTTGCCTTCGGCTCCCTGCTGTCCCCAGACCACCTCCGCAGCACTTTGTGGAAAGCTGGTGTCTGGCCAAACACAAGAAGCTCCGGGAAGAGAATCAGGCACACAGCATTATCAGCTGACATCCGCAGTCTTATCTAGTCTCTTTGGAAAGCTCCTCGACTCAGGGCAACCTCCACCTTTTTAATTTCTAAAAGGCTGATGCTAAGTAATTGTTTAATATCTCTGCAGCATTTGCTCCCCTTTATCTTGGAATCCCTGCTGTAATTCATTGACGGAGGCGTCTTTTCTCATTCTCTATTCCACCGTGTATGTGCTTGAAAATGCTTTCATTGTAGGCAGAGATACTTGCTGCTAATTGATGCTTATTATTCCTTTTAAGTCTGTAATTGCTTTTTCTTGTCTAAATTTACTTCCTTTCCTCCCCTCACCACCNCTAATCAGCCCAAATCCTGGTGTTTGGAGACTATTTGAAAGCGTGCCAAAGGTTCTGCTGTTGCTTTGACACGCTGGCTTTTCACATCTGTGGACTTTACTTCAATTTCTTGAATATTTAGAGGCAAATCAGGTGGCCTGCAACTGGTAATCTCTCAAATGTCTTAATGAGGGCAGATTTTAGATGTCAGCTTCCATTCAGACTTTTGATTAGAAGGCTACAAAGGGGTCCTTGGACTATCTCAATTCTCTCTTACACAACATAGGATTTCTAAGTCAATTCTCTCAGCAGATAATGGAACAAACGGAACAAGTGGAACAAAATGCAATTCCATTTGTAACTGAAAAATCACCTGTTCCTTCTGATGATCTGTTATTTCTTCCACAGGCCTTTACTGGACTGACCCAAGGAGTTTCCGTCCCATCACTCCATGGAGGACAGTAATCCCCCTCACTGAGACCTTCCCAGAGCCCTCTGGATTCCCACCATCACACTATTCACATCCATCCTTGCCTGAGACAGGACCACTGTATCATTAGGGCACTAAATCACCACAGGGAAGAAATCTAGTCAGACAGGCAACACGCCATCAACTGTGCCATCTCAGACTTCGCGTTGCTCCTGGCAGCTGATCCAAGGTGCCATGTGAAACAAACGTAAATCCCTGCCAGCTGGAATTCACCTCCGCTGGGGAAGGCCTGTCATAACAGCTTTGCTCAGCACCAAGCAGCAAGGACTAGTACCTGGGATCCATTGCCCTGAGGTCACCAGGGAATACACAACTTCTAACTGTGCTGCTGAAAACTTGAGTGCTCTTCTCTTGAGCTGCATCTTGTCCCATGATGTCCAGAAAAGCTCAGTGGCCTTGGGATGCAGGGGCTGTAAATGCCAGCTCTAACACTGACCACTTGTGCCATTTTTTGGAAGCATCTGTGCCTTTGTTTTCTCTTCCCCTTCTGTTCAGCTGGGAGTGCTCCAGCTCTGCTTATGCTGATTTACTATTATCAAGTTTTACAAAACCTATGGGGGTTTCCAGCTTTGTTCCTTAGCATAGTTGTCATGCTCTATCTAACTGATATTTAGGGCTGACCTCAGTAGTTGCTTTGAGCTGTTCTTCCCAGCCTGTTCAATTCCCTGCAGCCAGCACAAGAGCTGTCCAGACTGCCTAGACTGGACATGAAGCAGAACTTTCCCACCAGTGAGTCTCTGCTCTTCATCTGGGCTTGCCTCCAGTAACTGAAATAAGAGGAGGGGATGCAGAAGGTCCAGTAGGAACAGCAGAGCTGATGAGCACAGAAAATCTTCCCACTGGGCTTATGGGAATGAGTAAACTCTAAATATCTCCTATCGGGAAGGGGGGACAGGGCTGAACTCAGAGCCATTCGTAACACTCCCAGCTGCAGCAGAGGACTAGGTTTGCCATCAGAATGGCTTCTGGGAGTGCTTTAGATGCTTCCATCCTGGAAATATCATCTGTCATCTAACTTGTGTCTACATTGCAATCTGAAAGCCAGTACAGCACAGCACACCCAAGGTCTCCATGGGAGAGAACCAGAGGTAACAGCAGACTCCTCAAGTACCTAGTGAGCAGCTGAATCTGTGCCATTTTAGGCACTCAGCCATGAGCAGAGACACCACATAAATATCCCCTGCATCTCAAAGCACCAAGCCAGAACACAAAGGAACAAGAACAATTACCATCATACAGGAATATTTACTGTTGGGAGTTTGCTGCATTTCATTTTAAACAAGTTTCTTTTGCAGATCTAGTGACCTGAGGAGCTAGGAATTTGAACATTAACAAAAGAAACAAATAAATAACGCATTCCAATTACAGCTTTAATAAGATGCATTGTGCTAGAAGTCCATGCGGATGCAACAGCAATTTCTAATTAAAAACATGCGATTAATTATTAACCTAAAAAAGTTCTGGTAGTATTCCAGTGTGTTCAAATGCAAGTATGCTCTCAGAGTGAATTCAGGATTATGTTTGTTAATGCTTGGAGCGTTCTTGCAGGTTTGTTTTTTTTTTTTGCAGCAAAACTGTGCAGGTGACAGGAGGCCATTAGGAGCTGGTCTGATGGCTACATCACCCTCATCCTCTATAAAGAACTAAGTTTGTCCTCTGTTTTCTGAGAGATACTTCCTTCAGTCCTTCTCAGACACCTTTGTGAGCTGCAGTCAACCGCAAAGTCCTTGCTAGTGGAGAAAGCCCATTCCATCTGAAGCATCCATTGACAGTATCACAAGACAGAGTCCAAATTTTGCTTGGGGACACAAGCTTTTCCATACAAGAAAGTGCAACTGGTGAGACTCTGTAGTCCAGTCTATAAAATGGGAGAAGAGCACAGCAAGAGAGATTGCTAAGTGTACCATGGGTATGTCATGTGTCTCTAAGGGTTGGGTTTGTTTGTTTGGGAAATCTGTGGCCATTCACCACCAGTGTGAACTGGGTCCAAGTCCAGCATGATTCATGCCAAGTGAGAACTTGCTACATATCAGCTGCCTTTTCATGGAAAAGAATGATGCCACCAAATATAAACCAACTTAAAACCAGTAAGATACTAACATGAGAGGTAAGGAAGAGCATTGGTCATATAATCAGCAGATTTGGACACTCCCATGGTTGACCCTTCCATGAAGCCTGACAATAATTAGGATATTTGCCCTTGGAGTGTGAATCTGGCAGCAGATGGTCAAGGAGATTCTTTTGACATGTATAAAATGTGAGCAAAAATTTAAAAACCAGTGGATCTGGGCTGCTAGGATAGAAAGCACCCTCAGGAGAGGCCTGAGGCAGTGAAAGTTTGGAGTCAGACATCAAGAGCTTTACATTTTATTGCAGGGGGGCAGATCCAGCACTGATGGAAGTAAGCATTTTCAAACTAACAGACAGTATAGCCTGATGGATCAAAGATTGGATTGATGCTTAGGACACCAAAGCTGATTTTTCAGCTCTCCCAAGTAATCTGGCTTCTCTCTGTGCATTTGCTTCAAGCTCAATGGAATAATAGTCTCCGTCCCCGTGCACAAAGTACAGCACCTGGCAGCTTGGTCCTACCATAACGCAGAGGATATTAATAGAGGAGCTGCACTTCTGTATTTAGCTCCCTATTTTGGATGAAGATGAAAATGAGCTGAACTGTGAATCCAGCTAACAATGGCCAAAATCTCCCCGGGTGGAACAGAGAGTGATGACAATCCTCAAAATGCCTGGAGAGATCTCCTGCCAGCTGAATGGCTTTTCTGTGAGAAAAAGGATAGCTTTACAGAAAAAAAAAGAGTAGACTAAAGAGGAAGGAAGGCTGGGAGTAAAGAAAGTGGAGAAATAGCTGAGGGAGTCTTTCCTCTCCTCTCCTACATTGCTTGCTAGCGACCAGCACACAGACCACTCAATAGCAACACAAAAAAATGACCACTGTCACTGCTTGCCTGGGCAAGGTTAGTTGGCATCTCAATATCTGGAAGCTACCAAAGCAGCCTGTCAGCACAATACACAGTGAGAAAAGCAGAAGGGAGGAGGTGGGTACTCAATGTGCCCTTTATTGATTAAAGTTCAGTTCTACAGTTCCTGCATCTCCATCTTTGGGCCAAGTGGTCACACAACCTGAAGAACTCTCGGAAATGCTTTATGCTGAGCGTGTCTGAGTTTCTGAGCCATAAACGAGTGTTTTCTGAGCCCCTGAACTTTTTTCTGTGCTACATGAAGTCCTAGTAGGCCCTGGGAGGGTTGTGTTTTGTTCAGCTTCTTTCTTCAGTGAAGATCTTCAACACTGGATTGTGCCATCTCCTTCACAGATTTAGCTGTCTCTCAACTGCACTGTTGCTCCATCCCCTTTGTAGCTCGTGATGTGTTTTGCACTTCTTTGGCATAGAAGGTTGCTATGGATTTAGGAAGGCAAGTTTGAGTCCTGCTACCAATAATGGCTCTATTTCCACATCCAATTGAAATACATACCCTTCAAGAAGTAGAATTCCACAAGGAAGTTGCCCTTTTGAGTATTTAAGAGTGTGTAGAAACTACATAATTTCCGTGAGACAAGCTAATACCCATCAGAGCAGCACAGAACTTTGTAGCATCTCTAATACATTTTTCCTCTCCATCCCAGTCCTTTTCATTATGACTCATTTTCTTGCTTCTTTCTTCTCTTATTCCAAGTCAAAGCATTTCGACACCCTGCCCTTTGTGAACATTGTGTGTCAGATCTACAAGGATGGCAAATCGCGTTTTCTTCCGTCTAATCTATGCAGGCAGCTGGACCACTTTCGTCCCTAATTGGGTGCCTCTAGTGTCACAGTCAGAGGCATACTGGTGGGTGGGTACCACTCTAATGCAGCAATCCAGCAGAACTAGCAGGCACATGCAATGTATGATAGAAGAGCTGACCTGGACCTCAGTGCACATACACCTAAAAATAGGAAGAGATCAACCTGCCAGAAATTAATTTAGTACAATGAGTGGCAAAAAAAATAATAAATAAATTTAAAAATCACTTTTCTTTGAAGCCAGCAAGCAAAAGTCAGACTCCATCGAAGAAAATGCACAGAATCTGCAAGAGAGCAAAACCAGATTTACATGAGAAGACAGCTGGTATCAGATGTTGCACCACAGCAATGAGTGTTTACAGCAGGGCTACCTTTGACTTGGAAATGGCAACTGGTTTGTTTTGCTTGTTTGTTTTAAACCTGTATATAACCACCTTCACCTCTGCTGCCTGCTATTCAAATCTGGCAAAGGAGACAAATCCAGATGTTTCAGCCTTGCAGAAGGGGAAAAATAAATCAAACCACACACACTGGCTTAAGTAAACACTTTTCTTAGAGGCCTCAAATCTACTCATTTTGTCTTTTTTAAGATGTTCTTTTCATTTCAAAACCAAGGTTGTTCCTCCTCATTTCTTGCCACGTGTGGCAACTACTCAAAAACATGAAGGAAAAAAGCAGCTTTATTTAACACAAAACAAACAAGCTTTTGCAGTTGCCAGTTCCTTTTGTACAAACCAAGGTCTGTGTGGGAATTCAGAGAGAAGGGGGGATTTATGAGGTAGGCAGGCGCGCAAAGTAGCACTAACATTTTCTGACACCCTCGCTTCTGTCTCCCATATGACAGTCTTGTTTTACACTGAGATTTAAACCATCCAGGCCTTCCCCCACATGAAGGACACGAGCGTACATGGCTCCCAGGCTTCTCAAAGAGCCCTGAGGTCCTGCGTAGAGGCAGCTCACCGCAACTAGGTCATTTGGGACCTACCACCTTGATGGAGGCAGGATACACTCAGAGCATAGCAGCCCACGTGTACTGTGAGGGTGATGCAAACCAGGAGATGTGAGCACTGCTGGAGGTCCCCCTGCTTGGGGCATAAACCAAGGAGAAAAGGATGGGAAGAAAGTCAGATTTTCACATTGCCTTTAGCTCCTAGTATCTGCTCGTCCTTCTTACTTTTGCTCACCCTGACTAAGACTGAATGACTTGGAAGGAAGCAGAGAGTGATCACAACCCACATGCTTTACAGCAAGAGGAATACATTAAGTCCAGGATAAGTTCATTATAACAACCAATATCACAGAGTGGAGTTTATTATCACAAGTGCATAGGTACATGAAATAAATGCTTTTCTTCATACCTGCAGGCTTCATCATTCAAGCAATCCCTCTTTTTCCGAGTACTATGTTCTTAAGGTGGTTTAAGCCCTTGTTATTTGTTATGCACCATTTAATCCCCTTCTTTAACGCTGCATTATTGGCAGGGATTTGAAGTCTGAACACGCAGCACAGACCTCAATGCCTTGCTGAGACATCTTGCTACTTATTAAGTACAGACACAAGAGCGTCTGGGCCTGGATCTGTTTGCAAAGAGCCCAGAAGACAGAGAGCTGGAACAACACATGGTCCAAATAAGCATTAGCCCCACTTGGCCACATGGCTGGGGCCAATCCTTCCCATGGCACCATGGTGTCATGGCACCTGGGAGACAGAGTGGGCACAGCTCTTCAAAACCATCCCATTTTATTATTTCTGAAGATGAGGAATTTTTCCCAAGGAAAGAAAGAAAAGTTCCAGGAAGAAAAATGTTATTCTTTATAAAAAAAAAGAGCTTAGCTAAAGTCAAGCAAAATCTAGCAGTAAAAAAAAGAAAACCCACCTGTGAAATTCTAAAAATGTGGAGACAGATGTGGAAGGACAGGATTTCTTCAACAAGGATATTTTTACAGTGTGATATGTGAGGCCCCTGAAGACAAGAGCCTGTACCCTCTCCCTGTACATCCAACACTGGAGCAAAAAACACTGAGAAGTTGCCCCACTGTTGAGGAAAAGACAAGCCAGTTTCTCAATGTAGCAATGGATGCAGGGAAAGTGAAGGAAGAGAACAGAGATCTAGCCTGCACCATGCACACCCTGGCCCCTTCCACAGTCCAAAGCACTGACAATTTAAAAAAGCAGCTCCTGAGATGGCTACTAAACCTAGTAAGGAAGGTACAAACTCTCAGAGGAAACAGGCGGAGAAACTGCAGCCCTGCTTCAGCTGCCACCAGCTTCTTAGCAAGTCCTGGAATAAAAGTGGGACTCACCAGGGAGTAACATTCTGTAGTCCCCCTGCTGCAGCGAGAAGCCTCAAAACCTGCAGAGAAACATGGCTGGCCCACAGCACTGACCCTACGAGCAGCAGGGCATGCAGAGCACTGCAAGGACTGCTGCCCAGGATTTCTCAGTTCATTTGCTTTTGTTTTGAGGATAAAGGAGCAGGCATTGAGAAAATGTTTTCAAAGGCCAAATGCTTGGAGCCAAAGCTCCTTCCCTGGCCCAGAAAACTATTAATTTATTGCTATTTATTGAAGGGTGCAGCCAGAGCCGCAGCTGCTGAGTGTGACTTGGAAGACGTGCATGCAATGAGAGCGGTGGCCATCACACATTTGTGCAGAAAAACAACAGACAAGGGACAAGGCAGCCTTAAGGGACAAAAAAAGGGGCTGAAGGTATCTCCAAGGGGTTTTCTTGAGCTCCCCCTACTTTGTGTGCTCAGTAACAGAGTGTGGGAGAAAGGGCTGCAGGTTCCACGTCCCCCTGCCATTCCAGGTCTACTTTGTTCATTACATGGGTGCTCTGGACTATAACAATTAGGCAGCAAATGGTCAGACAGCTCCACTCAGCCACATAGGGCTTTGGCTGCCAGCATCTATATACACTCAGGTTTCAGGGGGTTTCAGCAGGGAGAAGATATTGGCAATGGATGTGCAGTGAGATCACCCATGTGATCCACATCCTCCCACTCCAAAGAACGAAAGAAAGTAGCAAAAAAGACACAATCACTGTCAAAATAGTTGTCACAGCCAGAAGATGGGCACCAAACTACTAAACTCATAGCAAGACTCTGGAGAAGGAATTTGCACCGGGAAACCACACAAGAAACCTGTCCTCAGAAGCATAGCTAGAGCTCTCCTGGAGCTGGGCAGTGTCCATGCCTCAGGGCTGAGCCTGAACCGGGGAAGGAAGGACAAATGCAAAAGGTCTGTTTGTGCATTCCCGTCCATCCTGATTTCATTTGGAAGCCTGTCAAAGCCCTTAAGGGACAAATGGCTACCTGTGAAGTCAGATAGGCACCTACCAGAGCTAAGAAAACAATACCTGACTTCATTTTATTAGTTGCCTTTTTTTCTTTTAAGGAAAGCAAACTGTCAATGCGCACAAGCCCAAAGTTTCCTTTGCAAACAATGAAATGCTGGGCTCCCTGAGCCTTCAGAGGCTTTTGTGTACAAATAGACTCACGCTGTTGACAAAGATTTTAGACTAGGAGTTTCCAGAAAAGCTGCACATGCTGTCTTTGATTTTGCAGTTGTGATCTATACTTAAATTATCTATATGCTTTGTTAGAAAGAGAGAACTCAGCCAACATGCCACTGATCATTTCTTGTTACCCCAACACTGTGATATGAGTGGACCTGACTTTGTAATCTCAGCACTGTTAATACTGATTAAAAACAAATTATTACATATTTACATCAACCCTGGCAGCAGAGTCTCCCTTGTCCTTCAGCGTTAGCAAGCAAAGCTCTGAAGAAGCTGATGCCCAGAAAATTATTCCTGATGTCCCTGGAGAATAGAAATCAAAGAATGTCCCTAGATGGGAGGTGAGAACTGCTCCCGAAGCCACTGCTGTTTCAGGGTGGGCAGTGTCTGAACTTGTACAGAGCTTATCTGTGCCTGTTGCTCACTGCTCTCCTAAGATGCTTTATCCTTTGGATGCAGTCATCACTGTAACACACCAATATCAGGCACAGCGGATTACAGTAATTAAAAAGCCTGCTGCACTCTTTGCTGGAGAAGGTAGCAAGGCACAGAGATGCTGTCACATACAATTCAGTCTAGAGAGAAGTGATTGCTGCCTAAATAGTAATACAACAAGATGAAAGGTGTTTTGTACAGACTGGGGATTATCTCCTACACCCAAATCCAGCACAATTTGCTCAAATCCCCAGACCTTCTCTTAGCACATCCCGGACTATTTACATTATGTTAAGGAAAAGAAAATGCAACACTATAATTCCAAGACCATATTGAAAACACAAATAAGGAGTTTTGTAGGAATACCAGTGTGCCCTGGCCTTGATCACAGTTCTGGTGTGCCAGGTGCTATAAAAATGTGGAGTAAGACATCCTTTGCCTCATTGACAAAGACGTCTCTTAGATCTTTTAATCCTCTCTTTGATGAGACTTGATGACGCAGCTTGACTGGAAACCCTGTGATTTAAAGTCCTGCAGCGCGGTCTAACCAGCAAGAGTAAAGGAAAGGACCAAATAGCTCCTATAAAGTATTTTATCACTGAGAAAATACTGTCAAGTCATTTCCTTGAACTGGTTTAAGATATTTTAAGTTTGCAAAAGAAAAACAATTTTCAGAATAAAACTGTCGGGAAGTGATTCAGTTATTACTTTTCCAACACAAGTCCAGTCAAACAGATTCCTACAGGAAAGGGTAATTTTAACAGAACTGTCATTTTTTCATTATTGAGAAATTCAACACTCCTTGAGAAGTCACTATCTATCGTCAATTTTTTTGTCAATGAGATAAAAAGAGTCAAAGCTAACTGAAAGGTAAGGACTGTCTTCCAAGAGTTTCCCTTTCTTCCACTGAAATTTGGATTTTAAAAGATTTCACACGTTTCAGAGCTGGAAGCCACTTTGATAACTTTTCCCCTGCTCTATTTTGTTAAGTATATAATTCTTCAAGCCACTGACAATTATAGTCTATGTATGGACTTTAACACAACAGAATCCCAATTTCCAACAGTGAATTAATGTTCTGGAAGTAATTAGAAAAAGTCTTGGTTTTTTAAAATCTTGATTTACAATTGTATGGTGCTAGGGATGTTTGAACTTCATCAAGAACAAACTCTGCATCTCATTCCTCAAAAAACAGCCCAACCAGCTAAGTTTTATCCAACCCAACGGCAATGATGCTCTTAGTATCAAAAAAATAAACCCAAACCCCCAAGAAATTGTGAAGCGCCCGATGGTATACAGCCTGAGACATGCCAAACAGCCTTCATTCTGCCTAAGGGCACCACTAGCTGTGGAGAAAGAACTTAAATGCATATCTCAAAGATTTCCTACACTTATCTCCAACACAAGCATGAAACCCACACAGGACCTCGCTCTTTCCATGTTCTACCTAGGTGGAAATGGAAGGTCTGAGCACAAGCTCAGGGTGGGACAACAACCAGCCTTCAGGGTGCTTTTATTTAACCAGGTCCTGCTAAGTGGCCGATTCCTCAGGCTGGAGAGGTGCTTAGGACACACATGAACAAAACAGATGATCAAGAACAATGCACTGACTGCTCTGAGCGGAACTGGAGTTGAAGGAATTATTTTGTCTCCTAGCTCCAGGTTGTCGGAGGCAGTCACACCATCAGAATCATAGAAACACAAGGTTGGAAAGGATCATCTATTCCAACTGTCCTCCTGTCACCAACTACCCACTGAGATACTAAATCATGTCGTGTAGCACCTCATCCAGACGCTTCTTCAACATCGCCAGGGACAGTGACTCCACCTCCCTGGCCAGGCCATCCCAGTGCCTGATCACTCTTGGGGAGAAAAAGCTTTCCTGACATCTCATCTACATCTCCCCTGGTGCAACTTGTGGCCATTCCATCAACTCCTGCCATTAGTTCTCTAGGAGAAGAGGCCGATCACCTCCCCTTCACAACCTCCTTTCAGGAAGTTGTAGAGCACAATGAGGTCTCCCCTCAGCCTCCTTTTCTCCAGACTAAACCCCAGCTCCCTCAGCTGCTCCTCATAAGCCTTGTGCTCCAGACCCCTCACCAGTTGTGTTGCCCTTCTCTGGACACGTTCCAGGGCCTCGATGTCTTTCTTGTTGTGAGAGGCCCAAAACTGCACACAGGACTCAAGATGCAGCCTCACCAGAGCTGAGTTCAGGGGAATGATCACCTCCCTGCTCCTTCTGGTTACACTATTCCTGATGCAGGCCATGATAGCATTGGCCTCCTTGGCCACCTGGGCACACTGTCAGCTCATTTTCAGCTGAGCCAGGAGAAAGTGTAGTTCATGAACAAGGAAAAGGGCAGGGAAATTTAGCAGAAATGAAGAGGTCTGAGGAGGTGCAACATTATTAACTCATGTTGTACCCACTCCAGACAGAACAGTCTTTGACATACGATCTCTGGGCACCTCACTTGGTCAACTTGACAAATGGCTCTCGCAGATTTTTAGAGGGGAAGAAAAATAATAAAAACCCCTACCCTTGGGTCATGCTACCCATCCAACTTATGGAAATCATTTATCACTTATCTGATAGCTTAAGCATATCTGCATAATAAGTTACACACAACCAGAGAAGCTCTCTATATTTCACAAATCCTTGGCAAAGCATTTTTTAATAGAAAACATCAGTCGCAAGTAGCCCGAAGGAACAATCCCTTTTTAATCATCCACCACACTGAGGACTAATTTTAGACAATGGCTCAACAGTCTACATCGCCTATACCATGTAATAACGCAGATGATTCCTAAATTCACATGGAAAGGTTCAATCACCTTTTGAAAGCTGGATTGCAGATCCTGCGTTAATTACTACGGGAAATTACATCTCCAGTAATACTCAGCAAGGCTTTACAATAAATGCTGTCTGATCTATTCCTGCTCTGCCTTGAACTCTTTGTGGAATATTTGTAAATGTAATGGGTACTTCATTTTCACCACTGCTCCTGAATAATTCATATAGTGGAAGATCCTTGCATGGTTCCGTGAATCAAGAGACTTGGGGTATTTTGTTCTTTATACTTAATGGATTAAAACAGGTTTTTTTCAGCTATGAAACCAGGTAATTTATCACTACATAAAGAAGCATGGTTCAGACATCACTGGCTCAACCCAGAAACACATCTGTGAGTATGGATAGCAGAAGTTAACAACCAACAATTTTTAAATCATCCTATGTTTTCTGAAAAGCCAAAGAAGTTGCAAAATGAAAAGCTGGAGAACTGCCTTGAATCACTCAAAATATTTCTTTATTTTTTTTTCAGGCATTTGATTCAGACTCAACCCTCTTTTTCCCCACAAAATAGTACATTCTGAAACATCATTTTGAAAAAAGAAAAAGAAATAAATCAAAACTCCTTTCCATTCAAAAAATGTCATAACTGGGAGCTCCAGCACTTTCAGGATATTCCTCCCCAGCTCCCTTCCAAACAGAATTGTCAAAATCTGTAAGATTTCCTGAGCAATTTCTGTTTCATCAAACTGACATTTTTCAAGATAAATTGTGACACAAAAAAAAAAAAAATCAAACCCAAAACATAACAAACCTGAACATCTCTAATCCAACTGTCTCAAAGATGCAAAACCTTTCTCTGGGTAAGTCCCAGAACATCAGTATGACACATCCAGGTTGAGCATGTAAGTTCTTCTTAAGTAACCACACAAGAGAAATGAAAAATAGCTGGAACCCCAGAGGCCAGAGATACCTTTAAACATGTTCAGAGCCAAGCAGAGACTTTCCTACACTGCAATTCTTAAAACCAACTTCACCATTTTAACTGAGGAAATTCCAGGTTCTAGCCTTAAAAAGCAGGGACAAGAATACTGGCACCTTGGCAGCATCCCTCTCTGGACTTGGACACTGATCTCTGTTCTGAACTGATGCTGGACTTGGAGCTACAGCTCCTCTGTGGGTGTTGGTGCAATTTGCACTTAAAACTTTGGGTTCCTGTCTGCTCTCATATCATGACTTTTACCCCTTACCAGGCGCTAACTGTCACCTCCCACTTGATAGTGGTGGGATTAGAATTAGAAGCGAGAGGTACCCCGCCAAGTAAACACTGCATTGTTTCTATCAAATGAAGTCAATTATCAGAGGAAAACACAGAGAGGTCACATGTTGTCGGAGTTTTTAAAAGCTGTATTTCCAAAGCTTCATTGTGGGCCATCACCTCTATTTTCTCAATGTCAGCAACAAATATTCTCAATTCACATGTTTAAAATGACTCCTCATATCCCTCTGCCAAGAGAAAATGCCCATGAACTCACGTGGGGAGATCAAACCACAAAAAGATTCCCTGGGCCGTGTCAGACACCTCCACAACCCCTTCCCTGTCAAAGGATTGCACAGCTGTAGCTCAGGGCATAAGGCACAAATTCCTTCAGGATATGTAGAGAGCCCTCATTTGGAGGAAAGTTCCTGATTCTGTTGATTCACAAGGCAGAGAAGACTGCTGTGCTCTCCCAGAGCGGAGCTGATTCTGCAGGGACAACAGTGGTAAAAATAGTGAAAACCGTCTCTATTCTTTTTCCTCCAGCAAAGCAAATGTGACTCAGACGCTGCCTGTTTGCTTTCAGAGGAAGAATGGGTCATTTCTACACAATCACTCTGCTGACCTTCATCTCTCCAATGGCGCGGTCCGGCTTTGGGTTTTTACAGCGATGCTGTGTGTGCTGGGGAAGGATGGATGCCCAAACTGCATCTCAGAACAAGGAGGGAGATCTGAAATGGCACGTTGCAACAAAGGGCCCATCGAGCCAAAAGGTGCTACAGAGAACAAATTTTCCATGTTGAGCAGAAGAGGTCACCAGTATCGCAGGTGCCTGTGATAGAGCAGAACAGCTGCCTGTTTCTTGAATTCATAGGGTTGGTTTTATCCTTTTAACCAAATTCTAAGTCCTTGTCTTTGCCAGGAGAAAAATGGCCTTTTTTTTGTCTTATAAAGATTTGCAGAGTTCAGGGACACAGAGGGCCTAATGTAGTGTCAAACCTCATTCCTTTATATCACAGACACCACATTTTTCTTGCTAAGCTCTGCAACAAACCCTCCCTGAAGTGATGCAGCACATCCTTAACCCACAGCAGCCAGCTGAGCAAACTTGGTGTGAGCAGCTATCTGTCTACAAGAGGAAAATTTCCTTGCAAATCCTAAAGCCTTCGGAAAACTCACCAAAATTTGCCAGTGATAAACAGGATAACGCCTGCCCAGCAGAACCCAGAAACTTGCCAAGACAGATAGCTCTAGAATAAGGAGCACTCTGCTCCAATTTAATTAAAAAGGTATTTGGGAAAATGATTGCATCATGGAGCTCAGAGCTATCCGGTGCAGACACGGAGCTTTGCATGCTTTAAAAAGCAATTAAGGCAAGACAAAGATCACCATTAACCTAGGGACAAATGCACCAAAAAGAAAACCCACTAGGCATTTTCAGCCCACAGGCAAGAAAAACAAGGGGGAAATGCCACCTCCAACCATGGGGTCAGCACGGCTACCACAGCATCCTCCCCTTTGAAGCCCAGGCCAATGCTGTGTCCTCCAAAGCAAGCTGTTCGGTGCAGAGGAACACAAAGAAAGACTGGATTTTTCTGATGAAGCTCAGTTGTGCTCTGCTCATTGTGGGCATTTCAGTTCAATGCATGACAGGATCATGATTTATTTACATGCTTTTGAAATTCTGGGGCCTAAAATGACTGAAAGCAGAGAGCAGGTTGCATGAAACAGGCAGCTGGGCATTCTTCCTCTGCCAGGCCCACTGGCTGTCTCCAACTCCCTGATTCATCTACCAGGAAGCGATGTTCATGAATACAGACAGACCAACTCCGTCTCCGAGTGGCGGAAGAGGACTTCTGTGTGGATCCAGGCCTGAAATTGGAATCAAGGAGAAAATATATTATTTTTGTTTCCTTTCATTCTTTCCTTCTTTCCCTACATACCATTTCACTTTTCATGCTCTTTTTCTTCTAGGCAAGAACTTCAAAGTAGGTGGAAAAATTGTCAGACCAGTCTGGAAAGAAAGATTTCTCAAGGGATCTGCCCCACTCCCCCATCACCCACCCATCCAAACAGCCCCTCGCACCAGTTCACAGTCTGGGTGTTCACTTCAAACAAGAGGCTACCGGGCCAGTTCAGGCCCCAGCTAAGCACCGTCTGCTCACAAAAAAGGAAGAAAAGATCCTTCAGCTGGTACAGTCTATTCCACTCCAAGTTTTTGTACCAAAACTACTTCCCTTGCTGGAGCTGCACTCCTAAATTCTTTTAGCCAGAGCCAACAGTACAGCATGAGATCCAAGATCACCAGAGAAAAATGGGAACTGAGGCAGAGCCATGGGCACAACCACCCTAAACTCACCTAGAAAACCAGCAGCAAAAGGAATAGCAAAGTCCAATATCTTCTCTTTCCAGCGGTATCTTCACCACAGCTGCTCTGCTTGGCTGGGAAGAAATGAAAACAGTGGTGGTGAAGGTTATCACTGCGTTCTGCAGCCATGTTGGACAACTAATACCAGCCCTTGCAAGGGTGGGTAGAGAGAGGAGAAGGAAAATGTATTCTTCCTGTCTCAAGGGAAAAGAAAACCTTGAGGTGTAACCAGAGGATTAACCTGTTACACCAAGATGCCGGGCCATTGCTTGGCTTGTTATCACAGGCAAAAGTGCACTCTTTTTTGTGCCTTTTATTTTGACCCTCACTTATGCCTTCAGCTTAGTATTTGTTTGTCCAGAATACACTTAAATACTCTCCACACAATAAAGTGAAATTTGGCCTTTGGTTTCAATTGCACCACCACTAAATACTGTAAGATGTCCCTTCCGAATGTCTGCACAATAACGATGCAGCTAAAGAAACCCATTGGTGCCAGAGGTACGAATCTGAAACACCGGATTTCCCATCTTTAGGTAGTTCTGGCTGAACATCCACAGCTGCTTTCATCATGAGCAAGATATTGAAAATCTCTGAGTAGAAATGCCAAGAATTTACTTTGGAAGTATGCAGTTCCTCATTTCTGATAATTATCCAAAAAAGCAGAGATACAAATAAAAATACGGTAAATGTGTTGTTTCCTTATTGCAACATAAAGTAAAAATTATAAGTGTCTCACTCAAATCAAAATAAAAGCATTTGTTTTGACACACTCCAGTTTAAAATGATGCTGGAAGAGACATGTTTCCCATCAATGTTTTGATTTTGACAAAATGTTTTCCAAAAAAAAAAAAAAAGTTTTCCTACAGTTTTTTCTGCCAGCTCCCAGAGGGATCAGTCTAAGCTTCCTGCAGCTCAGAGTCATTAGCAAGCTGTCACATAGCTGAGACCCTCAAATGCATTTGACACATCAGATCACAGTTCTAGCAGACCTGGCAGGCGTGCCAGTGCTGGATCTTCACGCCTAACTCTTGGATCAAATGCCTGTACGATTCACGCTATTTGCTATTAGAGGAGAAAGGAAATTAGCCTAGTTCATCCGCCCCAGCCAAAACCGCGGGTTCATCTGCTGTGGAGAAAAAGGATTTTATGGAAGATCTCATGATAGTACAACTGTACAAAAAGCACAGTCACACACAGGTCTTCAAGCCTTTAAGGTGAGAGAAGAGCAGCAGTACCCAAAACCTCAAAAAAAGGGCAGAAGAAAACATATCATGTTCTCTTTATGATACTTCTGAAGAGATAAGCTTCCGGGGATCTAGTGGGCACACACCTAAAGGGCCTCTGCCTGATAATGTCACATCCTGAAGATCCCATATAAAAGCTGAAGAGTTCAAAACATGATGGTCCTGGCAGAGCAAAGGGTTAGAGTTGACCCATCTGGCAGTTGACCTTGCATTTCCTACAGAGCTGAGCTATTTTCAGATTGGCTGCTTAGATCACATACCTCTCCGGCTGTTCTCTCTTTGAGTATCAAGATAATGACTTTCTGGGAAAAAGATTGTTCCTGCTCCAGTAAAGCAAACCCAAGGCCTCCAAAACATGACCCCACACTCAGTTTTCTTGTTGTAGTTGAAATAAACATATGTTCAAACAGCACTGTTGCAAGTCTAAGTCCAGGTGGCCACACAGAGCTGTTGGTATACGCAGATGTCCCCATTCATACACAGTTTCAGGACATGGCTTGTTTGCAGTTTTCAGGCAGGTAATTTCAGCAGTGCTTAGTGTGGGTTTCCTGCTGCTCTCATGACTGTGATGTGGAGTTTGTCTGTATGTGATGGAACTTTTGCTTATATCCACCCCAGAACAGCACGCACCATTTTCCTGGCTTTTCTTTTTTATTCTCTGAGGGACGTTGGGACTTCCCATGACATATGAGATCGTGACAGTGCTCTCACAGAGATCCCTGTGTGCAAAAGGGAAAGCCTCCCCGTTGCTGTGACATGGCACGACTCCCGTGGCCCATCTGCAGCGCTCAGGAACACTGGGAGTCCAGCTGGATCTTATCTCACACCTCTCTTTTTGTTATCTCTATAGCAGAGATCAGGTTCTCCTCAGACAGGAAGCATCATAAGGGACACAGTGTTTGGTAACTTGGACATTAGACTAAGAGCTCAGTGCTCCAGCTCCTCACGCTGACGTCCTCAATGAATGGAGAAGCCTCGTTTTTTTAGGGTCTAGACTTCTGCGTTCTCTATAGAGGGTCTACACTTCTGCATCCCACCTTCTTGTGTCCCACACTCAACTGATGCTGAAGTTATATTAACTCACAAACATTTCTCATCCCAGATTCGGCTAAAGCTCTCTCTTTTTGAACAAGGACATCTAACGTTTTGTTTTCCCCTGCAGAAACTTGTTCTCTATGAAGAAAACGCGGAGTAGAGCATAACTGAAGAATTGACATTCATCAGTCTATCCAGCAATGCCAAAACACGGTTGGATCACGCAGCTTCTCCGGATTAGCATTAGCTACCAGGGATTTCAGTCAAGTTTGCTTTATATGAGTCAGTAGAGACTTTCTAACCAAGGGACAGAGTTTAAAGCATTTTGGATTGGGGAAGCACGTACAGAGGAACGTGAGCCTAAGCACAGATGTATAAAATTGTAGGTGATCAAAGGTAGTGCATCCAAGGCAGGATTAAAAGACATTTAATACAGCTTTTCCCAATAAGCCAGAGAGATGAAAGAACTGCCACAAGGCCTTGCTTGAGGCTTAGAAATTGCTCTGTGAAATCAGCTGCAATTGGTAATTAAATGGAAACCTTGGGGGTGTTCTGAAGACTCTTCATTGCTTGGCAAAAGGGAACTCATCTTTAAATTATGTGGACTTTTACCTTCCACAGAGCTGAAGGTAAAACACCATCCTGCTGTTCCTATATGACCTGCCTCACAGTATCTGGCCTCATGCACAAGCAGAGGCGACTCCTCAGACCTCTCTGCGGGAGGGTCAGGGTGCACAATCCAACAGTCTGAGCCTCTCAGGATACTAATGTCACACCACTGCCTGCCCTTAACTGACCTAGCTTTAAAATGGGTAACTCACCAGTCACACTGAGTCTACAGGTTTGGGCAGGTGTCACAGTAACTGTGCCCCTGCTTCATGCAACACAGAAAATCAGCTCTGCTATAGAAGTCTTCCAGCAGGTCCCAGAGGACGTCCTCCTTCTCAGAAGTGCACACAGCTCCTCCATGTTCTTCCAGCCTAGGTCTTTGCTCTGCTACAGGGAGAGCCCAAGGCAAGCCGGAGAACCCTTGTTTGACTGGGATGTGAGAAAAAAAAAGGACTATTCTGGTCCTAATAAAAGACAGGGGAATGATTGTGTTTTGTTTAACCAATTATGACACACTGGAAATTTGAGTGCGCACAGGGGGAAACCAGACCACAGCAGAAAGCACAGCCTTGTGGGCAAAGCATCCAAACCGACCTCAGGAGATTCTAGTTGGACTCAGCTCTGCTACCACTTTCCTCAGCATGGCTGAAACATAGCCCTTCACATGGCCCATTTCCCTTCTGTTTTCAATAAAAGGGGTCAGTCTTTTTTTATCTACTTGCTAGAATGGATTATTTATCTTTTGCTTGCAGAGTTCCTAGGGTAACAAGGGCTAAAAAAACAGTAAATCTTCTGCTTTAGACTGCAGGTTTACAGTGTTTAAAATGCCTGTTTGATGCAAAGTGCTTTGTTTCTTGTCTTGCCTTTCATTTCTAGGTGGCATGACACTCTGTAGCACAGTACCCTTAGACAAAGCTAAATCTGTTGAAACATATCACTGGATATCCCATTTTCAGCAGAAGAACAAGCAGCAGGTGAGGGCAACTCAACTCCAAACAGCTCCTCAAAAACTAAGATTAAAAATGAGGTTCAATTAAAAGTTAAAAAAAGTGGGGGCTAAATATCTGCTGAATACAAGGCAGGTAGCCAGAAATAGCTGCCGCTAGGAGAGATCCACAGCTGATATAAATAGTAGTGACTCAGGGTGTAATGGGGATCCAGTTCAGGAGAACAGATCCCTATCAGTTAGACAAAGCCTCCTACAGCAAATGCCCCTGAATGGTGCATCCCAGATACCTCCAGGCAAAAAACCCTTCTTGCCAATACCTTGTCCACTAACCATCCACTACTCTAGATGGCTTTGGTTTGTGGCGTGGGACAGAAGGATTTATGCAATGCACAAGGATAGTCTCTCAGACACATGTCAGGAAAAAATCTACACGCATCAACCGTGCTCAGCTGCTGCTGAGACCTCTCTCCCAACAGTCCCTCCTTGAGGGCTTCACACTCACACATGCTCTTTTAGGTGACTGACCCATACATGCATACAGGGTTTGGAAAACAAGTAACTGTCCTTTGATTTCCTATGGACTATGCAAGCTCTCAGCAGAATGTAGCTATATGCCTTCCTATCTATGAACCAGAGCTCCAGGCCTATCCACCCACTGGTTTCCAGAAGTTGCCAGTCTTGGACCTGCCAACACACAACCACTACAAATTTTTTGCCAGCAAACTCATATAGACTCAAAACTCTCCAGCACATATTACAGAACCACCAGGGTTCGAGTGTTAACTTTTCCACATTCTCACCCTGGCTCCCGACTCCCCGTGCTTCTTGCTGCTGCCTGCGGTCAGCATGACTTTGCATGAGCAAAGCCAAACTGACCAGAGAGGAAGGAAGCAAGAAGGAGAGATGGAACTATTAATCATGAGAAGCCAACTGACAGCTGGAAGGCATCCCCAGGATTCTAGGTGAGGTGTTGACTATTGGGTAATTGTAAATTTTTTACCTTGCTTTTACTTTTAGGGTCCTGGTAGGTAGCCCTGGAGGAGACACCAGCTCTCCGCTTTCCCCATTTCCAGCCACTGAAATTGCTTCCTGCCCTGTGCTGATGCTGAAGGCAATCCCAGAGACAGAACAACCCTGAGAAAGAAGCATGAGCCAGAGCAGGCAGGCCAGCAGCTGGGGTATTGCACAGAAATGGCAGTCTCTTCGACACAAAGATACTTTTCTTTCAACTCTGTCAATATTTTTTTTTTGCCCCACCATATAGTTCTCTAATAATCACGTTATTAACAATGTTCCATTTGCCACACAATTGAGGATATTAATCCTATTAGTTGGTACTAATCCTCTGCAAAACAAAATAGAAATATTCCCTCTCTCATTTTCTCAGGGTACAAAAAAAAGGGAGAGAAAGAGGTGGGGAAAAGAGAAGACAAAGATGCTTTCAGAGGTTTGCTGTTTTGTAAGTTAATTGAATGGAACTGGGTCTCATGTGGTCTCCATATAGAATTCCATTATCATGTAATGGGATGTCACATAAAGCCTGTTGATAAGAGATAGTCTGTCAGATTAAGCATTAACTATCATATTTGGAAACCGGACATTTTCCTACCCGTTGGGGCATCACAACACAATATCCCATTTCCCTTTCCTTCCCCAACACCTTCTTCGTTTACTACACACTAATTAAACAGGGGGGAAGAACGACTGGTCTGTGCTGCTGAGCCCAAGATAAACTTTGCTGTGTAGGGAAAAAGAAATTAAATGAGCATCCCAGAGAACAGAGGTCTTTCCTATAGGCTTTCTTTTTTCCTCCCACCCCCTCTTGCGCTGTATTTTTTCAGATTTGTGAAGAACTGCTAGCAGTTTCCATTCTCTCCTGCTCGACAAGGTGAGACTGGCACCTACTGGAGCCCGCCTGGAAAGGCTGAGACTGAGAACAACGGAAAAATAAACAGCGTTTTCTCAGCAGTGTTTCCTCTCCAGCTTCACGTTATTTTCCCTCTTCAGCAGACAAACAAACAGCTCAGCAGCCACAGCAACAGATAGCACACGCTGGAGTAAAGATTTGACACAGCTCCATTTAGCACATTTAGCACACAGCACATTTAATGTGCTCAATTTTTAAGCTGTTTTGCAGTAATCAGTGGTAAGCATCATCAGTCACTGCATTTGTGTCAGCCCATGCGGAGGGAACCGCAGGAACAGGTCCTGATAAAGCTCCCAAGGTTATTCTGGGTCTTTGAGGCAATTCACTCTTCTCGTATGTCTCAGTACCTAATGGAAGCAAGAGTAAACATCCCTCCAGGTACAACATATATCTTCATTAGTTTTGTCTCCCCTTTCCACATATGCTCTAGGCTGGTGCTGAGAATTTCCCCATGTGATGTCTTTTTGTGCTGATCCACCCTCTGGGATTTAGATTTCAATGCCAGGGCACTGCTCTTCCATACCTCTGCCCTAACCATTGCCTTATTCTTCGACATTGTCCCTTCAAAGCCCCACTGGTCAACCTCAGTCAAGTGGTAGCTTGGCTTCATTCTGCCTCTCTCCCTCCTCCCATCTCTCCCCGTTGTCATCACTGCCCAGCAGTAACGCCATACTTGTTCCCATTCCGACCTCCAAGACAGCTCATACAGACCCCCAGCAAAACCCAGCCACCCACTGCTGGTCTCCAAGCTTTTGTAAGCCCTGGAAAACGCATCCTGAATCCATCACCATCCAGTCACCCAAGAGAGCAGCTCTTTCACAAAGGTTCCTTGCTATTTTTGCTCTGTGCCACACTGTGTATTTTATCATTAACTTCAATACACGTCATCAAGCCTCCCAACTCAGAGATCAGCACACTAAAAGCCAGAAAATAGGCACCACAGACTATGTGAAGGCACATAAAACAGGGCAAAGGAAGGGCTGCATGCCACAGTATGATGTGGAAAGATCAAGGGAGAATAAGAGAAGAAATGCTGGAGAACAGAGCAAATACAGCAGATTTTTAGCTGAACAAAGTGCAGCTGGAGGCTGGGAACATCTCACGGACTGGAGCTGCCTCGATTACAGGGCTGCAGTTCTTATTAAGGGAAACTCCTCTCTCTATTTACACTTTGCCTACCCTCAAGGCTGCTAACCTGAGCACGTATGACTCACTGTTAGGAATAAAGCTGTCCCAACACAGGGCACCAGACACCTGATTAGCAAGTCTAATCCTCCTTCTCACAACCTCTCCATTAAGGAGCTCTGGCTCAATAGACTCCCCTTTTGTTTGAGAAGCAGCAGCTTGTCAGAGACCTGTCAGCACCAACAGACAAGGCTTGTCCGATGGAGCTGACTCACATCCCTCGGCTGAGAATGTTTCAAACAGTCCTCTGTCCTCACGAGCAACATGCCCCTGCTTCGAAAAATAGAGTTCAGCATGTCATAATTGCTACAAGCTGCACAAACAGAGGTTTGTTTGCACAACAGTTCTCCAGAGGGGCCTCGGCAGATCTGTGGGTGCAAGGTGGAGTGGGATTTTTTTTCTCCACCTCCCAGATTGATCCACTCACAGCTGGGAAGGAACCAAAAGCATGAAGACGCTCAGCAGGCTGCCCACGGTGTGCGTGTCTGGAGGTGGCTGAAGGAATAGAGATTCCTCTTTCCAGCTGAGCTTCAAGATGTCCTGCTGCCTTCAGGAGCAGATTGGATAATGACCAAGAATCAGATGTACTCAAGAGAAAAAGGGGCTCCATTACACTGATGCAAGCTTGAAAGGGCTGTTACAGCATCTGTGAAATTCCTCTGGATTTACAGGAGGGTAGAATGGAGTAGATTCATCGCTCAGCTGGACTGACTGATAGCATCTACAGCCACTGATGGGAACAAGGAGAAAGAGAAGATTCGGGTCCAGGGGAATTCATAAGGGTTCAGCCACCAGCCAGCTCAATGCCTGGCAGCAATTCATAGCCTGGTGCTGAAATCGATACAGGCTGAGAGCACTCAGCAGACACACTAAGCCAGGTCTGTAATTTACTGTAATTCTGAGCTGCTAGATTACTTTCTTTAGGTTTTCCAAGAGGAACAGTTAGTCACAGCAGTGAATTACTACTCCCCTTTGTAGGATCTGTTACCCATTTTTCCCCTTCCTGATTGTCACCCTTACTTCCTTTCCACCCCTGGAGAGCAAAGAGTACTATTCCAGCTTCTCATCATAGCTTCTGCCACCTCAGTGCTGTCAGTCTGGGGGAAGAGAGAAGGATTTGCAGGTATTTACAATACACCTTACTCTCAAGCTTCAGGGATGTTATTCCTTAACTTCCCGCCAGCGGCTACACAGATATTTAACAAGGAGCCAGCTCTACTGATGCTTCCAGGAACAGCTACATCCCAACCACCACTAGGCTTCTTGCGAGATCCCACAGCCTCTGGATTCAGCCAAACAGGACCAAATGCTTGAGCAGTGTTTAGAGCCTTGGATTATCTCCTCCCCTGTATTTGACAGCACATGCTTAGAATAGGGCAAATACAAATTTGCTCCAGTGTACAAATAAAAGCAGCTCTAGACAGGACTAAGATAGACTTCATGAGAGTAGCATTCCCTTTCATGGTCCACATTTGTGATTTATTGCTCTGAATACCAACATATGCTACAGGCCCTTTCTTGCAAAGAATTGTGGTTTGTTCTCCTGAGCACAGGCTTCAACCAAGTACCAGTACTGAGTCGTGACTGCCATTGCTCTAAAGATATCACCTTGTGTAGCTGGTGACAGAGCCCACTTGGGCTTCTTTTAGGAAGGAAAACCACCCCTACCATAGTCCTGGATTTGCACTGCCAGAAAATCATAGCTGTGTTGCTGGTAGGAACAGCCTGGGAAAGAAAGATTTTGACCTTTTTCCTCATGGCTGGGTCAAGGGAACACTGACTCCAATGATGGATGGCTGACTGTAATTCCTGCCTACTCATTTAATCAGCGTGAACAGACAGAAGCAGGAGCATGCTCAGAAGAGCAAGCAGCAGACAGTGGTGGAAATCCCAGAGGCTCTAGAGAGCAGGGAGGTGTGAAGGAGAGATGCTGGCAGGGGAGCAAGACACTGGGTTATAGTTCTGATATGAGGGACCACAGGGAAGGAACCCGAGGCTTTTCTTTGAATGAGAGATGAAGAACTAAAATCAGCTCTTCTAGCTATGCCATTTCAGAGGCTGAAACCATGGTGCAATGAAAGAACATCCCCTAGAGTAGCATAAACCACAGCATGTGCCGCATCCTGCCTGCCTGCCCACGGGCAGCCTGCCTGCCATAAATACATAGGGGCATTCAGGCATGGAGGAGAGAGGAGGGGGTCCAGCCATACCTAATGCTACATTTGCTGTCTCGCAACATGAAAGCCAAATAAATCTGCTTCTAAACGAGCCTGCCATCCATCAGCAGCCAGCACACACACACACAGTTCAAGGCCAGAATGGACCACACGGTCTAATCTGATTAAAATGGGGTGGCCGGTAGAATTTCTGTTTTCTGACCTCAATAACAAGCCCCAAAACAAAAGCACCCAAACTCTACCCCTCAGCTCAACAACGGCTCTGTTTCCACAGAACTGTGTAGCCATCAGAGCATTTTCAAACCAGAATCTGGTGGTGTGGTGTAGGGGTCTCTCCACATGCTCCCTGGAGCTGGCATTAACCTTAAAGCCCCCAGCCTAATGGCCAGTGAGTCTAACTACCTCAGCTCACAGAGGAGCGTGGTGCAGTATAGCCAACGGGGTGGAAACAGGAGAGGACAAAATGACACTACAGCATCTCTGAGCCCTGCACAACCAGCAACAAGGCAGCTCCACGGCTGCTGAAGCAGAGAAGCAGTACAACTGAACACATCCAGGTTGTGCTGTCTATGAACAGCCTGCTCCAAACAGATGAGGGATGCAAACCAAGTCCAGCCCCAAATGTCTATTTTTGATGTAGCAGGAGTACCCTCTAGTGGGAGAATGGGTTTGAGAAAGCCTTTTAAAATCATTACATATACAGACAAATGCAGGATTTTAGATCTCAAAAAACTTGCAGAGAAAGTGAGCATAAAGGAGAAACAGAATGGGCTTGAAAGCAAAGGGATACGTAATATCATGGGGAAATAAAGACATAAACTCCAATTATTGCTTAAAGTGTTTTTACTTCTCTAAGCAAGCCACCTGAAAACATAGCCAATCCCACTATTTCAAGTATCCCTGTGCAGGGAGAGCACTGGGTTGGAAACCAGATAGAAGTCTACTCATATTCATGAAGCCAAGACTATTTAAATACCCAAAGGTCACAGAAAAGCCTACGGCTGTATATCTTAAACCTTCTTACTGCTTGAAAGCTTCTGGGTGTGGAAGTAGTCTCTGTACTCATGGCAGAAGCCCAACACATTTCCTGAGGACATCATAGCTGGTGAAGCTGTTTTGCTTTGCTTTGGATGAAAGATTTTGCAGTTAGAGAAGGGAGTGACTGTGAACTGGTCAAGGACTGATGCATTGGACATAAAGGATGCAGAGGATGCTGTAAACTGTGTACAGATGGGATCAATATGCTCTCCCCAGTGACCCTCTCTAATATCACACTGACACCACAGTGACAGGTGCAGTATTAGTACCTCAATAGAGTGGAATTATGTAGTACCTTCGGGGCCCTTCCGATGGAAAAGCCCATCTAACCTGAACGTTATATATAGATCCCTTCCTCCACTATTGAAATGCACATACCTCTAGGGGGACGTTCCTGGTGTCTAAGCCTCCAACCCTTCTGATTTGGGCAAAGAGAAATACAGTTGGGGAATCTGAGCTCTTTTGTTTTCAGATTAACTATCTAAGCACTGTTTCCTGCAAAACAGCAATTGTAAAGGAGTGAGCAGATTTAAAGAAACATACTCTACTTTTACAACCAGGGGTAGGAAAGAAACAAAAAATCCATGCCAGACTGAGGTGATCTTTTCTATAGAGAGGTAGCCCAATTAAGCAGCTCACACAAATCTGTACTGGTAGTCATGCAAACAAGGTGAAGGAGGAGTGAGAGATGGGAGTGGGAGTGTTTTGCAGAGTTTAGAAATGGTGAGAGAGGTGATGGAGAAAAGAGGAAGGTTAAGCCCAGTATCCCTCCTGGGAGACTGCACAGCGCTCCATCTGTAGATTGTAGCATGTGCAACCCACAAGTTCCCTACTTTCTTCAAGCTCCAGTTACTCCCAGGAAATTTGGCTAGGGCCTCAGAGTCCTGGTTTCTATTCCACTTCGATCCCTCTTTCAGTTCAAAGACTCTACTCCGAAAGAGGGGGTGCCCCACACAGCAGCGCTTACCCCCATCTTCCTGAGCCAGACCCACCTTCCACCTGGCTGGTGGACAGGGACCTTCCAGCCAAACACTGACCCAGAAAGCACAACATGAAAATTACAGTAACATAAAAAGATGCCAGTCCTAGGCATTGATTCCAACCTGGATTCTGCTTATTTCATTGGGAAGCCTCCTGGAAAAGATACTCAACATACAGAAGGGAGGAGCCTGGCCCCAGGTGACAGGGCTGCAGACCTGGATCAGAGCCCAGAAGAGCAGAAGGCTGTAAATTCCACATTTCCCACACTGCACGCTCAGTTAAGGTGACGGATGACTGTATGTGTTTGTGAGCCTCCATCGCAGGAAAGTGTAGATGATTTCTTGGAAAGAAAGGAGAAATAAAAATTGAAAAAAAAAAAAAA
>VZTM01040204.1:416975-448679 GCA_013400555.1 Jacana jacana
GAGAAAAGAAAAAAAAAGAGGGGAGAAATTTCAAGTAAATGGGGAATTCTCTAGAATGGGGGATTCTAAATGGGGAATTCTCTAGTAAATGGTAGATTCTCTAGATCAGAATGTGCCCCTGCAGAACCAGGGAAATGCCTACGGAAATTTTTAAAAAGTTTAAAGGAAAAGCAAAGCATAAAAAAAAAGGAAAGAAAAAGGATCCTATTAAGATTAATGTTTTTTTGTCTTTCCATCTTCCTCCAGCATGGCTCTTCCATTTCCATAAACCCATTATCCTCACTGCTGTTTCACTTAATTGGAAAATGTCTATTGCAACTAGCATTTTCCAAGGCAAACCTTGGATGTATATACAACAGCCACTTAAAAGCTTTCAAATATTTCAAATTTGCTCAACACAATTATGTTAACAAAACCCCTGTGGGACGTTTTTTTTGTTGTTGTTAACACAACCCACCAAAAAACATAAAACCCACAATAGTCATAAAGCATGTGTTCACAGGGCTAGAAACACCATTACATTTATCCTGATTAGCATTCACTAATCTTTTATGTGCACACACAGTTATTGCCAGGGTAAGGAAGCGGGGAGAGTACAAAATGACAGTAAATGATTTGGCTGGTGGTCTGGGAACTGCAACAAGGATCCTAGTTTCAGTGCAGTGGCACAGTGACAGCACCCCAAAGTCCCCTTTGAGCTGCACCCTCTGGGGGCAGCAAGCAGAGCTCCAGGGTGGCTGGTCAGGAGCTAACATGGAGGAATAGGGATTTCCTGGTGGTTTCTGTGATTTCTACCATGCTAAGAAGCAGATGAGCTCCTTTGCTTCTACTCCTCTTGCTGTCTTCCTTCTTCCCATCCTCATCGTCCATGCACAGAGTAGCAGTGCTTTGGGGTGACCCAAGGCACTGAGATGTTAGGCAGATTCAGATGCTTGTTGTGGGGGCTGGCTTTGCACCAGGCAGGCTAGGAGCTGGCTTTTGTCACTAGTTGGCTACAAAACAGCAGGAGCTGTAGGAAGCAAGGCAGGAAGCAGATAAAGTTTTCTACCCTGATAACTGGTGGCTCTACTGCTGTTTAGCTGGTAGGGATCTCAGCAGAATATTCTGAAGTAGACTAGTGTGCAGGTATGCATTTAACAAGTTTACAGGCTCCTTTAGAAGATACTGTCTAATTCTGGTTTTACACATCCCAGCTACTATCTTGGTCATATTATCTCGATAATGAGTCGACTCTGCTATTCTTTTGTTCAATAACTTCCACTCCATCCTGCCACTACTGCACATGAGTATTAAAGCAGAACAGCAAAGATTTTAGTGAGCTTTTTTCATCCTCTCTTTGGGGATGAACCCCTGTGTACTCCAGGTATATGCCAGCCCTGGCCCTGAGAATCTGTGTTAGAAAACAAATCTCTCAAATATTTGTTCTGCTTTATTCTCCAGCACATCTAGGCTGCTGTACACAGACATTATTCTCCTGCTGACCTGCCCACTGTTTAATGACAGCACACTACTTCAAAATATGAAGATTTACTCCTGCTATCTGGCTCAGCCCAGCAATGCTTAAGAATGCCAGATATGTTTCCCATCTGCAAGAAACGCAGGACATCCCCTTGATAGTGTCCTTGAATGCATCAGGAGACCTGCCAGTGGTGCTCCTGATCCTGAACCTTCATCCTGCCTATTATATAAAGGGTGAAGAACCGCACATGCCAGGATTTTTATCAAGTGTATCACAGTATCTTCTCCAAACTTCTTCTTCTTCATCCGCACCAAAAAACATCTGCCTTGGCCTTTCTGGGGGAATCCTGTCATCATGTAATTTACAGCATACATCTACAGAAAGTAGAGGCAAACCATTATCTGGCAATAAGTAATACACAGGCAGCAGTAACCATGCTGTCTCCTGCGGAACAGTACTGCCTGTGCCAGGACTGGGCTTCGTGTCCTCAGATGGACATTTACTGAGATGGATAGCTTCTCCTTTTCCAGCACTGCTTAATGGGCACTAATCCTGCATATAGAAAGTGCCTGTACGGGACCGTGCAACTCATACGGAATCTGGCAGCTCCTAAACCCTTTTTGCAAGAAGAATCATCAGGTCCAAAAAATGAAACAGCAGCAAAAATGCTGGAGATGGTGGTGGATTACACAAAAATCTGGGTATCCAAAGCAGTACCGAGGCTTTGAAGACGGATGTGTGCATGGAACAGTCACATACCTTCAGTTTGTTGCATTGCAATTGAGTGAGCGGTCTGAGGTGGGGAGGTGGCTACAAGCACTGGGGTGCCCAGACTGACCCACACTTGGGGTGTCCATGCTGAACTGAGAAACCCTCTGCTGCAAGGCAACAAAGAATGAAAGAGCCCTCAGAGGTAGCTGCTGCCTTGGAATGACTATATCCAAGCCAGCATATCACCTGAAGTCCGGCTTTGTGTGCTACACCTGGCAGCTAGAGTGGAAAAATTAAGTCAGACCTGAAATCAGAGTGTGAGTGGGCATGCAATCCTAAAGCAGATTGTGGAGCATCAGCAAGATCTAGTGCTGAAGGTGGAGGCCCAGGAAGAAGGTGACATGATGATTCTTGCTAGCCAGGCAAGGGAGAGAACACTCAGAGTGCTTCTAATAAACAGAAGAAATTATGATGCAGTGGGAGAGAAATTTAGCACGTTTTCCTGAGAAATACAATTCGGCTCCAGTGGTCCCACATCACACCACACCAATTCTGTCTCTGTTGCCTCCTCCATAAAGAGAATAAATCAAATGATGAATCTTCTTTTTAAACTAATGATATGATCCCAGAATCACAGAATATCAGGGATATTGACCTTGAAGGGACCTTGAAAGACCATCTACTCTAATCGCCCTGCTGGAGCAGGCACACCTAAAGCAGGTCACTCCGGAACGCATCCAGGCGGGTTTTGAATGTCTCCAGAAAAGGAGAGTCCACACCCTCCCTGGGCAGCCCCTTCCAGTGTTCAGTCACTCTCACTGTGAAGAAGTTGTTCCTCATATTTAACTGGAATCTCCTCTGTTCCAGCTTGCACCCATCGCCCCTTGTCCTATCATTGGATGTTACTGAGAAGAGCCTGGCTCCATCCTCCTGACACTCACCCTTTCCATATTTATAAACGTTAATGAGGTCACCCCCTCAGTCTCCTCTTCCCCAAGCTCAAGAGACCCAGCTCTCTCAGCCTTTCCTCCTATGGGAGATGCTCCACTCCCTTCATCATCTTGGTAGTCCTGCCCTAGCCATTGTTCATGCTTCTGGCTGCTTTAATTGGCGGAAATATCTGCTCAGTGCCCAGTTAAGAAAACACTTTAACTTCTACAGAAATTGCAGGGACACATTTCATGTGGAAAACTCACAATTAGTGAGCAGCCTGTTGTTCTGTGCCGACAGAAAGCACATATGAAGTTATGGAAGGTACATACCAAATGTAGTACGAACAGGGACTGAAATATCATAACATCTTTCCCCTCTCCAAGCATCAAGTGCTGACTACAGCCTCCCCCAGACTATCAAGATACTGGAAAAAGTCTCTTATGGTTTATTGGTAACTCACACAGGAAAGAGGGGCTAAGTTTTCTCCGTGACTACCCAAACACCAGGCAGAGCGAAGTAGAGAAGAGCAGCAAATCAGGAGAAGACAAATAGAATTATATCCCCACAATTCACAAATTCACTCTCTTTCTCCCTGCACTCAAATTCTGTTTAATCCAGGAGACAAATTTATTGCTCAGGCAGTGCAATTTATTATCTCAAGACAAAGGTCAGAGATGATAGGTCACTACACCTAGGTTTTTTTTTTTTTAAACTGCCAAGACAAAGGGTTATGCTATGGTAATGCTGGGAGCATGAGGAACGAACAGAAAGAAACATAATGATTTGCAAACCTTTGGACTACATAAGCAACTAATTTCATCATTTAGCTAACTCTAAATCCTTCTCTTCTGCTCATTTCAATATCACTGCCCCATCTAACTGGCTTCCAAACATCTACTATTCCAGATACAAACACAAATGTGGTATTTTTAAGGCCAGCACTACATTCTTCTTGGGGAGAGATCATGTGCGTGTCCCCAGAAGAACTGGGGAGTTTTAGAGTACTGTAAGAGCAGAGGAAATTGAGGGCTGACCTGCCGTGATGCCGCACAGTGCAATATGCCGATGGCATGTGAATGACCAAGTGCACTCATGTTATCTCAGCACTTGTGTTATCTCAGCTTTTTTACACTGCTTCTTCTAAACCTGCCGGCCCATCACACTGACAGAACAGCAACTCCACTAATCTATTGCCCTAGGGCTGTTCTTCCCTTCCGTCCTCTCCTCTGTGTCCAAACACATTTCCCAACATGATTTCCTTCTTTGCCATCACAAAATGTAAAAAAGCTTCTTCGCTTTCTCCTCTAATGGAGTCTGCACCTGATGAAGCAGCACTGTTATTAGGGGAATGGACTATTAACAGCATTTGGGCATTTCTTAGTAATAAGGGCAGTGAGATGGAAGGGGGGCAGTAATCAAAATACATGTACCAGATGGGCTATTTCAGACACATTTTTCTCCCTTAGCACCTGTGAAGGGCATTGACTTTCAGCAGGGACACTTTTTGTAATGAAAAAATCCACAGAGCACGGTGGGACAATTTGTATCTGCTCAGATATAGGAGGAGGGAGGAAAAGAACTATCCTGAGAGGAGTTTTTTGGCACTAAAGTGATTCTTCCCTGGCTAGGCCCCAGGGAGGGGGCTGAAAGCCCCATTTCTCTACCTGTTCCCACCAGAATCCGAGGTTGATTCAGTCTCCACAAGCTTGTTAATCTTGTCTCTGCTACAGGGCAACAATAAAAGGGGACAGGGAACAGACGGAAAAGCTTGAGGCGGCTGCAATAACACAGAGTCATACTGTGTCTCAGGCGGAGAAGCCAAAACCTGTACACAGCCTAATACAGTAACATTAACTGCTGCGTTAGCACAAGTCTCACTGCTTCATCAAACTCTGCAGTGGTGAAACACATTCCTAGGATAGGACAGGGACTAACTCTCTTTCACTTCAGAGAGGCTCAAAAGTAGACCAGAGCGAGCCCCTCTCTAGGTCTCTATTTTGTCCCAAAACTCGTGGGATCATTCAGCCTGTGTGCAAACCGGAGCCAAGGGGTTATCTATTTATTAGCAGTTCTGCGCAGAATTGGGTGTAAGGGATTATTTCTGTAAAGTTAGCACACATGACATTGAAACAGTCATTCACTCATAGATTGTAAATTAACATAATTAAAATATTCATTTTTTATCATCTTTTTACTGGTGCTCATAATGCTTTATCTTGAAGCTGCTTGGCGTGAAATGTCCTCAGGTACCATGTCTCTTAATATTACTGTGCAAGCTCAGTGGGTGAGGTTCTTCAAGCGGAGACGGCTAACCTAACTTCTAGAGGAGGGGTTTTCATATTACAATTAATCAAGTTCATCTAGAGGACACATTTTTAGCTGATTCATATGGTATAGCCAAGTTTCTGGGGCAATCAACCCAAGAAAGTTTCTGGTTCCTGGTTTTAGGTCTAAGGTTTTAACATCGAGAAGCCCCAAACACCGCTCTGGCAAAGCCATGGCTCCAGCCGTTTGTAGGGAATAGCCTGCTCTGTGAAGGATCTGTTTAAGGGAAATTGCTCAGCCGGGGAGAAAGGATGTCGGAACAGCACTGCATGCCTGTGACTATGGAGAGGTTTTGCCAAAAGCTGTTTGCAAGAGGACAGAGAGGTAAGTCTTGGATGTGAGAGGCTGGGCTGGGAGCTGGGAGAGAGAAGCATGCTTTACCACTGAATCGGTGCATCTTTGGGTTGACCAGACATCTCAGCCAGGGGCCATCACATAAACCAGACTCCAGTAAAATCAACGGTAGCTACATCCGTGCTGGCATCATAGTACAGTATCTGTCTGCTACAGAGATGAGGAAACCACACGGGTAGCTTTAGTGTGACTGCAAAGAATGAAGCAAGATCTGTAACAAGCACTGAAACGTAGAATTTTTCCCAGCCAAACTCAAAGTTTTTATACAATAAGTTTCCAATTTTCCATTACTTGTTGAATTGAGTGCATCTTCAGCCTTGAAAAGGGAATAGCTATAATTTCAACTCATGTTGCTAAGAGCAGAGCATAATAAGATGGTAATCTTACCATTAGCATATGAGCTTTATTTACCCAGCTGTTACCTGCAGATATGACAAGTAACTAAGGGGCGCCGGGTGGAACAGGCAGAGCTCAGCGACGTCAACATGCAAAGATGTTCCATTATCTTTAAAGCTGACACAGTGAGGATGGAGCTTTAACATTCTTCTTCCATACCGTGCTGCAGACTATCCCCCACCCCATCCTCTTTGAAAACCAACGCACAGAAAACAGATGCTTTAGAGTAAAACAACAAAACCCAGCTATCAGTGTGCTATTTGTACGAAATAGGCAGCAGGAAATTGTGGGCAAAACCTGCCTGAGGCGTTTGGCTTTGCAGGACAGCAAAAAAAAACACAACCCAACTCTGCTTGCATTCAGAGGAGAAGGACCTGCAGCCACAGGACTGTCAGCAACACAACTGATCACCAGAGGACTGTTTCATTGCTGTGCTTGTTTTGCGTTTATAATGTGATAAAGTAGCAGAAGTTCCTTGAGAAGGAAATGGTATCAGCTTTACCTTTTCTTAGAAGGGAATTTAAGGGGAGACTTGGGAAAAGGTTGGTGCTTGCTTTATTTATTTGTATCCCCTTTCTGGTCCTGTTTACTTTCTATTCAAGAACTCCGCTTCGGTGTGCATTCAATATTAAATTGCGTCTTAATGTACAGACTTCTCATGAAGAATGTACTCCAGCATAGAAAATTCACTGCATTGTTCAAGGAGAGAAGGATTAAGTGAATAGGAAACTCCAGCCAAGTTTTCTTGAGATTTTTTTTCAGGTACGGGTAGATTAAAAAATTACAAAACTTCCTGGAGTATTTAAATAATTTTTTCCTCTGTCTACCTAAGTACTTTTTTTTGATGACAAAAATATCTCAAGCTCTCATCTCAGCCATTCCCATGAATAAGCAGGACTTATCCAAGGTAACAGAGTCACTAGCAAGGCAGGAAATCACACTCCATCTACCAGATTTTAGCCTTGTAAGTCTGGCAGCAGCGGGATTCTTTGTTTAAGGGCTTTGTCCCTGAAATTTAGTTGCAAGCACATTCCCCCAGTAAGGCGCCTCACCAAGGGAGCCAGCACAGACACTGGAATGCAATTTTCTGCTGCCCACAGCACCTCCAGTGATGAGCGGTGCAAAGACGGTTCTCATCACTAAGGAAAGGAAGAGCTTCCCCATAGCTTCTGATAGGGAAGAGAACCATCTTCCAAGCCTACAAGGACTGTTATCTCCGAATTCACCTTGAGATAAAGGCTATATTTCCCTTCCTGTATTTCAGAGACAGAGGTTGGAAAATGCTGCCTTTAAACTAAGTTTTAGACACACTTGAGTGGCGTCCAGGGGGACGAAGAATGTGCAGATTCAGAAATATGACACATCTTTTGCAATCGCTCCTCATGGCCCTGACTCCTTAAAAAAACATGGGCTCCAGCAGCGTTTCATAGACGGTTCAATTTTTCTTATGTAGTGCTTCACCACCCTCTTCCTGAGTTATGGAGGGGCTCTGCTATATTTCTAATAAGAACCACATTAGCCAGTGAAGTGAACACGGCTATAAGGACCCGCATGAATACTGTTTATTGCTCCAGAGGTTGAGATCCTCAGGCTGAGGGCAGGAAAGGGTGAATGCCCTTCTAAAACCAGTCCTGAAAGAAAAGATCTGGCTAGCTAGATCCAAACTTTGAAGCTAAAATGAAGAAACAGCCTCCCTGCTCTGCTAATGTGGTGGAAGCCTTTCGCAACTCTCCTGCTTCCCATTCAGCCACAGGGCAAGTGAGAAAATTAACTAAAGGGCTGCAGCCCCGTCTGGAGAGGGAAGAGGATTCGTATTATGAAGACAAAATTCCCGTTTTAAGCACACTGCTCTCTGAACTAGGTCCCTCTTTTTGATGTAGGGACTGCTGCCCTCTCTGACAGGACCAAAATATGAAGAGAGCTCAGTCTGGAAATCTTTAAACTGCCTGCAGAGAAAAATGAGATTGTAAAAGTCCAGATATGTTTTTCCTCCCACACGGCATGAGGCTGCCCCTCAAGCAGGACAGCACCTAATCCTAGGTACCAATCCCTCTTCCCACTGATCAAACAACACTGTGGCAAAAGCCTTCCCGTTCCTATTCTCATAGTAAGGAAGGGTTTAATCCTATTTAAAAAGCCTTCAAGGCAGCCTGGCTTCCCACCCAGCTTTTCCAGCAGCAAGGCGAATCCCAAGTGCTTTTAACTCCATTGCACTGTAAACATGTGAGCACTAAACAGTCCTCAGAAGCACATTTCTGAGTAAGCCTTAAGGACCTTGGGCAAAGTAAATAAAGTGGCAGAAAACCTTTCTAGAGGTTTCATAGCCTCTAATTTCCTCACCCAATAGTCACAAGTACTGCAGCTGTCACTTAAGGCTCTCAGCAATTCACACATCCCAATCCAGCTCTTGCTGTTCAGTGTTTGAGAAACATTCAAAGCCATCTCCTCAACTGTCTCCAGAGTAAATAAAGTTCAAGGCAGTATGAAAAGAAAATTAGAGACTGTAAAGTCTTGAGAAGCAGTTGTAAGGTAAACTGTCTTGCCCTGTGCAAGGTGCATTAACTCACAGCCCCCTGTAAGTCATTTCTCCCTGCCTGGAGCTTTTGCTCACAAGAGCTAGCAACTCTCCAGGATACTCCAGTAAGACACCAAGCTCAACCAGTGGAAGTGGATACCGCTACCCTGACACGTAGGCGCTCAAAGGACAGAGAACTTGAGTGCCTTTTAATGGGATTTCTCCAGCCCAGAGAGAAGGAAAGCACAAGTGGCTCAAAGACAAGTGCTGGAACGAAGGTCTGGAGAGATGCTTAACTGGTGGAAAGTGTTTGGGATGGAGAGTGTTTGTACAGGAGGGACTCCAGATGAGTGGAGGGTGAATGCAAAACATACAAGCTCAGAAAGGGAGGAACATTAGCACAGAGACAAGGTCTTGTTATACAGCAGGAGTAAAATGGGACAGGAATACAATGTTCTAGGAAAAGCTAAAGGAAAAACTTACAACAGGAAGGCAAATAACACGAAAGTACGAAGGAAATGAGCAACAGAGCTAGAGAAGGGGCAGTGCCGTGTTTAGACAGGGACATTAGGCCTGCCACTCTGAAAATTAGGAATGTTCTCTGGGGCCAGGAGGCTCCTGGTCAATCCCAAAGCAGAAATTAGAAGGTATTCCTGTGTAATAGTGCCAGATTTCCATGATCCTGGGCTGGGGGCAAGGAGTGAAATTTGCTCTTCAGATCTCACTTGGGGAGAAAAAAATTTCAGATGGAGAGGATGGAGAGGACAAATGATGAGAAGTTAAGCATAGGCAAGAAACCAAAAGAAAAATCCTACAAGGCTGTCAGTGTTGAAAAGGGAGTGGCCAGGCTGGAGGAAGGCAACCACTGGACTTCTGCCAGGAGTCCTGTGATTCACAGGGTCTAAAAAAAAAAAAAGGATTGTTGTTCTGTGGTGCCAGATATGTTGCGTTTTATTTGTCACAATAACACAAAGAACGCAGAAATAACAGGGTGACCTTAAACACCCCAGGCACAAAAATAAGACCAAACAGCCTAGAACAGAAGAGATTTTGTCATGCACTTGCTGCCTGCAAAATAGCAGGATCAAGATGAGTTTGGAATCTCAGCCCTTCCAAGACCTGCTAAATGATGTAATGATGACAGGTACAACTGAGAGGTGATGCATTTCCAACAGAGAAGAGCAGCAGAGAAATCTCATCTCCTATAGTCCAGTTCAAAGCCACAGCACATAGGCACAGATGACCACGATGAGGACGTTCAACCGAACAGAAGGTTTAACAAACGGAGGTTGGGATTTGCACTGTTTCCATGTAGCTGCACGCAGAGCCCCCAGCTCCTCTGCTCTCTTCCCTGCAAAGTTGCCTAGAAGCTGGAAAGCTGCACTGGCACAGCACGAGGCCTGACTTAACACACCTCTCCAGTAAACGGCCAAGAGGTTGAACTTGCTGTAACCTTGGCAAAACCGATCTGCCTTTAATCATGCTTTATGGCTGAGCTTCTGGGGTCCTTCCCTGATACAGAGACATGGCAGAAAAAAATGCAGCCTAAAAGTTGAGCTTTTAAAGAAGAAAGGCTTCTCTGCTATATACTTCGTTACCCAACAATACAGAGCAGCTACTTAGAGTATCTCTACATTTTTTGAGTAAGAGCCCTGATTTAAAAGCCAGCAGCTTTATCCATGGAGTAATGTATCAAGTGCAAGCTGAATTGACACTTATGCAAGTCAAAGCAAATGTTTTTAAGATGTGACAGCAGAGCCATTACCAGCTTCATATATTTCATTCTACTTTTTTGCACACAACCAAGCATATTATCGGCATTTTATTTCCCCCTTGTTTGCTTCACGATTCTGATTAAAGCAAGGAAATATTTCTTGAACTGCCAGGCTCTGCCTAAACCATTAAGTCCATCTATGAGAAATATTTATTGTTTTAGGAAATGGGAGAAAAGGGAAGCTGGAGCACTGGTGATACATCTCTTCCACTTAGAAAACAGAGCAAAAGCTTTTCAGATTCTTGCTAGCCTAAGCTCTGATTCGTGAGAGGCTGAAGTTGGCTCGGTACAAAAGCTGTACTGGCTGGATGATACAGAGACCTGATCTGGTCTACAACTCCTGGATCTGTTCAGCCTTATACTGAAAATGTTCATGGTGATAACAGAATTTATGCTTGGTTTATGTCTCGTAATGAAGTCCTGCAGGCCTCTGCAACAGTCCTCTTTTGCAATCTCCCTTCTCCTGATGCAGTGTGAGGTCACTGTATGTGACTGCATGACCCCCTAAGCCTTAAGACCGAAGCACTGAGCCTCCTTTGCCGTGAGCTAGTGGGGTTTTACTGCTAGCACTCCTGAAAAAACGCTCGATTTTCCTGACATGAGATGGCAGAAGGACAAGCCCACAACCATCTGCAGGTCATAGTACAAACACAAGCAGATTTGGATGCCAGTGCTTGTCCTGCTGGAGCTCCAGGGAAGAAGAGAGCAGACAGTGCAGCAGTCCAGTACCTAATAACATGATGTACCACCGGAACCGCACAACACACCATCTCGTGATGGTACTAGCAGGATCTTGTGGAGTGCTGGGCGGAGGTTCTTAGGAGGGTTCACCTGAGGGCCAGGGACTCCCAGCAGGCACCTGGCAATGCGCAAGCAATACATTCCATCTCCAAGAGCACAGTCACAGGAGGAGTCACAACCGACGAGGAAAGGAAAAGGCAGGACCAGCAGATACTGTCCCAAGAAATCCCACTATACAAAGGTACCCAGTACGATACAGCACAGAGATGACGGGCAGCATGCCAAAGGCTTGTGTCAGCACAGAGTCACTACTGTACCACTTTGCTGACTTGTGTGTGCAACTGCTGTATTTGTACCCATATCCAGAGGAACTATGTAAAATTACAGCTTGAAAGATCAGTCCTCTAGACAACTTAGCTGAGTAGAAGTGGGGTACATGTACATTTTCTTACTACCAGATATGAAATGGAGAAGGAAAGCGCATTGTTTCTAAATTTGCTTGGGATAGCAAGACATTTTGGGGTAACTAGGATACTGTTCCAGCCATGCTGGAATGAGAACCTGCACAGTGTCACTGTGTCTTAAAGCTGGATGCAGTCTCAAACCTGAGTAGCTACAATTAACATAACCAGTTCAAAGGCAGACAAAACCTAACCTTCACTATGGCAGCCTAATGTCCTCCCTTTTAATTTTGGAGCACATGGATCACAAGAGCTGGTCTGCAATGGAGCAGGTAGAAACCAGCACATGAAGTATCTGCTATTCAAGCTTCCACAGAGGTGAGGGGAGCTAACTGAGTCGCAGCTGAGGTTACAGCACACAATGCCCCGTCCGCTTCTCCAGGGCAGGTGAATGAGTAATGGACAGCGGGGAGCAGAAGAGGTGATTTATTTACGAGGTTTCTAAATCAGTTCACTGAGATGGCTGACCTTCTGACAGTAACTTAATCAGCACAAAACATTTTCTTGATTTGTCATCAGGGAATGGCAAAATATTCTCGGAAGAGCTTCATCTTTTATCTTAAGAACTATTTACATCAAGGTTACGACACAGCCCTAACCACACATAGAGCATAACCTTTGGAGTACAATCAGATCTGATATTCTTAAGAAACACCATCTGGGAACATCGTCTTTCTTGTCTTGACTTGTAACTGCTTATCCACAAAAGAAAATGCTCTGTGTTGCATCATTTTTATTCATGAAGATCAATCCATTGTGTATTATTCTAATGATCTCTTAAGTCTGCAATTTGTACCATTTTGTAGCACTAAAAGTTAGAGATGCAGTAAGCCATGGATTTAAGGCTGCTAACTTAATGGGAACGACATTAACAATTACTTTGGATTTTTAGTTTTGTCCCCCTCCCCATCCTTTGTAATTACCTTGTTACTTAACAGCAGCATCAGCAATTTTATTGATATGCTTTTAGCGCAGGCCACTACCAGAGGAAGTGTGCTGGAGAATGTTATGGACTCCGGAGTAAATTTTATCTCCCACTCTTTTTTAAAAAGTATAGTAGAATTATCACCTCACAAGCACTTTTAGCTAGTCATCTTTAAAAGATAAAAGATCACTTTTGTCCCCAGGATCAGCAGTCCTTTTGAGTATGCAAACGGAAGTAAAGAAAGGTTTAACAAAAATATCATTGTGATTCTTCACACATTTCCAAGCAGGGCGACACAGGACTGTGAACCTTGAAATGGCCCATTTCATGGCTCACTCACCCTGCTTCCTGATTCTCAAATGAAGGAGAGCCTGGATCTGAGGGACCTCACATGAGCATCCCTCCCTATGGCTCTTACCAAGGAGAAACAGCCAGCTGGTATCAGCACTTGCCAGTGCTCCTGCCCTGCCAATCTACCTTCTCAGCCTATAAGACAAGGCTGTCTTATAAACCAAATAATTCCACATTTGGCAGTGTCCAGCAAGCACCTACCTCCATTAGTGACTTGTCTGTACATCCCAGCTGCTGGGGAGAATGAATACTGTCTTCTATCAGCTCTTATATGACTGACAGTGGATTTGGGGAATTGTATCCATTGTGCACTTTGTCCTGTACACATGCACCAGGAAAAGACAAAAGGTATAGCACAGAGCTTATCAGCACATAGCAGGCATTTTAAGCCAATCAGCAAAGAAAAAAAACACGTTGTGCATGTAGGTAAAAGGAAATCCCTAATTGGAAACACAATTGTCTCATAAGAAAAGCTCCAAAATCAACAGCCACTCCAATTTATATGGTGTTTTATCAAGCCAAATAGCCCCCAAGGACTTTGCAAGATGAGACTTTAATAAGGCTAGCCCTCTATAATAGAGGCGGGGCGGGGGGGGGGGGGGATGACGGTAAAGGGCCTTTAAGCATGTGAATTGTAACAGAAATGTAAAGCTGTCAAGTGTTCAGCTAATAGAGGCTGGAGGAAGCTCAGAGGTGATCTGCAGTAGTTTCAAGTTCAGAGGTTCCCAGGAAACAGATAGAGCAGCTGAGATCCAGCCTGAGCTGCTGGGGCAGGCTGTGATATGGAACTGGGCACCACTCTCAGCTCTCTGAACGTTCACTTCTGGGTCAGAGGCACATGTGCGGGGCACACTATCAGTCCATACAGCACAACTTTGCTGGATCAACTCAGAAGACACCCTCCCAAGTGGAGAGTGAGGGTCTCCATTCACAGCTTTCCCATGGTTTCTAAAAGGAAGCTGTAAGCTTTTATCCTAACCATCAAGACAGTTCACAAAAGAACGACATTTTTAAGGGTTTTTAATTTCCTCTCCCCCCCTCCCCCCCCGCACCCAGATAAGAGGAAAAAGGCTGAAGGAAAAACAGAGGGAACATTTTGATTCTAGTCTTTATTGTACAACTGGAAGACAACAAGATACTGCAGCAATGGTCATGTGATAAGGAACCTGAACAGGCTGGACAGCGCTTTGAAATGTGCATGTAACGGCATCTACAGGAGTATGCCCTTTGAGTACCATTGCTCCATCATCACTGTCCTACCCAAGTAATAATACACAAGTCAAGGAAAGAAAAAACAGACTGCATACAAGTCACACTTCACTGCACAGTTCTGCAAACTGCACTAAAAAACCCTCAGAGGAAAGAACTGTTGCACAACTAGTTTCAAATCTATTTTGAGTTGAACGCTGCTGTTGTCAATACCTTGTTTCAGGCAGTACTACAGTGGTTTTAAAAATATCTAAATTAGCCATGGAAAACCCAAGACATGAAATTGTTGCAAGAAATTTACATCTCCCTCCTTTTGCAAAAAAAATAGAGAGCAAGTGCTTTATTTGGACTTATATTTTCTAGTTGATGCTATTTTGTGACCAGGTCTATAATGGCAGATAGGTGCCATGTGGTGCTGATTCAAGGATGTACCCTGCCCTGCTGTGAAGGTGGAAGGCTGCGTCTAGCCTGTTTTTTTAACCAACACATGGACATTTACCAGTGAGCTAAAACGTTAAGGAAGGCTGGCACTAGTTTCAATGTCTTTAAGATCATCCTGCTGCAATCTGGGGGAAAAAAAAAAAAGCTGTTTTGCCATTTTTTTTAGCTGTATAAGTGGTATGTGGAAATCATTCTGGTTCCAAGGCTATAAAGCATGTCTATTCATAGGGAAATACACATAATATAGGAACCACATGTCAGCACCCTGCTCTCCTTTCTCCAAGCCGCTTCATTTTAGCCAGGGACAGGGGATGAGTTCTCTGCAGAAGTTGTCCAGGCAATTGCAAATGTCTTGCTCCCAACATAGCACTGAACAGGCACCACCTCCCCCTTCCCACAAGACCAGGAAGATTGCCTGTACTAGGACAAGCAACTTGACACCCAGGATTGCTGTGTCCTCCCTCAATGCCATGATGGACCCACAGCCGGCCACCAGAAGACATACTACCAGATTACCCAAAGGACAGCATTACACACACTCTTCAGCACGTGCCTGGCCATGTACCTTTCTGATCCAGACTCTGACCTGCTGGCTTAACTTCCCGACTTAACCTTGGACCTGCCTTGGCACGATGGACTTGTCTAGTGATTTCTGGGCTGGGGCTCACCCTGGTTGCTGAGACCAGACCTGCTCTGCTCTTCTTGCTGGAGTGCAGTGGGACTGCTCCACATCTCAGCAAGGCCATTGCCTCTGCTTGCCCTGCTGTCACCCTTAGCTGCATACTCGTTCTCCCTTGCTGCTCCCTGAGAACATGTGTCAGCAATTATGCCAGGAGTTAGTAACCCCAGAGCTACAGAGGAACAGAAGCAGCCAGACAGGAAAGTAACTGGCCTAAATAGGAGCCCAGCTTCCTCTGAAAAATGCAACTCAGGTATGACTAATGCGCCAGAAAGCTCATGTCTCAAGTAATCCCCTGCTCAAGACTTTATCAATAATGCAAAATTGGATTGTGGAATACAAACCCCTTGAAACTTAATAAAAGAACTAGCTTAAGCACCACATTAACTTCATTGAAATTGATGAGTAAAGAAGGACAGCTTCAAAAAAATTACACCTCAGAGCCAGATAAGACCTATCTCCAGGAGACCAGATGAAAGACAAGGAGCTCAGAAAAGCTTGACATCCAGAGTGAAGAGGCTCTGAGTAGAAAACAATGGGTGTAAGAATGAAATACACTTTTCAACCAGATTCTTCGGAACTGAATAGTTATAAATTGAGAGGATTGTCTGTCTAATGCCATTTCAGACATCCCAGTACGTGGCAAAATTTCATCCAAAGATGGGGGTAGGGATGTTGGTACTATGTTTGCATTTGAAAGTCAACCAAAGTGCCACAAATATAGGTGTCTTATACCCAGCTCACTCTCCTGTCTCCTCTGTAGATGCCTGCACTGAAGTCTTTCTGCTCAAATGTCCCATGAGTGTCCCAGCCAAGGAGTGTGCTGAAGGCAGCAGCAGGGTCAGCCAGAGCCCAGGCCGCTGACCCCGAGCAGACTTAGTTTGGCAACACTGCTACAGGAGAATAGACTCCGAGGGAAACAGAACGGAAACTCCAGAAGCAGAGCCATGGGCCTAGAGAACAGAAGATGTACACTGGGTATAGGTCAAACTCGATATTTTATCTTTTGGAAGTAACATATCAAACTGGATGGTGCAGAAAGAAGGGAAGAAAAGTTAAAGACAAACCTATGAAAAGCTAAGATTTTTAAATGAACACACACCATTAATTTATGCAGACTGTGCAAGCAGTGAACTGCAGAGGTAAAGCATGCATGCAAGATCCCAAGACCTGCCAACCAAAATTCCAGTTCTCAGGCTCATGAATGGAGCCTGATCCATCTATACCCTGATTTGGATCCTCATCCTTGGATTAAGGCTGTGCTGGACTCTCTGTCACCATGTTTGTGAGAGGCTTCTTCAGTGAACACCACTTCCCTGGCTAGTTTGAAGCCCAGAGCTGGTGTTTGGGTTGCATATACCTCAAAAGATCCACCCTGCACCATGCCTGCCAGAGCTTCCTCTGAGATTGTACAACAGTCTGCAGTGTCCACCGAAGAGACTGAAGGCATCAGCACTTCACATCAGTTCCACCCACCCTGCATTCAGCACCCACAACACGAATCAGGCAGGCTCCAACAGTACAAGCACAGGAGCCTGTCAGGAGGAATTATCCCCACGTCTTCCTCAGCACTAGCACAAGCCATCAGAACAGCATGGACAAGCCCAGCAGTCTTAAGAACACATTGCAATCCTGGGTGAAAACTTCTAGTCTGGAGCCAGGCTCCAGCCCTGCTCTGAGTACCAGCTGTGGGGAGATAGCTAAAATTAGAGTAACGCAATTTCAATATCCTCACAGAGGCAAATGCGTTCAGTTGCCTCGAGGCCTCTGCAATCATTAATTATTAACTTAATGTCTATCTTCCCTGAGGTATCCATTATCCTGTGTATTAATGGGCCTTCCAATAAGGCATGGGGTAAAAAGCTTGCAGATTACCTGATAGTATTAATGAAAGTTTGCAAATTGATTTGGTTGGATTAGAAAGTGCTTGGCAGTTAGCTGATCTCAGAATTTGGAAAAACAGCAGTGTACAATGAAAGATGCTTTCTTTCCTCTCAGCTTTATCTGCTCAGAAAAGAAGAGGAGCCAAGAATGGCAGTGCTGCCCGTTTGTTCTTTTGGATGCTTCTCTATCCTGTCTCCCATCCAAAGTGTAATTAAGGAAAGACTCCAGCAGAGAACTCAGTTGTAGCAAGAGGTAACATTAATGCTGCCATGTTAAAAATGCCCCTTTGCAAAAGTTAAGTCAATCTTATCTCTAAGACCCAGCTATTTTCTCCAGGCTTCCATATTTTCCCTGCCAAGATATTGGATAAGCCTGAGGGGTCAGATTCACAAACAGATGTCAGTGAACAAACTCCAATCCAGTTCAACACCGAGATCCTCAGAGCTGCCTGTCTAATTCTTTAAATACCTCCAGATCCACAAACATGGAGTGAGAAGAGGGCAACGGGCTGGGTGTACAGACGTTTACTATTTGCACTTTCCTCTTCAATAAGCTCCTGCTTAGCTTATTTTCTGACTCCCAGAAAGCTGCTTTTATAACCCGTTCATTTAACTGAAGGAGTATTTGTTCATTAGCGTTACTTGCAGCAGGATGCACATGTCAGCGTGGGAGTTCAGTCCCTGAGGACATGACAAGACAATTCATACCACAGCACCTGGACTCTAGAAATGCTTCTGTTCCAAGTTTGCAGCTCAGCTTTCATCCCAGTTCCACTGGCTGCCACCTCCACCCTGGTCAAAGTATCACGGTCAATTTGCAAGCGGGGCAACCACACCTCCAGGCTGTTCATGATAAGACTGCCCAATATTAAAAGCAAGCATCTCCCTCTTCCAAAGATAAGGCAAACCTGAGCAGATTATCATTACTGTTTTTCATCCAGAATACCATATGCTTTTAAGAGCCACATGCACAACACACAGCCGTCATGTTTCCAATCTGCCATGCACTTTGCTGGCCCCCTTGTGCTCAAACAGAGAGCTGTGTTCTCCGATTCTATCTGAATGTCAGGGAGTGATTCAATGTGAGATGAAGTAACAGGCTTTGCTTGATCGAATTCTGGATATGTTGCAGTTTGCTGTTTAGTCAGGTAGCACCTGTACTTCAAGCCGAGTAACACAATACTGCTCTTTCATGTAAATTTATGGAAGAAGTTATGATTTTATCCTATATCCTAATAAGGATTCCAACTCAGTTTTTGAAAGGAGAACCTTGTTTGTGCTGGAGTTTTGTGCTTGTTACTTTATCATAATTTAAAATCAAACTAGTCAGAAACTAAATTATTTCCTGCTGAGAAATGTGCCTATATCCTCTTTACCGCTGGCATCTTGTATTCATAGAATGTAGATGGAGAACTTAACATCCATGTTTTCTCTTTTTAAAGTCTCTCCTTTGATCTAGTCATCCATCCAGGAGATTGCTTTGATCCTTGCAGTTTTGCTAATTCCAAATATGCAATTATGCTTATCTGGTCCTGGAGGATCTGAATGTTTCAAGCTGTCTCTCATACACTGCTGGTTTACCAATACACCACAGCTCTAATCAAAACCAACTTGTTCTTGTCCAGAGCACTACAGGCTACAGACTGCTCATCTGCCATCCTCACAAACCCGGGAGAGCCTGGCCACGTCACAGGAGGATAGGTCTCTTTATGGGAAGCAGGATGGAGAACAGGCTAACCTACTGCCTGTAATAGAAAGGAATCTCATTGTGCTGAAAAGTGAGGTTGGTGAGCAAGTGGAAGCGTCCAGAAAGAAATGGCTGGAATGAGGGTTGGAGCTTTGGGCTCTCACAGAGCTGCATTGGCTGGAAACCTATACAGGTCATCTGGTCATGCTGTATTTCCCTCTCTCTTGCACCACTTTTCAGTCATTAAAAAATCGTTGCTTACTGAACTGGAATTTGATGCCAGGAACCAGGAGGTATGTGAGAAACTATCCAGCATAACCCACGTAGGAACCAACAGTAGAATGGAAAGAGGCAAAAATGGCATGGGAAGCAGTTCTCAAAAAATGCAACTATATTCCCCCTCCTTTCAACACCAAGGAGAGTGGGCTGAGACTCTGATTTCAGGCCTGTTCACTGCTTGGTTTTAAATATCTTCTCTCTTATAATATCATTATTCCACATGGGTGAAGACTAGGGTTATCTAAAACTGCCTGATCTCTCCCCAGGAGAGCTGGGAGGGAGACAGAAGAGGAGGAATGCCATTATTTCATGATGGGATCTGAAGTAGTAAGGGATTTCCTTTCAGGTTCCAGAGGATTGAAACAAATTGAGATGCATCATCCTAATGCTTCATTGCTCAGTAGTTTGAAACCACATTATTGCTCAGCACCTGAAACTGACCCGATGGAAGACGTGACCACAGCAATGCTTTTCTCTCTACTGATAACTTCTTGTTTGCCATTCCCCTTTCTCATACTCAGGAAGAAATTAAAACATTTTCAAATATGCTAAAGAGTAATAGGAAAAAATAAAAAAGGAAGCAGAAGATAATTATTTATTTAATAAGTCAGTTGAGAGATTAAACAGGACTTTATTTTGCCAGCCTGCCCTAATAACAACTACTGGTCAGGAGCTCTCAGTAGTTCAGAAAGGTACATGACTGGGGTTCGGTGTCTGTCCTTACAGAGTGAATCCCAATGCCACAAGGGGGTGCAAAAATAAGGGTGCAGCTGGGAAAAGATGTGATGGTCTGTGATGCCAGTGCACAACTCTGTTACACTGCTCCAGTGAAATCCCTTCCAGGAAAGTTGTAGCATTGGAAATGAAAGTAGGTGGTTGTGGTGGAGCTTCTGTGAAGTCAGCTTTCCTCGATACTCTGCAAGGCTCTCGCACAGGCAGAGTTTGCTTCCTACAGAACTTCAGCGGGCACCATTACCTGCAGCTTCAGGCAGGCTCACTGAAACCTCTCAGCAGAGTTGCGTTTTGCAGACTGACTCACTGCTTCAAAGTTGCAGCCTTCTGAACCAGCTTTTCCAAGCTGGATTACTTGCCTGATGTTTGATATATTTCAGTGAACTCCCTTTCTTTGTCTGGGACAACCTTTAAAATTAATTTTTCTTTGTATTCCAGAAGTTCCTGCCTAGTCCACCTCTGGAAAACCTTAACACTATTTTTGCTGGAACAAGGCTTCCTGCCCCAACAGATGATAAGAGCATCGGTCCTATATGTGAGATACAACTGTTGCATGTTTCAGCTTTACATATCAGTGTTTTGCCTGAAAGAGGCAGGTTAATTGTAAGATTGTTTGTAAATTCAGCAGGGGAGGCGTGATTTAAGTTTAAGATGCCAAAATCATTAAGCACTTAGGAAAGATTTTCCTAAAGTTTTAAAAAAGCAACTTGGTAACAAAGTTACATTTTTTGTAACTGACACTTCAAAAATTCCCATTATCTCAGTATTTGAATGGTCGGTTTCAAAAATACTTGTTCTACTGTAACACCTGGCCTCACCAGGTATGAGCAGATACATCGCAGACTGTTTGCCAAAAAGTAGCTTCCTCTTCCTTTGAAGAAAGATGACTCACTGTGTGATTCTACAGACATGGAATTGAAACATATCTGAAACTTGGCATTAGGCAACTGCACTTTTCTGGCCTTGAAACATTGTCTGCAGGGGTAGTGCACCTTTGGTGGCATGGCGTGAAAACAGAGAAAATGGGGGTATATGCAAGTGTATGCATATACTTTCCCAAGTATATGCACCTTGGGAAAAAAAAGAGGAAGGAAAAGAAAGAAAGGGGAAAAACCAAACATGGAATACAAATTATTCAAATCTCATTCCTTTGCACAGACTACAAGCATCAGACAAAGCGTGTAACACAGTCCCAAACCAAACACAAGCACCTAACACACACCATCTGCACAAGCAGCAAGCAATTCAAGCATATTTTGGATGATAGATGTAGGGCTGGCACATATTTATCACTTATCTGGAGATCTGATCATGAGATAAGCAAGAAGACTGTTAAAAAGCATCCGCCTTGCAGCACAGAAATGTAGAAGCTCATCCTCTGGAAGTTGCCCAGATTCAAAAACTGCTGCATTTGATTTTCATGCCTGTTTTACCCTTAAAAGATAGATGACTCAAAGTCACTTGACATTTGTACTAGAAAGCCAGAGCAAACAGACAAAGCTGAATAAAGGCTTCTCTGCTACGTGTGCTAACAAAGAAATGGACAAACATGTCAAGCCAAAAGCCAGAAGCACTGGGAAGCATGTTGGGCAAGACCACAGCTCTTAATAGATCCAGAGAGAGAGGCTGTAACAGTTTCAATGTGGAGTACAACACCAGTGAAGTTAATTATCATGGTAAGCAGGTTACAGTTGGCATTGCTTGTTTAAGACACCTCTTACGTTTGAGGGATGGCTCTGGAGGAAAGGGAAGGGATGGTAATAGGGGGAAAAGTGGAAGCTTGGTCTTCCACAGCATCTAATTGCCTTATGAAGATGTGACGTCATCTACACAGCCACTGCATGCACAGTTACCCTCCTACCAAATCAGCAGCTTCCAAGCTTGATTAGACTGCAGAGCTGGAAAGCATGGGGTTTATATTACAGATCAGAGACTTCTCACAGCTGTTTTAAAAATGCAGCCTGACCTCTGTTCTAAAGCACTTTAGGGAACCTCTGTCCCAGAGTTTGAGAAAAAGGTAGAGCTATAAATGAAAATTGCATTAGTAGTTTCCTTGGTAGTCTACAGAGGAAGGAGAGTAGCAGGCATTTTTTTTTTGCATTTATAAAAGTTATAGCCCAAAATTATATGCAGTGCTTTAGCATGGAAACCCACATTCACTAAAAACGAAAAAATAAAGCTTAAGCACTATACTGCTCAACAGAGAGGAAATGGCATTACTAAAAGACCTAGTACATTAATTGCAGTTTCTAGCATTCTCGTAATCCTGTATGTCTTTGTGATATCTATATAAAAGCATAAACCTTTCATTCTTTCTGAAATAACTCTTTCTATGCAGTTTCATATACATGAAATGTACCAAATTTGGACACTTTTATTTGCAGTTGGCACTATTTCCACGTGATTTCTTGTTAGCGCTTACAGAACTTTGATCCAGTTTTAGCTAAAAATCAAGTGATATTCCACACATTGGTTTTATACTTAAAGAATAGTCTGAAATTAATCCATAGACATACTATTTTATTGCTTTTGCACTGTATTTACTGTTTTACTGCTAGATTTTTGATGGAAGGTAGCAATCATTTAAACATTAAGAACAGTCATCTTGGGGACACAGTTGTCAGATTTAAGGATCAGAAATTATATAGGCAGCTATAAAAGGACAGGAAATGAACAGAACAATATTTCGAGGTCTAGTAACTCTTTGAAGTATTAAAATGAAATGGGAAAACTGTTTGCTAGAATAATTTGATGATTTAAATTATGCAGCAACTCCAGGGGCAGGTAAGACAGCAGATAGCAACCTCTGTGTGGTGTCCTGAAAGAGCTAAGGACATCTTCATCAACAAGGTTTTCCCTCTGAAGCAGGGGCAGGCTAAGACGTGCAGTGTGATCCCATTCTGAAGGCTGGAAACCAGCCCTGACAATTTTAATGCATGGACTGGCACTGGCAGCCACTTCATCGGTAGGAGAGTCACTGGGGGAGCGTTTACAGAGAACAGATCTCTAACATTACACAACCACTTTAGAGGGTCCTGTCAGCTCCCTCCAGATCACTATTTACATGCAGAAAGCGAGTAAACCATCGCTGAATTCACCTTCCATTTCCATCACACACAGCTAAGCATGTTTATGAGCAAGGCACCGAGCACATAGTAATGCACTGCTTTGTGATACCAATCCTAAGAGAATCTGGCATTGTTTGGAAGCGTTTGGTCATCTGAGATTCAAACTGGAAGCCTTTGCTTTCAAAGTTTCATCAATGACTTTGCCTGCTTCTCAGCAGTGGCATTAGCCCAGGCCATACTTCAGCAAGCATTAGCAATTCAAAGCATCTCAAAGCAAGGACATAATCTTTAAAGGGAGTGGAAACCTTCCTTTCCTATGTTTTTTAGCAGTAAAATGGTAGAACCCTAAATTAGCAAAACCAGGGCCAAGTGCAGAAGGCTCTCATGGGAGAGAGGTTAACTTGCTTCTTTCAGATTTCAGCTGAGAGGTTTCAACACCAGGGTAACCTCAGTACTTTCCATGTAGTGAACACTGCAACTCTACTTCAGCAACCAGCTTACAGCAATAACTCTCCTCATACATTGCATAATGAGGTCCCTTCTATAGACCCAGAACCTGTTTAACCCTCAAAAGTGACTTATTCCAGGCTATCAGCCAAGTGAATGCGTAAGTGGAATATATGTAGCTATGATCTTCACAGGCTGGTATTTGTCTTGTCTCAGAAATTGTTTAGGGCAGAGAGGTTAAGAAGAATAGAGTGCAGGTTTAAAAAAGATTTGTTTCTAAGAGACACTTCACTAGATTCATTCAATTTAGTGAAGAAACTAAGGTTAGGCGAATGCCTTTTAGACACTATTGTCTCATAGTAATTTAATACATAGGTTTTTCAAAAGAAGACGGAGAGCAGGTAAGAAATGTTGCACTTCAGTTAGACAAAAAGCTATCTCATTAGTATGGATTAGATCTAAACACCTTAAGAATGGCTGTCAGCCTCCTTACAAGGCAAATCCTACACCCCTTCCTTTTAGACTACAAAACAAGCTATCCAGAGCTTTTACAGACTTACCGACTAGTCTAAAAATATCCCTGAAAGTAAGGAGAAAAAGACACTGGTCTAGATAAAGGCAATTAGATATGGCTTGAATAAAATTCACTGATCAGACAGACATCATTCTCCGACTGTGTTATTCAGCACAACGCCTTCTATCATAAGGGGAAGAAGTCTTCAGAAAGACAGGAGAGAGTAAAACTCCTAGCTCCAAGCCTGCACACAGCCCACACATCTCTCTCTCCAGGCAAAGGACCAGTAGAGCTGCTGCTTGGGGATTTTACAACAGCATGAGGCTGGTTAACTGGGTTTCATCTGCAGCAGGGTGTTTCCAACTTTCTTGGCATCTCCTCAGACCGTTAATGTGACCTTATGTGTAAAGGCAGTGGTGTAACTGCAAGCAGACTCACTTCTACAAAATACCAACAGCAGATGATAACTAAGATAAAACTATATTAAAAAAAAAGTTTTTCTAAGCACTTCAATGTGCAGGTGTTTTCACTCATTTTTATTTCAATGAGATGTCAGACTTGGAACGATGGAGGATAACTGGGAGCCTAGAAGGAATGGCATGGGAAGACAGAGGGACAGGCCAAGCCTGGACTTTACTGAGGGGCCTCAGCAGTCCAGGGAAAGAGGCCAACAGGAACTTCATGAATTCAGCAAAGCTCCACTACCTGGGGACAGCTTAGTCCCCAATGCATAAGTGCAAGCTGGGACCTGATTTTCTGGGCAGCAGCCCTGCAGAGCAAGACCCGATGGTCCTTATAGAAACAAAATGCATGTGTAGTTATTTGGCTGCCGATAAACGGAAGCCAAACAGCAGCTCTTCAGTTCATCTTAAGTCATTTTCAAAACCCTTCAGAAAGAAAAAAGAGTTACATTTCATTGAAAGTGAAGCGATAAGATATTCCAGGCAGAAATAAACCAGCATGCCCCAACATACTCTGAGGATTCACAGAAACAAATAGCTCCAGAAGCAACACTTGTAGGTAGGTTGGAAGTTTTGCATTTCCTTTGGCTTTGTTTTTATCCCATTTCCATGCACCCGGGTGCTGCAAGTGAGACAGGGGTATTGTGACAACCCATCCACTCTCCAGAGTGGGAAGGAGGCACTTAGCCATCATTACAGCTCATGCTGTTCAGGCAGGAACCCAGAACCCCTGGATCCAGCACTGGAAGGTGTGGGGTCTCTGGAGCAGACGCAGCAGCAAATTACCCATCCCCGGAGAGCTATCCTCTGCATAAACAGCTGCATAAACTGCTCTGCAGTGGCAGTTACAATCTGGCTCTGGAGACTTTTATGTCTCCAGTTTCTAATGAGGACCAGTTTAATATTTTTTTTTTTAACATCCTGTCTCCCTAATAAAAGTCAGTTTCAACGTGGAATTGGCTCTAAGAATTGCAGTCCCCTGATCATAAATGCTTTCAAGAGATGTGGAGCAGTGATCAATACGAAGGCTGGATTAAGGTTGAGATTGCAGCTTTTGCAAGTCACACAAGTCACTAAGTACACATGCAGCACAGCAATGTGTAACACCACACACTACTTTGGGGAAGATTCAAAGAGAAATAACACAGTTTAGCAGTAAAGTAGGAAAGTTCACTATAACAGTAACAGCAGATTTTCCCTCCAAAAAGAGGTTTGTCTATGCCTTCTTAGCAGGTGGCATCCTGAGGCTCTGTTAAAGCCCAGAAAAAGCAACTTCTACACTCTGCTGGACAGCAGACGAGTTGGGGTCTCCAGAAGTCATCTTGTATCAGAATTTCCGTTTGCCTTCTGAAACATTATCTTTAGGCTGTGGAAAGCCTAAAGAGTGCTAGTACTTCATATAGCTAATGATATCCCACAGCCTCCTTGGGCAGGACAAAACGGAGCGACTGTCATTACTGCTACTCGGGTATCAGAGTGAGATTAGATCTGCAATCAGGCGTACCTCAGTCCCACATTGCAGGCAGCAGGGCACAACCTACACTGAATTTGTTCAGGAGATTCTTTCATTTCACACTTTGCTTTGAATGTATGACACCCATACAGGCCAACTGTCCAGTACAGATTTGACAGTTGTGGCTTGAAAGAACATTGGAAAGTGCGCAGCAGCTTTGGGACTACTTTGTATTAAAGCAGAGAACACAGATTACCTGAGACACAAAAAGAAGTTAAAACTGCCTCGGCCTTGTCTGTTCCATATTGGTAAACAGCCACTTAGTATAATGAAGAAACAGAGAAGAGAAATTGGGAATCTGAAACCTGCAAGATTCCTGGCTGTTAAGATAAGAAGCAGTGTTTTGCACACATATGCTTTTAACACAACCAGCTGCAAATCCACTGAAGGGCAGGCACCAATTAAATTGCACCATTTTCTTTCTGGTCAACAAGTGTTACTTTGCAGGTGAACTAGTCAGAAGTGTTTCAGTAAAAAGCTGCTTGCCTTCAAAAGTAGTCATTTTATCAGAAGCCTTAGAGACTTTCCAAAAGAAAAGACAAAAGAGTTTACGCTTTTATAGCCTATCTTTAAAATATTAATGGCTTTCTAAAATTAACATTAGATGCTGCAAAGAATGATCTCAAGATGATCTGTAGATTTTAGCAACAGCGATTCCCTAACACAGTCATTAAAAAAAAAAAATATCAGCTGTGATTTCAATCTCATTCCCAAGGATTCAAAGTTAAAATTTTCAGTTCAAATTTTGAAAAAAATCCTTGCCACTGAACACGCGGAAATGACAAATTAGTTTGGGAAATGCTTTCAAACAAACCAAAAAGAAAAATTGTCAAGCTTTTATTTTAATTTTCCCTTGTTTTCCTAAAGTAGGTATCATCTTTCAATCAGCACTAACGTATAGTATGAGATTTGTGTTCACTATACTTGCATGTGTAATGGTGCTGGTATAATTTGCAGCAGATGTACATTTGGGAAGAAATTATTTTCCTCAGAATCTATTTGTGTGGGAGGATGAAGTATGGTTATAATGAAGGTGCTGTGGGAGCTGAATGCCTTTGCATCTCAAGTACAGGTGCATTTGGGTGTAACTTAAACATAGTTTGCAATCTCTCTAATGGAGCATTTATAGCCAATTACACTTGTCATTCACCTTGCAAATACATCTATCTAATTTAACAGCATATGCAGTAAGCAGAAAAATAAAGGATATCATATTAGCTGACAGCAGAATAGAAAGGTTGATATCAGCATCTGTATATATTTCACATTTGGTAGATTTCTGAACCAAAATACAATGAATTCAAATAGTGGCCTCCAATGCCCTTATACTCTCTGCATCAGAAGCCTCCTGTCAAATGTAATTTCCTCCAGGAAGACATGACGCTAGCTGAGACTTTCCAAAACCTGTCCAAGTGATTTGGACACTCACTTCTCATTAGTATTAGCAGCAAACATGCACAAGCATTTCCTAAACGCCTTCAGAAATCTCTGGCACATTTTTGCAGCCGTTAAGTGACTCTTTGGGCAACCCACACTAAAAATGACAAATTTCACATTTGTTTCCCTGTACTCAGATATTCATAACGTCCATGTACCAGATGTCAAGATTTTCCCTCAAAAAGACAGCTGAGATGTGGCAAGAGGGAGGGAAGAGACAGACTTTTGCTGTGCTTGGATTAAAGGGCAATGTTCATATCCCAAAACTGTCTGCTCTGCAGGGGGCTGTATATACCAATTTCAGGATAATTCCACGTTCATTGTCATCTTTTTGTCACCGTCCTAGGCAGGCATGTCACCGTGCTGGGAACAGGGATGCAGAGGAGTGACATGCCTGCACGTGTCATAACCACTGAATCACAAGCACCGTCCTGGTGAGCGCTAATGTGGAGGGAAAGGAAGGGTGAACCACTGTCCGTACAGCCGACAACACGGCCTGCAGAAGAGAGCAGCTATTCTTTTGAGTTACACCTTAGATCATATTTAGTCCCACTTAGGGGTCTAGGAAACACCCTTCCTGCTCCTAAGAAGAAAACATAAACTGCAGAAAAGCCAACTCATTTGTAAACTGACAGCAGATTATATTCTCCCCTTTTCCCACCAGACTGAGAGCCAGAAAGAACCTTCTAAGAGATTTCATTCCTGGTATATCCAGCTTCAACTTTCACGGCCTTAGAAGCCAGAAATCCTTGTAAGCCACTGCTCAACCCGAACGCACGGCGAAGCCCTTCAGACTGAAATGACATCTACCACTCTGTGTTTGACTTCCCCATTTGCCTTTCAGAGCCCTAACAAAGTCAGTCTTACCAACAAATACATAGGCAAATAAGTGAGTAATGCTGAGCTAATCTCCCTTACCTGGCTTCTTTATCTGTTATTTAACTGACATCACTTACCTTTTTTTCAAATGTATTTCATGTATATATGTCTGTTTTCTACAATCTTCTCCATTTCTCTTATCTCCTGTATTTTAATAAACCACATGTCCAGATTCAGTATCTTCTTTAGCAGCCAGAGAAGGAGATATATTTGTTCATTGCAGTTATTAAAATTCTAAACATCTCCCTCCCTTTATTTGATTTTAGTGAGATTCTGGACACTTTCTCAATACCAAGAAGATTGGATTCATTGGAATGTAACTCTGAAAGAAGCCTTGCATCAAAACTTTAATTTCAGTTCAAAACCCCATCAATTTAAGGTATCCCCAGAAGATCTGGACAAGATGAACCTTTTTTAACATTAACTATTCTCAACACTAGTTCAAGATGAGACTAAAATTGTTTTTCACTTCTCAACACTGAAAAAAAAACCACCCCACACACAAAACCTGAGACCATTATTTGGCATTCACATACATGTTAAATCCTGACAGGACTCCTGATGGCCACTTTGCTTAAGCAAGAACACACTTAAACATTTAAATCTGACTTTTTGGTATTATCTTCTCTGTACTAGTGAAATAAACTAATTAAAACAGAGTTCTGTTTTTCCCAGGGGCCTCTTTACTCGTCTGTCACTGGTGACTTTTACACAGAGAGAGCATTTCGTTAAGAGGCTCGTGTCAGCAATTCCAGCATGAGCTCTCAAGAGAGACACCAGTGGTGATTCCTCACCAATTCTTTGAGAAACACCAGTGATTTGTCCCAGTTTTCTCTCAGTTTTCAGTGAACTCAATGTCCTGTAGTTCTGTGGAAAGCCACTCACTGGATATATTGCTCTAGGCACAGCTGTTTAAAGGTACCTCTTGGCCAAAGTGGGAGTTGGAGGAGTTTATTCAAATAAGACTGTAAAATCTGGAGTAATTTTAATTCCTCCCCTTGCAAAAGCACTTTCCCACTCAGAATAAGAACAGTAGGTGCACTTTCCAGCTTCTGGGGAAGAACGTGCTGACGTGGAAAACTTAAGAGCAGTGGCCAAAACCAGGGGCTTTCAGTCCCCCACCAGTTGAAATTTTCCTATGACTTCATAATGTCATTTCAGACCTGTTAGCCACAAAAAGCTCAGAAGACGCATAGTTTTAACTTTCTCTCCACTCCTCCGGGGCCACAGCGGAAGAACAGCAAAATTAATGCCGCAGGCTGAAGAATCTTCAGCTACATTGCTCCAGAGAAAGAGAGCTGGAATTAGGAGTGCTCCAGCTTTGCTGCTGTTATTCCCAGTCCTTTCTAAAGCAGCAACCAAACATCAGTTGTGTCTGTTCCCCACTGAAGGAATTAATCTGAAACTCACACTTTCTCCTGGCAGTGTTCTGCCACCTGCCTGCACGTACGGCATTCCATCAGAGGTCAGGTCATCAGTCTGCAGTCTCAGCACGACCCTCTGGAGGGGAGCCCTCCTACTTCACTTACCTGTGCGTGCTGCCATCTGAACACCCTCCAGACTCAAATGAGCCAGAAGGCAATTCATCTCACCCTAACTCAAGCCTCTGAAATGCCCTCTGCAGGTTCCTCTGCTGATTATAGACACAGCATACTTTAGATCATGCTGCTGACTTCTAAACAGTAGAAGTTAGGGAAGCGAATTGTACCGCTGAGAGGTTGCTCAGCTGCTTTATTTAAATCCAATAACGATGCACTGCAGTGAGTGTCAGCCCTTGAGATTATCTTTCCATCTCTTTTACCAGGTATAACATACAATGAATGAGAGACCTCACCAAATGGGATGCTGTGAACACTGCTCTGTGCTCTGTGCTCCCAGCAAGCTCTCTCTGAACAGTGTACCCACCACATCTTTCCCTGGGTTTTATAATTTTATTCCCCTAGAAGATGCCAGCATTAATGCAAACTATTGCACTGGTCACTGCTGGTTCTGTAAATAATTTCTCAATGGTATATCTTTTTCAAAGCATTTTGAACAATTGAAAATGGAACCACCTTAAACACGCACACATAACTTCCATCCAAGCCTGTCAAACGCATGGTCTCGGAGCTGAATGCATACAGCACTGCAGTTCAGTGTTTTACACCTGTCTGGATCTCTTCCACTTAAAGTCACTAGCAGTTGAGAAGTCCTTCATGAACTCCCTGAATCCTTCTGCAATTCCTCTTCTGCAACTCAAAGCCCCAGCTGGATTTGGTTGGGGGAGCTTGCCTCTTTCTTTTGTTTTGGGGGTTCCCACCACTTCTGGGCCATGAGGGTCAGGAAGGTGTGGTTCCCTTCTGAGATCACAGATTAAACACATTGTCCGAGAGCGGAGTATTGCAATGTAACACGGACTGACTGCTTTATAGCCAGATCCTATTGATCAGAAATGAACATCTCATGCACTTCATCCCAATTTTCCAACTGCACGTAGCTGTTATGTTCATCCACAGCTCCAAACAGTGCGGTTTGTATAGCTGGAGATTGGTCTGCTGAGAAAAAGAGGAAGACTCCCTGTAGCTCACCTTGCAAATAGCTGGAGGCCAGCAAAAGACAGATATGTCTCTGGGGAAGCAAATTCTGTACCTTATGCCTCATACTCTGCCTTTGAGGTATAGCAAAGCAGGTCACGGACAGCCTCGCCATGACAACCTACACAGCATCCTTTTTCTGGACGAAGGCAGGAACCGTGTTGGTGGTGTGTACAGCATCCACTCCAGCTTCCTCAGCAGTCTCCTGGCACAGCACAACAGCACTTCCATCAGCCAGACAGGAACGGCTGCTGCCACCAGAGCGAAGAGCCAGACTGCCGGCATGTGCCCATCTGTACTGGGATGAAGGACTGTTCTCAGGGGGCTGTGGTGATAGAGCAGCACCTCAGGGCCTGGAAAATACAGGAGAGTGCTCTCACACAGTCTATGCTGGGAGGCTGAGTACAATGCAACGCCTCAAGCCCACACAACGACAGCATAAGGCTCTCAGAAGGAAAATTTCAGGAGGTAAGGTGATAGTGCAGTGTTTCAGGCCTGTGCAAGTACAGTGTAGAACTCCTGGAGGGCCCTTGAAGGCCATGTGACACAGCACCACCTCAAACCTGCACAAACACTGTGTAGTGCTCCTAAAAGGACGATTCCGTGAGGCTGGGGATAGGCCCCAGCTCAACCCTGCACAAACACGGCACAGCTCTCTTGAAGGCCCAATTTCATACAGCTGGGGACAGGCAAATAGCTCAGCCCTGCATGAACACCGCTTAGCAGCCTTGGAGAGCCTATTTTGAGGGCCAGGCGATACAGAAGCACCTCAAACCTGCACGAGCACGGGCACAACATTCTTGGAAGGCCCGTTGGGTGAAGACAGAGACAGGGCACTGCCTCAGACCTGGACCCGCATTGCGTAGAGCTCTCGGAAGGCTGGTTTTGGAGGCCGGGAGGAGACCATCGCCTCAGGCCGGGACACGACACACAGCGCCGCCAGAGAACGGCCCCGGG
>VZTM01040204.1:448791-499890 GCA_013400555.1 Jacana jacana
GAGCGGAAGAGGCGGAGCGGGGCGCGGCGCGCGTGCGCAGTGGCCTATGGAAGCCCGGGGCGCCGCCGGTAAAGGCACGGCGGCGGCGGCGGCTCCGGCCTAAAGGCGAGGGGCTAGAGAGTGTGGCGTCCGCCGGCCGGGGGTGAGGACGGGATGGCAGCGCCCTGAGGATCTCGGTGAGTCCTTCACCTCGGTGGTGGGCAGGGCCTGGGGTCGTGGGGCCTTGCAGCGGCGGGAGGCTGCGGTTGGCCCGGGGCAGGCAAGGCGGGAAAGTGGCCTTCATACGGGCAGAGGGTTCGTGTGGGAGGAGAATGGGATGGGGGGTAGGTGTGTGGGGGGATCGGAGCCTGTGGGGCAGGCTTAGGGAGGATGGAGGGCCTTAGAGGGGGACGACCGGTCTCTTCCTCCAAAGAACAGGCGATGGGACAGGAGGAAGCGGTCTTGGGCTGTGCCAGGGGAGGTTCAGGATGGATGTCAGGAATAATTTCGTTGTCGGAAGGGTTATCAGTTATTGGAACAGGCTGCCTAGAGAAGTGGTGGAATCGCCATTCCTGGAGGTATTTAAAGGATGGGTAGACGGGGTTCAGTGGTGATTTTGTTAGTGTTAGGTTGGTGGTTGGACTAGATGATCTTAAAGGTCCCTTCCAACCCAGACAATTCTATGTTTCTATGACAACCGGGTCCAACATGGGAAGACGGCTGTGGGGCAGGCCTGCGAGAGAGGGGTGTCAGCTGGGGGCTCTGAGAGGCCCCATGGCCCACACTGGGCATCAGGGTACAGGGATGGATGGCCAGAGTGGCTCAGTATCTCCTCTCTTGCTTACAGAACACACAGAGTAGGCTGGATGCCCACAGGCAGCAGGACTCTATCACAGGCTGCCCGAGCACTCATCTGGGGCACAGGACTATTCTTTCCTTGCACACAGGTCTGCTTGCCAAGATCCTGCCTTTGCTGCCTTGGTATCTCCAGGGCCAGCCCCAGTTACTGGTACCAGCTGCTGTTACGGCGCGTATCTCTCCTGTCCCCAGACAGAAACCAGGGTGGTGGTGCTGGGGCTTTCCATTTCTCCCTGCTTTTGAACACTTGGCTTCGCCAGGCCTGCACAGCTGCAGAGGACATGGCAGAGCAGAGGTACTGTGTGGACTATGCCAAGCGCGGCACAGCAGGCTGCAAGAAGTGCAAGGAGAAGATCGTCAAAGGAATGGTGCGCATCGGAAAGATTGTTCCCAATCCTTTCACGGAGTCTGGCGGGGACATGAAGGAGTGGTACCATGTGAAGTGCATGTTTGAGAAGTTAGATAAGGCCCGGGCCACCACCAAGAAAATCGAAGACGTCACAGACTTGGAAGGATGGGAGGAGCTCCAAGATGAGGAGAAAGAATTAATCAACAAGCATATCTCAGGTGAGAACAAAGCAGCACCCGGGGTACTTTTCTGCTTTACTTGTTTTCAAAATAATCAGCCACACAGCTGAGCCTTTACCACGCAGTCCTCACTGATGTGCTAGTATGACCCGGTGACAAGGTCAGTAGCGCTGCTTAAAGCTGTTTCTCGGTTCCATAGGAAAGGGATGAAGTGGTCATTTATACAATGGCACTTGTTAATTCATTTGCCACAACTGATCGTGGAGAAGTTGTAGGTAATTTAGTTTGTGTGCAGACACAGGCAGACAAATCCCAGGACGAAGCATCAGTTACTTTCCATTTTCACTTTTATTTTCCATATATTTTACTGAATTGTGTAGTCTTTTACTTTCTGATGTCTAACAAATATTCCTTCAATTTTTTTCTCCCCAGTACTTTTAAGTCTTGTTTGTTGCAGTGTATCTTACAGAATATGTTGTGGGATGTATGAAATTGTTTCTGACTGTTGGTTTGAACCTTCCTATTTTACAGAAGCTAATTCCAAGGCTGCAAGTACACCGAAGAAAAAAGTGATAGTCCAAGCGAAGCTCACTGCCACGGGACAGCTAACTACGAAAGATCCATTAGCTCTCATCACTCCATCACCAAAGAAGTTCTCTGGCTTCACAGGTAGGGCTCAACAAGCCAGTTCTGGGAAATCCTTTTCTTCCAGTACCAGCATCAGAGGTGTTTTAACTTGGCTGAGATCAGATGTTTAGCTATAGGAGATGGCTTAGTGCTAAGTACTTTTTTAAAGCCTGGTTTGCCAGGAGCTGTTCGTGCTGTCTTAGGCTGTCAGTCTTGAAAGAACTGATGTTTGAGTTTCTAGTATTCACAAGGAAACAAACTTTATGCAGGAACCCACGTTGTCAGGCTGACTCCACTCCTGCCATAGTCCATTGGCCAACTTCAATCAAACTGCGAAGGTGTACAGTTAACAATATCCTGTGTGGAGCTCAAAATCTGTAAAAAACTGCTTGTGAGAGGTTCACGGTTGTAGTGTTCATGGAATGGAAAGCTGTTACTCCTCAGCAGCTTGTCCTGAGGAAGAGCTGCCAACAGGACAGTCAGTGGGTGGGCTCTGACTGAGCTGACACTGACCTGAAACACCCTGAGCACGTGTTGCTTCATGCACAGCCAAAGAGATGAGAACGCGTAGGGGTGTTAGTATTAGTGAGAGAAGAGGAGATGGGTGTGTTTTTACCCCATTTTAGAAGTGACCCTAGGAAACCATCTTGCTGGAAAGGGCGAAGACCTACATAGTTGAAATAAAACAGAAGCATCTGCCAGCAGGAATTCCTTTCACCAAATTTTAATCATATTTCTCTGGTAGAATTAAGGTCCAGAAAATTCTGGTGTGTTAGAGCAAAACTAATGAAAAAGTAGTTTAGATTTTTTTTTTAATGGCAATTTTTCTGAGCACCTCAGCACAAGAGAGATCTGGAGGGGCTGGAGCGAGTGCAGAGGAGGGACACGGAGCTGAGGAAGGGCCTGGAGAATCAATCTTATGGAGAGCGATTGAGGGAGCTGGGACTGTTTAGTTGGAGGAAGAGGAGGCTGAGGGGAGACCTCATCACTCTCTACAGCTGCTTGAAAGGACATTGTGGAGAGGTTGGTGCTGGTCTCTTCTCACGGGTAATTAGTGATAGAACAAGAGGGAATGGCTGCAAGCTGCAGCAGGGTAGGGTTAGGCTGGACACTAGGAAAAAACTTCCCAGCAAGAGTGGTCAGAGCCTGGAATGGGCTGCCCAGGGAGGTGGTGGAGTCCCCATCCCTGAATGTGTTTCAGAGTAGACTGGATGTGGTGTTGGGGGATCTGGTGTAGGGGAGAACTTTGTAGAGTGAGGCTGATGGTTGGACTGGATGATCCCAAGGGTCTCTTCCAACCAAACTGATTCTATGAATTAAAATGTAAAGTCAAAATTTTGGCATAGCATGTGTCGTTATCCAGTTCTGAACCTTTGCCAAAATACTGGGATTGTTCTTTTCATTTTAACAAGCAGAAATAGCTTCAACTTCAAAACCTCCTTTTACTTGTTACAAAAGCAATTTCTTATGTCTTCGATGCAGCCAAGCCAAAGAACTCAGAAGATGTCTCTGCAAACTCTGCCCCCAAGTCTAGCCTTTCTGCCAAAAAATGCGACCCGAAGCACAAGGACTGCTTGCTGCGCGAGTTCAGGAAGCTGTGTGCCATGGTGGCTGAAAAGCCCAGCTACAACGTGAAAACACAGATCATCCAGGATTTCCTGAAGAAGGGATCTGGAGGAGGTATGATTCCTGCTTGGCATTCTCAGCAGATGAAAGCCCTCTCAAAAAGCAACCTCAAAGTATTGTTTCAAAAGCAAGGGTGACAATCCAATTGCTGTGTAGTCCAAGCTCTGTGCTGTGACAATTCCTGGACCATGCAGATAGTGTTTGTAAAGTGAACTGTTCATCTAAGTAACAAATTCAGCCTAGAATGGCTCAGTCTAGGATTGCTGGGAGCGTTTGTAGGTGCTGCCAAACTCAGTGCTGAGATCAGATTTGGGGGACAATTGTGGCTGTTTCCCCTACAAAACCTTCTTTTATGTGACACAGAACAGCATAGTGGAAAGAGGAAGCTTCAACTGTGGCAGGTTTTTGCCCAGGTTCAGGCCAGTGGGCACAACCAGCCAGAGTCTATATAGGAAAACTATTTGTGAGAGTTTCTAATGGGCTGTGCTGGTTTTGTTTCCAGATGGTTTCCATGGTGACGTATACCTGACCATTAAGTTGCTGTTACCAGGAGTCATCAAAATTGTTTACAACTTGAATGATAAGCAGATTGTAAAGCTGTTTAGTAGGATTTTTAACTGCAGCCAAGAAGAAATGATCCGGGACCTGGAGCAGGTGAGTACAGACAGCAGTTCTCTTAATTTCTGCTGTTGGGTTGCTTGGTATGGAAATTATGGAATGGATTTTGGGTGTTTTTTTTTAGTCCTATTGGCAAGATTGTTAGCTTGATTGTCAGAATGGGAGATGAGCTGTTTGCGTAGCACTTGTCGCCATCTGGAACCTTTAGGAAGTAATGTTTGAGCAGAAAGCAAATAGAACAGAAATTCACCTGCAAAACTGTAGAAAGCAAGACTAAAATATCTAGGCAAGGGGGGGCTGCATCACACTTTGCCTGAACTGCTTTGTCTAACACATTCCTATGTAACTGATCTACCTTTTCTTTTTTTTAGTAACACAGTGTATCAAAAACTGTCATTCAATTAACAGATCTGATGCCGTGAGCTTAAACGGCAATTAAGCTGCTCTCATTCAATTGCCAGTGCTCATGTGTGTGCATTTAATTCCTGTTGGTAATGAACTACTCACACTTCTGATCCACTGCAAGGTGGAACAAACAGGGGAACTGGGTAATGAAGCTAGTTCTTTCACCTGTGTTTATTGCCTTGTTATATACTGCCTTCTAGTGACATCACTAGACAGTTTCAGATCCTTGGATTTACAAGTGGATTCATCCTGAGGAAGTAAAAGGGTCTGTGATGCTGCAGCAGTGAAAAATAGAGCAATGAGATGATACTGGTACTCTTATACTTTTTTTATAAATAAAACAGCAGGGAAGCTTTATTCTGTGTCATGGCAGCTTTTTCTAATGTTGATTCCACCTCCTTCATGCAATCCCAGCATCATTCTTCTGCTTTATCCTACTTATGGAAACCCTGATGAATGAATCCCCAGTGGTGTCCCTGTTTTCTAACCGTAGCTCTGATCCAACCCCGTGTTTTGTTTTTGGAGACAGGGAGATGTTTCCGAGACCATACGCCTCTTCTTTGAACAGAGCAAGACTTGTCCTCCAGCAGCCAAAAGTCTCCTGACCATCCAAGAGGTGGATGAATTCCTGATCCAGCTATCAAAGCTTACTAAGGAAGATGACCAGCAAAGTGTGTTGCAGCATCTCACTCGCAGGTAAGGAAAGTAATCAGCCTCTGAAGGTTTACCCTAAATCTAGGAGTGGTTATCTACAGGTCATGAGCTGGAGTAGGTGAAAAACTAATCATGAGCCACAGAGACTGACATAACATGTGTAAGGTGCTGGTGCTGTGGGTGGTTTGATTCAGACACCTTGATTGCTGACCAGCAATGGAGAACGTGTACAGCTCCTGTTCACGCCAGAGAATCATCCTTGCCTGTCAAGACGCTGTTCAATCGGTGCTAAACTAAACAAGTGGCTTCCAGAACTGCCTTAATGGTACTTAGCTGTTAATTAAGTTGCTGATCATAGGTGTGTTGGGAAAAGACTTCAAGCCACTTAGACAGGGTAAGGACTCTGTCTGGCTCAGTCTGTGTTGATCTGAGACTGAGGACATTACTATCCCTCTCAGTGTGTTAATTAAGTGAAGTTTGGAAGGTGCATCAATACTGAGTCAGAATTCATACTGGCATTCAAACATAAAGATTCTAAATAGCCTTTTGGATATTCTTTTGTGCCTCTGAGATGTCACTAGGAACGCGTGTCCTCATTTGAGTTTAAACTGTACAGAAGGAGAGGACTTTTTTTGAGAGGCCTGAAGGAGTTTTTTCAGCTGGAAGGTATTCAGTTAAATGTCTGCTATTTCTGCACCTTCTCTCCCGCTTCAGGTGCACGGGCAATGACTTGAAATGCATTATCAGGCTGATAAAGCACGACTTGAAAATGAACGCTGGAGCAAAGCACGTGTAAGTCCTGCCTGTCGTTGTAAGACAAAACCCGAAGCGGGAATTAGCCTCCTACGCCAGGAGCAGCAGACCTGAGGGTGACCCCTGTTTCCCTTCTGAATTTTTGACAGGTTGGATGCTCTGGATCCCAACGCTTACGAGGCGTTCAAAGCGTCACGCAACCTCCAGGACGTGGTGGAACGAGTCCTGAAGAACCAGCAGGAGGCTGAGAAGGTGCCGGGCCTGAAGCGAACCCTGAGTGTGCAGGCCTCCCTGATGACCCCGGTTCAGCCCATGCTGGTAAGGTTGGTTTCCCCCCAAGGGTAACAACTCAGCTGAGTGAAAGATGGGGTTCTCCTGAGTACTGTCAGAGACCTTCACCTCTAAGAATCGGTGGAGAGAGAAGTGACTGCATGTGCTATGAGCTAACAGAGTGCACAGCGCTGATTTTTAATGTTTAATGCCATTTTGTAAAGTATTTTCTACCAAGAGGCTACTTGCACCTTCGGTGCCACTGCAGAAGCTAAAATCTTGCCTTGCTTTCAGTCCAGAAGTGATTTGTTTCTTTGCTGTCACTGCAGACATTGATCCTTTCTCTGTAAATAGCATAAGCTTTCCATTGGATCAGAAATTTCAGTAAGTTTGGGTTTTTGTTTGAACTAATCAGGATTAAATATTTACTTCTGGGCTAAGCACACTCCTACAAAAGGCACAGTGCTTACACCTTTAAGTATTTAGAGAAGATAAGCACTGAAAAGCTGTAATTATCTGGGTGTATGCAGATGACTGTAAGCAAAGGAGTAATTAAGCAAAGGGAAACTTGGACTTGTATCAGAGACAAAAGAAATATACAAAGGAACTGGTGGCTCGTTCATGGAACTTAGATAAGCGCAGCTTTATTTTTAAATATATCATCTGAGTTTCTTTGGCAATTATTTCTCTCTAAGGCTGAAGCCTGCAAGTCAATCGAGTATGCCATGAAGAAGTGCCCGAATGGCATGTACGCAGAGATCAAATATGACGGTGAGCGGGTGCAGGTCCATAAAAACGGAGATCACTTCAGCTACTTCAGCAGGAGCCTCAAACCCGTCCTCCCACACAAAGTAAGCTCCTGGAAACTCTCGCTTTTGTTGTGCCTATAAACAGGGCTGAATTTCACGAGACTCTCTACAGGCAGGGGGAGGATGCTTTCTGTTGCAGACCTGTTTTTCTGATTTCTGTAGATACTTGGAACCTGGAAAAGCAACACCCGTTTGTAATTGGAATCTATTAGTTTTGGTGGATGCTAAGAGCTTGAAACTAAAGTTAAGCTGCCTGTCTCAGAGTCCTCATTAGGCACTGCCTTTTGGGAGGCTGGATGCCACTTATGTGATTTGGTTGCATTTGTTCAAGATTCATTTTTCTATTAGAATCATAGAACCATAGAATCATTCAGGTTAGAAGAGACCCTTGGGATCAGAGTCCAACCATCAGCCCCACTCTACAAAGTTCTCCCCTACACCAGATCCCCCAACAGCACATCCAGTCTACTCTGAAACACAGTCAGGGATGGGGACTCCACCCCCTCCCTGGGCAGCCCATTCCAGGCTCTGACCACTCTTGCTGGAAAAAAATATTGTCCTAATGTCCAGCCTAAATGTTTTTTCCTAATGTCCAGCCTATTTGTGCCATCTGTGCCACGATAGAAAGTAAAGCTAGTGCAGATGTGCCTACACCTGCCTCCCTCACGCTTCTGGAGAAAACACCTGTGTTGGGGTGAGTCTCTCTCTTCAACCAGTTGATGTATTTTTCTTTTCCTTTGTCCCCAAGGTAGCCCATTTTAAGGACTTCATCCCTCAGGCTTTCCCTGGTGGGCAAAGTATGATCCTGGATTCAGAAGTTCTTCTGATCGACAACAAAACCGGCAAGCCGCTTCCTTTTGGGACTCTGGGTGTGCACAAGGTAAAAAAAAAAACTAAGATAAATTGTAAAATTCCTTTGTTGTGGTTGGAGAAGGGGTTGTTCTGCTGATTCAAAGGCAGCAGAGTGAGCAGTGTGCAGTCTGCTGTCGCGGGATAATTTGAGATCTGGTGCTCGATACAGCATTCAGGGAAAAGGAAAAATAAACCTGAGGAGGCTGGTATTGTGAAAGGAAAAGGTACTGCTGTAGTACTGCTATTGCTGTAGTGCAATAGATATTGGCCTGATCACAGCAGGACAGTAAGAAAGAGCTGTATCTTCTCTTCAGCTGGAGACAAATATTAAAAAAAAAAAAATTTGGAAAAATCTGGGCGTTCTGTCATTGCTTTGTGTGTGTGTGTGTATGTCGGACCGGAAGACCCCAGGGATGCAGAGTATTTGGTCAGTACGAATCTGATGTAGTGCTTATGGCCAGACTAAATGGTGGTGAGGAAGAGGACAGGAAAATGAAACTGTAAGTGCTTTAATTTAAAGTAGGCATTAATCAGAAATCTCTGGAAGGCTTCCATTGCCTGAAGTTGTTAATATTTGTGCTGTTAATTCCCTGGAAATGAGCATGTTCCATCTTTTTGATTTGTGCTTTGACACACTCTAAATCTTAATTCTCAGAATACTTTTAGGAAGAAGCCTAAGGCTATTATAATTAAAATATCCTGGAGATAGAAGTACATCCTTTTGGTTTTGTTATTTTTCTCAAACTCTGTATCTCTGCTGAGACTGCAGATTTCTTTTAATCCGTTGTCATTGTCTTTCAGAAAGCTGCTTTCCAAGATGCCAACGTTTGCCTGTTTGTGTTTGACTGCATCTACTTCAATGACATCAGCCTGATGGACAGGTATGTGTCTGCCATGGAGTCAGAGTGGTCAGACTGGTTTCCCAGCATGAACTTGCTGGAATAGGCTCTGGGAGCAGAGTGGGGAGAGAGCGCACAGGAACTGGTCCCAGTGGCCTTTTGTCCCTGGAAAATCAAGACAACACGGGAGAATCCTTGCTGTGCTGAGGAGTTTCACTGTGGAGCCCCATCTTGCTCTGCAGTTCCAGGATAGAATCATAGAATCATTCAGATTGGAAGAGACCCTTAGGATCATGGAGCCCAACCATCAGCCCCACTCTACAAAGTTCTCCCCTACACCAGATCCCCCAACACCCCATTTAATTGACTCTGAAACACAGTCACAGCATCTCTTAGTGTTCACGTTCCTGCTGAAATTGCTTGTTTGTCCTCAATTATCTCTGCCCTGGTTTAGGCCTCTGTGTGAACGTCGCAAGTTTCTCCACGATAACATGGTTGAAATCCCCAACCGGATCCTCTTCTCGGAGATGAAGCACGTCACAGTGAGTTCAGTGTTAAAATAGCATCCCTGGCAACCCTTATAGATTCCTCTCTGGACACCCCATCATTGCTCCTGTACCACCTGGCCTTTTTTACGATGAAAACTGCAAATCTGGCAATTCCCTCTCAGAATGGTTCTCCCTCTGGTCTGTGTGCCAGACTTATTGGGCCAGTGTTGTCCAGGAGGGCCGTGCCTGTGCTCCCATCCCCGCTACAGCCACTTTAGTAGAGTCTCAACTTGCACATCTCTTTTTTATCTTATTTTTCTGGCTTCTTAATGATTTTGTAGCCCTTGTCACTTGGAGGTTGTCAGGAGGAGCTAAAGCCTCATGTGGCTTAGTCTGTGCTGCACGATGCTGAGGTCCATGGAGGAGACTGACATGATTAAAGGGAACTAGGCTGCTTCCAGTTCCCATACTGTCAACCTCAAGGTCCACACAGCCCAGATAACATCCTGAGGGCTGAAACCAGTACTCTGACAGCAGCACGCTCGGTTTCTCCTTGGATTGGTGCACATAAGCCCTATGTGTCATTATTTTTCCCCACTGCTACTGATGCCTGGAGCATCTTGGTTCTGGTGGAGAATGCTTAGAAGTTTGGGGCATTTTGGGAAGAAGAAAAGGGCAGAGGTCCCAAGGCAGTGGGAAAGAGGAGCAAGCAGGCACTTCTGGATGAGGAAAATCTGATCTTTTACATATGGGACATGCTCAGGACACAATCAGTGTGGCTACCTCATCTCTGAGGAGCATTTCTAAATGAACCTCCCTCATCTTGGGGCGTATTTCCAGTGTAGTCACTGGCTGTGCAGCAAAAAGAACACGTACGGGACTCTCCTTGCAAAACTGTTATGAAACTACCCATTCATCTCTCTGCAGTTGCTCTGGGTTTAGTGCAGCACCACTCTGAAGCCCAAAGACCACAACCCTTTTACAGTCTTGAGCTAATGGTGATTCCTTTCCTTTTCAGAAAGCTTCAGATCTGGCAGATATGATCACCCGAGTCATCCGTGAGGGACTGGAAGGACTGGTGTTAAAAGACATAAAGGCAGGTTCACGTTTTCTCTTTGCTGGTGGATGCTGGGAATTGGGGAGTAACAGCAGAGTGAGGACTGTGGATGGTGCACACAAGGCTGAGCATCCTTCAAACACCTTCAGGCTCTTGTTGATGCTGACGATCCAATCCAAGCTGCTCCTTATGAGCCTGAGCGCTGCCGTGCTCTTGTGTCATTAAGCCTCGTAAAAGCAAGGGCTGTTTGAGGAGATGCCTGTCCACCAGGTGACCTCCTTTTGTGACTGGGGGCTCTTGCTGTGTTTTGCACAGGGTAATTATGAACCAGGAAAACGACACTGGCTGAAAGTGAAAAAGGACTACCTGAATGAGGGTGCGATGGCTGACACCGCAGACCTGGTGGTGCTGGGAGCTTTCTATGGACAAGGCAGTAAAGGTAAGCCTCTGGAGCTGGCTTCAGTTAAAGATTTGTCAGTTCAGAAAACTTGAGTTTTTTCCCATTCCTGGCCTCCTGTAGCATTTGGTTTCCTACCAGAGTGAGTGTGGCTGTTGCAGTGACCGTTTGCTGCAGCCCATCACATGCCAGGGTGTGAGTTCAGTGTGGGTTAGTTGGCACAGCAAAGCCTTGGCTCTTGGGCTCTTGGCTCTTGGCTCCTGTGCGGCGCAGAGACTCCCTTCAGCGTTGCATACAGGAGCTGATGCCGTGAAGCCATCTCAAGCCTCAGGCCCTTTTGACTCACAAAGGTGGAAAAGGGTTTTGGTTCATCGCTTTGCTTCTCCCCTCCTGCAGGTGGGATGATGTCCATCTTCCTCATGGGCTGCTACGATCCCAAGAGTGAGAAGTGGTGCACTGTGACCAAGTGTTCCGGTGGCCACGATGATGCCACCCTGGCGCGGCTGCAGACAGAGCTGGATATGGTGAAGATCAGCAAGGTGAGAGGGGCTCTGGCACAGAGGTGATGGAGGGAACACTCAGCAAAGGGCTTGGTAAAACCTTGCTGCTGAGCTATAGCTGAGGTGCTGGCCAAGCGCAGGATTGAAGCGCTCTGCTGGGAATGAATAGAGGCTTAATTAGAGTTAAAGCAGATAAACTGCTCTGACATAAATGAGATGTGGGTGCAGCCGGCTCTGATGCGAGGCGCTGTCTGAGATCTGTACTCAGACACTGAGTGGGAAGCCAGGCACCATCTGTTCCCTGCTAAGACAAAGTTTTATTGGGAAGAGAAGCTCCAGTACCGGGATTTTTTTGGCATATTGCGATTGGTGAAGGCGGTCACTAGAGGGGGCTGCGGGTGAGAAACGCTCGAGTGGTGTCTTGGGACTCCAGAGCCCGGCCTGATGGAGTCAGGACTTTTGGGGAGTGACTTTAGGTGAGGAATCTTAACTTCTTGAGACTTGACAAATAAACAGAGCTGAATTTTAATCTTTTCTGGACATCCCTAAGGACATTTGCATCAAGGTTACAGAATCTTAAAAAACCCAAAACAGGGTAGTTTGATATGAATCACAATTGGAGCAACAGGGTTACTGTTTTACGTGTAGAATGACAGCAGTTGAGAGCTGTGTTACACAGTTCTTGTGACTTTAGAGACGAGAAACTCCTGCAGATCAGTGCCCCTCACACTGCAGACTAAGGCAAGATTCATCCATACAAGGGCAGAGCCATACCTATATGCTAATCTACTCCCAGTTATCTTATTTTGTAGCAATAGGTTGGTGTGTGATCCCAAAGACTATTATCTATGGTTTGTGCTTTTCACTTATAGGATCCCAGTAAAATTCCAAGGTGGCTGAAAATTAACAAAATCTACTACCCTGACTTCATTGTCCCAGATCCAAAGGTAAGCACTGTCTTAGTCATTTAACTGTTTTCCAGCCCTGATACAGCGATCCAGTGGACTTTAATTAACTGCACTCATTGTCTCTGTTACAAGATTAGTTTTCATACTTGGAACAGGAAATTCAGCGGGTTTTTATCTCTGAATCTTGCAGGTGCATTTGAGGCTAAAAGCTTCATGAAGAAATCATACCTGCAGCACTTCTGGGGAAAGATTCCCTTCCAGAAGTGAACTTAACTTTAAACTCAAGGCATGGAGAATCAGATTGGAAACAGTTGAAGCACAACTGTAACACAAAAATTGCTGTTGTTTTACAACATTTCTCAGTATGTTTGTGCTGTGTGGTCTGTCAGAAAAAGGTGTTATTTAGAAATCATGTCTCAGTTGAGGATCTCTGACTGGATGCGGAAAAAGAGAAGGTTTTGTACTTAACGTGCCCGGGACGGTCAGTTTGTGTAGACAGAACTCTGTGTGCTGGGGTGGGGAGGGGGGATGGTGCAGAAGCAGAGGACCACAGATGTGTTGGAGACAGGAGTGTGACGTGACTTCCTCAATGCTGTGTTTAGAAAGCCCCCGTGTGGGAGATCACCGGGGCTGAATTCTCTAAAGCTGAAGCCCACACTGCAGATGGGATCTCCATTCGCTTCCCGCGCTGCACCCGCATTCGAGATGACAAAGACTGGAAGACAGCCACCAACCTCCAGCAGCTTAAGGTGAGTCAGTGCAGTTATGGCTGCAGCCTGTGTGAGAATAAGTTCTGACAAGTCTATATTTAAGGATACAAATTCCAATAGCAGGGTATTAGTGAAGGTACCCACTGACCGGTACCTTTGAGGGCACGTTACACGGTCAAGTTATTCCAGGCTCAGGCTGTTTGCTGATTTATTTTGATCTGAATCTTACTCTTATGGGGCCTCTGGAATCTTTGAACTTGTGTTGTGCATTTTCAGGAGAGTCTGTGCTGGCAGTTAGTTCTGTCAGCTCCTCTAGGAGCCTTTTGTGGGGAGGCATTTCCTTCCTGAAAGAGGTGACCTCTATTCTCTGAACTGTTTATGGTCATTCGGTCTCCCGTTAATTGCTGAGATGAGGGGAGGCATCTGGGAAGCGACTGAGGATAGTCTGGCCCAGTTCCCGGGCAATCAGCCAGGACCCCTGGGGCTGCCCCCACCCCACCAAGCTCCTGTGCCTCCTTTGCTGACAGAAAGCGGTTGGCTTGCTGCCATCCCCAGCAGTAAAGTCAGCTGTTGATGAGCTCTCTTCTCAGTCTAGTCCTCTGGGCTGTCTTCACACTGCCTACAGGGATGCTGGCAGCAGTTGTAAATGCTCGTTAAGCCGTGGAAGCAAGGAGTTTTTCAGCCCACCTGCTGTCCCTCAGCCTTTCTGGCTCCCAGCACAGATAAAAGAGAGAAAGGTAAAACACCCCCTTCAGACAGCCCGTTTCGTGAGCGAGGAACGGGTATTGTTCATTTTTCAGGCCAAGGAGCCAGGCTTGGAAGAGTTTCTCTGTAATAGATCATGTAAATAGGGTTTTTGGTACCATCCCTTAATGTCAAGCAGCTGGGTGGGACGCAGAGAATTTAAGTTGACAGGAAAATGGTTACAAAGAGGTGCAGGAGGAAAAAGCGTATGAAGGAACACTTCAAGGGGGGTAATAAACTGGAGGAGACCATATATTACAGCTGGTGTCTAGTATGGGAAGCTTCACTGTGACTAAAGGCAGTGCTTTGTTTCTGGTGGGACAGGAGCTGTACCAGCTCTCCAAAGAGAAGGCCGACTTCAGCGTTGTTGCTGGGGAGGAAGATGAGTCCACGGCTGGCAGCAGTGGAGAGAACGAGGGAAATTCCAGGTCTTCCACACCACCCAGCACTATTAAAACCCCCCCAAGCAAGTCACCTGCAAAAGCCAAGAAGCCAGAAGGTGAGGTGGTGCTTCCCAGGGAGAGGAGCCTCAGGGGTCTCTGGGGCAGGCGGGCTTTGGATCTTTGCCTCCTGTCAGATGCTCAAAGGTCCCATGGCAGCTCTCATGTGCTCGTCAGGGCTAATGGGCAAAGCTCTTCACCCCTTGGCTTGGCCTGTGCTGTTCGTAGCAGGGATTGACCATCTGAGGTGTGCTAGGACTGAGAAAAGATGGAAACAGCACGGATGATGCTGTTTGGGTTGGTGCTTGGGCGACTCATTTAGACTAAAAGCTCTGGGAGATTATCTGCTGCCTAGAACAGGTACCTTGAACCTTGTGATTCCAGTTACAGTTAGTACCCAAACCACTTCGGAGTGACTTCTCTGGGACTCCAGCCACTTTTAGTCTTAGGAAAAGAAGGTCCATGTAAGATTGGTCTGAACAGCAAACCTGCTGCTCCCGTTCCTGCAGATCACGTGCCCTTGGTTAGACATTTCTGGCCATGAAACTGCTATTTGGTTTTCTTTAAATGAAATTCATACATATAAATAGAGCACCTAGATGGGGAGGGGATTTCTGGGTAGTGAACTGCCAAGCTGTGAAATGAGTTTGCTTCACCGGCACTTTGGGACCGGGGAATAATGTGAAGCGAAGTTCTGAGCTGTCTCAAGAAGGCAGCGTGGTGACAGCAAGCAGGGAAGGTGAAGAGCAACATCCTGGAGAGGAATCATAGAATCATTTGGTTGGAAGAGACCCTTGGGATCATCGAGTCCAACCATCAGCCATGATGTGAGAAGATGCCCTGGGCCATCTGCAGTAGAAAGATTTGTCTTACCAGTTACATCCTAACTCATGGACTTTCCAGAAAGGGGGGGGAGGAAGTTTTGCCCCTTTTTACTCTCTTCACTCATCTCCCCCATTTAATACCCATCCAGAATCTGGACAGACAGCACAAATGAGATACATTTTTCTTTTCAGAGAACAAAGCAGCTATTGGATCCCCTCAAAAATCAGAGGAGAAACGAGGGGAGAAGAGAAAAGCATCTGAGATGGATGACAATGAAAAAAAGGTATGGAGAGCTGGGGTGGGAGGAAGCTGAGGTGATTTCAACTGTCTGCTCACTTCTACCTTCCATCTGAAAGCCTCTGGAATCTCCCTATAGCAGCACCCTCAACTAGAATGAAACATAAAGGCAGAAGCAGCAGCAGTGAGCCCTCTTGTAAAGGAAGTGGGTAACAGCAGCCCTGCTGCCACTGCTGATGTAACAGGGCTTGTCATGCTAGAGGCCAGTACTCTCTTCACCCACCCCAGATGTCCTGTGATTGCTGAGCAGCTGCTCTTCTGACCCTGCTCTGCTGGGAGCTGCAGTGGGTGAGAACTGTCCTTTAGCCCGTTGCCCAGCAAACTGTAGGAGTGAGCTATCCCTGAGCTATAGTTTCCTGAGGAGCCTGAAACAGCTATTTTGATGTCAACAGCAAGTCCTCTCCCGGGGAGGTTCTGTTCCTCTGCTTTGCCTAAGAAATATCAGCTTGTCAGGGCAAAGACATTAAGCTGGTGTTTACTGGACTGCATCAGCATCACCACTAAGGGGAACACTGGGGTAAAACCGCCCCTTGGCTGGGGAGGCACCGCTCAGCTGGAACATCTGGCTTTCGGAGGAACTGGACGGGTGTTGCTCTTGTGTCTGATTTAACGTTGGGCTAAAGAGCAATTTACAGTTCTCGGGTGTGGGATGAGAATGAAAACCTGGGGACCTGCGAGCGGCCTCCTTCGTGCCTCGGGGAGTATGGTGTAATTTCCAGACTAACCTGCTCTTTTTACCAATTTGTCTGTTTCTTGCGCAGCCGCTGCTGGACATCTTCACTGGTGTGAAGCTCTACCTGCCCCCCTCTGTCAAGGACTTCGACAAAATCCGACGGTACTTCATAGCATACGATGGGGATCTTGTACAAGAGTTTGACACAGCCTCGGCCACACACGTCATAGGGCACATTGATGACAATCCCGGTGCTAAACGTGTGTCTCCCAACTGGATCTGGGAATGCATCCGGAAACGGAGGCTGGTGGCCCCGTGCTAGGAGTGCAGGGCAGTGACCAGTCCTGGAACAAGTCCCTGCAGAGAACAGCTGAGGACTTGGGTTGGTGGGAGAACTGGTGAGATTCCTCTGTGGAGCTGTGGATGGAAATAAACTGCCCAAGTCCATCGGGGGTAAAGGTCCATAGCAGCCGTATAGAATTGATTAAACCAACTCTGATGAGCTGTCCCTGCCCGAGCCCTTTTTCTGCCTGTACCGTAGGCCACTGCGCTCGGCGAGGTGCTGCTTTAGTCTCCTTGGGTTTTTAAACTTTGGGTATTTTTATAGATAAAGAAATAAAACTGAAGCAGTTTCTCCTTTGCTCTCAGGACTTATTTTCCAAAGGTTCCTGGACAGGAAACCAGGCCACAACTACCTGGCTGTAGTGCCAGGGCAGCTTTGCTGCATGGCTACAGTTTACGTGAAGGACGTGCACCCCCCCTCCTTTGAGTCTTCTTTCCTGTCTTTTAACACTGAGCCACAGGTCTGTCCCTCTGTATCCAGCAGCGGTTCACACCCCTGCTGGATGTTTCAGGTTAAAACCAGGACACCACATAAGCCTCCATTACAGCAACTGCTCTAAGTGTCCTCCTGGGATGGTTGTTTTATGGAATATGTTCCTCATGTTTCAGCACATAAAAGCCTAGAAAGGAACTCTACCTCCTGGAGCTTCTGGGATGGTTGAGAGACCTCCTTACCTGAAGCTGTTCAGAACTATTGCAAGTACTTGAATATGAATGAAATAAGGAAGATGGGGTTTACATTTTTTTTAATAGGGTTCATTTTAACTTAACTGTTTTGCAAAAGCCAACGTGCATTTGCTGAGTAACCCTCTACGAGGTGCATTCATGAACGTGAATTGACCTTAGTCTTAAGGGAACAGAGTAATATTGGAAATTTATAATATTCACACAGAGATTGAACTGCTAAAATGTTTGTGGTTTTAGTTAACTTTTTTCTTCCAACCTCTTCTGTCCTTGTACCCCAACCCCTAAGCACCTGGTACCCCAGCCCTTCTCTGGCTGAAGCTCAGAAGAAGCTGTAGGGTCTCTGCTTCCTCCCAACCTGGTGGCAGCGGAGTCAGAAAACAAGGTTAACTAAATCACATTTTGACTTTATTATAAAATTATAAACCAAGCTTCTGTACCAAAACTAGTAAGTTTAACCATTATAGTACCAAGAGGATTTAATAGAGAATAACGTGCCATTTCAAGTAGAATATTAACTTTTAAAATATTTAAACTATGTACAGTGTATATAAAGCACATAAATATTTCCATTTACTTTATTAGTTCAGATCATTATATTCCTTTGGCTCATTAATCAGTTTCCTCCAGATTTTGATTTTCCTTTCAGAACCATCGTATCCCTAGCATTTTTGCAGGGAAACACTGGAGTCAGGAGAAAAAGGGGAAAAAAAAGAGAGCCTTCCCTTCAGAATGCCCATTTCTGAGTCCTGGGGTGGGTTCTGGGTACATCTGCTCCTCCCTAACCTTCCAGGCATTGATGTATCTGCTGTAGAAAGTAAGCCTACTCTCTACAAGTAAAAGTCCACCTGTCCACAGGGGAGTAATCTTCTTCCTGCCCTGAGTTTATTGAAAAATGTGACAACAGCGATTTTCACAGTGAATTTCCTAAATGAGGCTGTTCAACACTCTGTGTGTGTATTCCTGTACCTGGAATCAACCTCTTGAAGAGTAAGTACAGTTGCTGCTTACCTGAATTTGGTTTTTACCCTGGTGCATTGACTCCTACCAGCCCTCCTCTCATGCTGCAGTTGGGAACAATGAGGCAAAACTCAGAATTTCTAGATTCAATAAACCTCAGCAGCTGTCACCTTCTTGTGGCATTCAGAGACCACCTCGATAGCACAGAGGTTATGCTGCTCTTGGCTGATATTTCTTTCTCTTAAGTGCAGAGCAGGGACCAGCTGTAGAGCTGCTGCCCACGGTGATGATTACAGAAGGTTCATTTGCTCTTAACGTGCCACCACTTACTCCAAAAGCAGGTGGGTTTGTGTGTAACTGCACTTCCACTACTCAGGAAGCTGTAAGGGAACATGGGGGTTTAATGCTGTTCCTCTGCTGGTCGCTGGGCAGAGATTCAGTCTGAACGCTGAAGTGAGCACGCCCCTAGCCTGAAGGGGAAAAAAACTGCAGCAGAAGGTCCTCGACTTCCCAAAATGAAGTACACAATCCTGCTGTGGCTGAAAACTTAAGGCATCAAGATTCTGAAGCTTCTCTGTGCTTCCAGCCCACTGGCCTGGATGACTGCAGGCCACTGAAGGGGGAAACAGACGTTACCATCTTCTCCAGCAAGACTTCCAAAGGAGGACAGCTTGCAGCTGTGGTGGATCAGAGCACAGCATCTTACCCACCCTCACAAGCGGAAAGAGTACAACATAAATTGCTTATGATAAGTAGCCTGAACATAATGGGACTGTGAAGTTGAGCAAAGGGGAGGATGAGGGGGAGCTGATTAGTAGAGAAGCACCTGCAATGCCGGTCACTCACCTCCTTCATTCAAGGGAGACAAAGTTTGCTTTCTTTCATATCTCCCCTCTGAAAAGAAAGTCACCTGGACTTAAAAATGATTGTGTAGCAATGGCACCCTTATCTGCTCGTAGCTGTCCCTTTTCTACACTAAACCCTCAAAAAGACTCAAGCTTTAGCTTCATAGCTCCTTACTCAAGTGAAGGCAGTTTGGTTTTAGAACAATCGCTGGCAAATGCTGTGAGGAAGTCTAGAAACTTCCCTCCTGCTGGGTGGTCAGCAGAAAAGCTCCACCCCGTAAGGTAAGGCTGGATGTTTCACAGTCTCACTCCCTTTATGTTTCTCAGTAACACAAAGTCCATCTCCAAATAAAATTATACATTTTTCCACAATTGCACCTGGCTAGAATTACCCTCACTCTGAGCACAGAAGCCAGAGGCAGTCTGCCTGTCCTGCAAGCATCACAACTGAACATTAAATTAAAAAACCCAAAAATTAACAAGCACAGGAAACTTTTAATCTTTGAAAATAAAGTTGTTCCTGGGTGTAAAGCCTAAGCAGCAAAACAAATGTCACTTTTTGAGACCCCAGTCCAACTTTTTTTTATTATTCAGGGGAAAATATAAAGCCTCTCAATCTGCTGTTTGTGGTGGAAAGCCAAGCGTCCATCTGTCCCCAACCCCAGTGGCTGAAGTGTTTCTAGAATGCAGGTTGTTAGAGATTCCCATCTCTGCTGCTGGCAACAAGCTCCAGGGAGTCCAGGCACAGTGGTGTAAAGCACGATGATGGGAGGAGCGGAGCCGGGCATGGCTCGAGTCACAGCGATTTTCCCCAGGCTTCATCCTTCCCCCCAGCTTCCAGCGGGATCCGTGTGCTAATTTCTGACCTAAGTGCAGCGATTCTGACCGTCTCTCTAAAAGCAGAGGAGGCTTTAAAGTATGGCTTTTCCTTGTGCACACTCAGGACTTAAAGACGTGGACGGCCCGTATCACGTACTGCCTGCAAATTGGGCACTCGCTCATCCGCTTCCCGCACTTGGTGCAGGTGACCATGTGGCCGCATTCCAGCAGGACGCAGTCGATGGGCGCATCCATGCAGATTTTGCAGAGGTTTTCCTCCGTGCCAGGGAGCCCGGCACCACCTGAGCAAAGGAGAGACGGTGGTTTGCATGAGACAAGAGAGGAGCAGGCAGGAAAACGTGCCATCTGTGAGCTGTCTCTATGGAAGGGCTTCCCCACACACACTGCCGCTCGCCGACCGTCTGCCAAACGCTCCCCTCGCGCCTATGGCTGCTGTGGCCAGATGTGTTCTGTCTGGCAAAGAGCAGAACCTTTGAGCTCCCCCACAGTATTTTCTGTGCCACAAAGAGAGAAACACCGCAGCCATTCTTAGCAGCGGGGCGACTGAAGCAAGGTTAAGAATGACACTTACCCGTTTGATCGTCAGTGTCAGAAACTGCAACACAAGAAAAGAAAGTTATTTGGGGAGAATAAGAGAAGCTGGGGGAAAAAAATTTACTCAAGCGACGAAGAAGCAGGGGAGGAAAGCCCTGAAGGGACATCACAACCCAAACTGCTTTTTGCTGATCCCCACGTGGAGGTTCCAGCCGATTCTCTGGGCAGGATGGGCTCTTCAACTGGCAGGAAACGTTCTCTTTTGCTGCACTTCCACAATAGCTAACGCTTCGCCAAGATAAGCACCGATCTGAAGTGATTTCTCAACCTTTCAAAGACAGCCTTGGCGCTCATGTGGTGTTTGGCTTTCCAGAACTCCACTTTCAGTAGCCCCATGAGACAGTTCCCTTGGCCTTACACAATCTCACCCATACCGTTGAGCACAGCTGAGACACCTGCCCAGGCAACGGCACTTAAGAGGAAAGGGTAAACTCTGTTAAAGGTGCAAGAGGAATGTAAAACCAAAGCAGTTGCCTGGGATCTTTTGTAATTCATAGCAAACAAAGCTGAGAGCTGTGTTAACAAAACAATGCTACTTTAGACAATGCTGAGAAACAAACCCATCTATGAAATCAGAGTGTTAGAACACGTTTCTCTTGGAAATAACTTACAAGTGTGTGTATTTTTAAACCAATCACCTAGAATTGCACAGTGGCACCTCAAAGCCCCACCAGATACATACCTCTGCACACCAGAGAGACAGTCACACCACTGTCCCCCATCCAGTCAAGTGTGCATAGAATCATAGAATCATTTAGTTTGGAAGAGACCCTTGGGATCATCAAGTCCAACCATCAGCTCTACTCTACAAGTTCTCCCCTACACCAGATCCCTCAACACCACATCTAATCTACTCTTAAACACAGTCAGAATCACAGTGCAGGCCTGGCAGGAGCAGGCAGTGCACAGGGGGAAACGCGCTTGTGACCAAGAGGCCAGAGTCAAGCCACATACCCACAACTCTCCAGCCGCAGCAGCACAAGCCCACTCTGAATCGCCTTGGCTGCCTTCTGGTGGCATTTTATTGCTGGGGCAAGGCATTTTCCTGCTCAGGTTGCCAGCTGCCATGAGGTAATAGGTAAGAGCTCACCCAGCACTGACAGTTGCGCAGCAGCTCTTGTGTGGGTGATGCAGTGACCAGCGTGACCTGCCACAGCTACACAGGATCCCGAGGTGAAGGGAACAGAGTTCCATCGTTGCCACTACAGGGAAGTCACTCTCCAGAGCTACCCTAACACACTCCTCAAACAACTACAAGTAGGAGTGAATAGTTGAGCTACTCACTCTACCGTGCACCTCAAACACTCCCTCCGTCCTCCCTGCTTGCAAGAAACAGAAGCGTAAGAGAAGTCCGTTTTCCCTCTGCAAGTGTCTGTGAAAAAGGAAAAGCTGGACAACAGGCACCCATTTGCCAAGTTTCTTACCTAGATGTTGAAGGTCTTTCTCTTTGTAAAGACGAGTCACCCTCTCCAGCAGCTCCCACTTTTCACAGCAGCCTTTGTAGTTGACGAAGTTGCGAGCAAGAATTTCCTTCAGCTGTCGCACGGAGAGTGCATTGATGTCTCCGATGCTCGTGATATCAGAGAGAGAAGCCTTCCTCCCCAGCACCAGGTTGTCTTCTGAGTCAGTAGACTGAAAGGGAACACAGATGAATGATTCTTGCCCTCAACACTTAGCACAGCAATTTATATCACCTTTAAAGGTGTGCACTAGCAGGAATTCCTGTTTGGACGTATGCATTACTCTGTGAATTCCTCCAGCTACCAGAAACAGGAGTTCTAGGATCAAAACGAGGAACGATTGAGGGAGTTGGGACTGTTTAGCTGGAGGAAGAGGAGGCTGAGGGGAGACCTCATCACTCTCTACAACTGCTTGAAAGGACATTGTAGAGAGGTTGGTGCTGGTCACTTCTCACAAGGAATTAGCGACAGAACGAGAGGGAATGGCTGCAAGCTGCAGCAGGGTAGGGTTAGGCTGGACATTAGGAAAGAATTCTTCCCAGCAAGAGTGGTCAGAGCCTGGAATGGGCTGCCCAGGGAGGGGGTGGAGTCCCCATCCCTGACTGTGTTTAAGAGTTGATGAGATAGGGTGTTGGGATCTGGTGTAGGGGAGAACTTGTAGAGTGGGGCTGATGGTTGGACTCGATGATCCCAAGGGTCTCTTCCAACCTAAATGATTCTATGATTCTAAAAGAAATAGTTTCTATTATTATAGAGTCCAAATGACACCATTTCTTTCTATACATGGAGGACAATATGATGCCAAAGAAAGGAGTCAGCTGGGTCTGTCAGTGGTCAGCCCAAATCACTGTTCAGTAGGAATCTGTGTGGTTATTCTGTGGTATCAAATACAGCCCAGAAAACCCAGTGTTCCCTGACATCTAATCCCAGGACACACCAACCTGTGTCTCCTCCTCTGTCGGTGCTTCTGCTGCATTCTCATCTCCTGTCATAGTGACCTGGCTCGGAGGCACGTAACCATTTGCCTAGAAGAGGAAATACAGCTTTCACCACCAGCCTCTCTGTGTGTCCAAAGGGAAATGAGCTGGATAGTTAGTGCCACGGCTACAAAACCAAATCAACTTGAAACAAGTAAAGCTTTTTGTTTTGGAAACTGAAGTGCAGCATCTGAGCCTTCAAAGCCTTGCTTTATTTAAACTCTGATAGAGAGCTGGCGCAGCAAGATGCCACATGATGTTCTTGTGAAGCTGGGTCATGTGGAAACCAAACTTACACAGGCTCACACACATATCTGTATGCAATCCTTGACTGGTGGGGCTGCCAACGTGGGACATGGTGTGCAGTCACAGCTCTGCTGGCACGTGGGCTTTCTGTGCATGGCACAGCTCAAAGAGACACAGCTCAAAGACACAGCTCAAAGGCTACAGGTCATCTTCAAGGGAACCATACAGAAACACCTTCACAGGTGGGCTCTGGACTGGACAAATAGGAGATACCAAGTGAAGGACCAGCAGCAACAAATGCGGAGAAGAACAGGGACAGTTGCTTTGAGCACTAAATAAAATGAAAGGAACTGCAGTGTAATTCTAGCTGACTCACCCTCAGCCCCTACCATTCCCTCCTGTGCTTTCCCCTGCTGACAAAGGAGACTGTAATGTTACCATGCCACTTATCTAAGTGGAGACTTGTTAATATTTACAAAGCAAAAGACTAACAATAATGATGAAAGAGCCTGAACCGTAGCAGGATCTCATGCAAGTCGAGACAAGAAGCTGGAATGTACCACGGGGTATGGGAAGGCCACAGAGTTGAACATGCTGGTAAAAATTGAGAGGGCAATATTCAGAAAATCCAAGAATGAAAAGGCCATTTAATGATTTGTAAAAAATATCCTCCCAGGAAAACCCTTCTTTTGTACTGGATGTATCTGCTGCGGAAGCAGAAGGTGCATAGACTTTCACAGCTCTGGCTGCAGGAGACTAAATATACCTAATAACCTAGTAATAGAACTAGGAGCAGATGTCAAACACTGAGTAAACTTCCCATACCAGATAGCAGAAAGACAAACAAAGCAAAGTCAATAAAAAATAATTGAGCTTAAACGCCCCTGACAAGGTTCATCAGAGCTGCAGGGTTCATCATGAGCTGAAGACTAACAACAGGCTTGGGGTTTGTCTTCTTGGTGTAGGAGGTACTAAAACCCTCACCCATCTCACAGTTATCTCCCCCAGCAGTTTCAAATCCGTGATTACTTTAAATTGTACTTGCTGTCTTGCACAGGAATTAGAGAGCAACAATAACTGTTTCATCTAAAACCTACATGGAATTGCCCAAAAGTTGTTGGCATCAACTCACAAGACAGGTTGGTGCCCAGCACAGACAGCAAGTACCACAGGAACCCCTGACAGGAGTATCCAGTGGCAGTGGCAAGCGTGCAGCAGAGTGCCAGAGAAAACACATCTCCAAATAGCTATATTTTTCTCGGAGCAAGTGTTCAGTACATCCAGCACTGCCCACCAAATTACATCCCGCTAATGCAGAAAGGAAATGGCACATCAGAGTGGGTGTAGCTACAAGGCAGTATAAAATAACTCATTTTTCTAATTATCCTGTAGGAAAGTATGAGGTCCTCACTCCAAAATCTGAGAAGAGCACGTATAAAAATACAACTGAAGTATTTTGTCACCAGTTCTAAACAGGAGCTCCCCTTGCTTTTTAAACAGGCCTCTTTAATATAGAGATTTGTTGGCACGTTGTCTGCCTGGAAAATCTCGTGCAACCCCTTAGTAGTTAATGCAAAACCAGAGATGAACGAGTTTGCAGAAGATGCTTCTGGCCAGAGCCTTTACCTGTTGGTGTTCCTGAGGGAGTGAACTTGAGATGGGATCTGCAGACACGGGAGACGCATCATGTGAGGTAGAGGATGCTGTGCTGGTGGGCGGGAGAATCACAAAGTCTTGCTGTCCAGAGGCACTAGTATTAAACGGGTTTGTTCTTATCTGATGCTCCTGGGTGATTACAGGCTGCTGGCTAAGGATCAGAAACACCAGGTCCTCCTTTTCACGACACAACTCTGTGGAAACCTCATGGAGCGCCAAATAGTCTCGTAGATCCTTCACCTTCATCTTTATCAGCTCCTCCCGCTGGAAGGCGGTGGCTCGGAAGCGCTGGCAGAGATTGCAGAGAAGGGGACCGCCTTCGGGCTGGTTTAAGCAGGACGTGCAAAAATTCTTTTTACAGTCCAAGCAGATGTGCTGGTAAAGAGAAAAGAACAGAATCAAACCCATCCAGCGGGGCCGGGGACAGAGGTGCCCAATGACCGCGGGAAGCCAAAGTGAGCAATAGCTCCTGCTAAAGCATTCAACACCTAATGCATTTAAAATGCTAAAGTGTTCCCAGATGAGGAAAAGGATTGCTCCCATGAGCAGATCATTAGAGTCTTCACAGTTCTCAATAAGCACTATTTACACTCCATTTACTCTGAATTAAATACTGTATTTTTAAACAATGCCCTCAAAGGACAGGAGTTTTCTGCACCCTATTCCAGACCTGTTCATCCAGTTCAAGACACAGAGGAGATCAGGAGATACCCACCAGGCAGCAGACTTTCAAGTAAATTGCAGCTGGTCATGCATTGCTTTGTAACACTATGGAATACTGCTCTGTACATCAGGAGAGCTCTGTCATTGGAGGGAACCCCTTAAAACCATCGCTCCATTTCATAAATGCAACACTTGCTACGAGTGACCTCCCTCCCCGCTTCCCTGCCTTTATTTTCTTCCTACAATTTGCTGCAATTACTAAATCTTTTTTTCACCATAAGAGGAAAAGGCAAGAGGGAGGCTTGCACTGTCTGACAGACCTCAAAGAAATTCAACATTTATTTATGCAACAAAAATAGCTGGCTTATTTTGAAAACAGCCTGCAGGCTGAGTGCAGGTTAGGTGCTAGACAGAAAGCGTTGGAAGTTTTGGAAATATTAGGCCCCCGATGTTTCAAAACTTTACAGATTAAATTCTGGTGTTTTAATGTTTATATTTCACACTGTTCTGATCTCCTCACTCAGGGCTCGATTTTCAGAAGTTCCAAGCACTCACAGTCCATGTTGGCTTCTGCAGAAACTTGACTGTTCAACCCTTTGGAAAGTCAAATTCTACATTTTCCAACAGGTATAGCAGCAGAACAGCCGCATTATGCGCCTTTTAAAAAGTCCTGAGGGAAGAGAGAACTGGTTTTAGTGCTGGTTAAAAATGCTAATTCACAGTCTCCAAGAAGACAAGCATCTCTGCAAAATCCTGACATCCTGACCCTTCAGAGCTATGCAAGGAAAACCACACACACAGAGTTGGAGAAGCAACAAATAACCAAACTCGGAGACAAAACCCCGTTTCATTAATGGCTCCTAGTGATTAAAGACCATTTTTTCACTTCACAGAAAGAAAGCAGATGTTTCTCATGCTTTAAAAGGTGTAGATACACTACTTGCTTACATCAGCTCCTTCTGATCCCCTTTACAGCCTGGCAGCCCCCTTGCCCCACACACCCCCTTACACTTATAACCAATAAACTTCTCATTTAGACCCTGTAATAGACTCAAAATGACGGTTAGCGGAAAGAATCCCCCATTTCCTGCCTAAGCATTTTAAGAAATGACAATTTCTACCACGGAGAGAATTGCTGGTCATACAAACTTGAAACCTCATCTCAAAATTGCTGTCTGGGGAAGGGCCAAGTAAAAGTGACTTTCATCATCACAGAGCAAGACAGGAAGGGCAATTTCCACACACCATCCAGTTTTGAGTCTTCCTTAACTTGGTCATTATAAACAACAATAATGTGTAACTGACTTTTTTTGACCCTAAGACTGCAGGAGCCACCCAGTTCCTTGGGAGATTTTCAGTGCAGAGACTGGAATTACTGGTGTCGTGTGTGTCTGGAGCCAGGGAACAAATGCTCCCTGAAGGCAGAGTAATGGAAAAGAATCCCTTGACAACACTCCACCTTTCTCCATCGCCCATCTCTGATGGGAAGGAAAACCCACCTCAAAAACAACCATCCCTGCTTTGTCCTGGCAGAGGGAAGCCCCCCCCCCCCTGCCAANCAAACTGGCTGTACAGCCAAGGACCTTCCAGCCACAGACCCCTAACTTGAGCACATCCATGGTTACATACCACGTAAGCCAGCACGGTGCACGGGCTGCATTATCCAACACTGGGTTTTTTTGCAAGCAATCGACAGTAATAACAGGAGTCTGCCTCAGTTATCAAATGATACATTTCAGAAGTCAAAATAAAACCAGACACAGCTCTGGCTTATCAGTTCATCACTAGGATTCATCAGGGAGAGGGAGGGAAATCCCCCCCCAACCTGTATCTGAGCATCAAGTATTTAAACATGCCCAGAAGCTGTTTGCCAAATCTCAGTATTAAGCAGCTTTTACAGCTTCAATGTATTAACTGAACTCTGAAAGGGCAATGCTTGACGACACCGGTCTCTTCAGAACGATTCGTTTCAACTCCTGTTGTAAATTAAACCTATTACTAAAAGGTCAGGCTGGTTTTGAACGGTGCTTACTACCTGGTAGCACAATCACAGGATGGTCAACCAGAAGTGAAATACTTTAAATGAGAAGCTGTTCCCGGTTGTTTGCTCTAACATCTAGTCTCCCAGAGATACCAGCACGGGCCTTTGAGACACTTGGCCCTTCTCCACATGCAGGACAGAATGAAGACATGCCAACATCCAAGCTTTCTCTACGGCTGCTGTTCTTTGGGTTGGGTGGTTTTTCTAATCTTACACTCAGTCTTGCCAGGAGCTTTTTCTGTAAGTATGCAAAGGAAAGCATCCTCCTGAAAATGTCAGCCAACCTCAGGCACTGACATCAGAAAACAGGGGAGGAAGGAAGAACAATCTGCCATATCTACCGAGACAGCCTGCCGTAGCTTCTATCAGCAGGGAGGGAAAGGAAGAATTCTTGGTTTATATTAAAAACCTTTTGTGGAATCAGTTTGCTGCAGAAAAGCAAGATCAAAAAGTCATGTAAAAGAGGGAAAACACAAAAAACAGAGACTGTTGCTACCAGAATTAAATTGTACATCCTTTAAAGATGCTTCAGTAGTTACCTAAAAGCATCTTCTAAGTACCTGCTCCATTCAGGTGTCCCCCACCCTACTCCTTTTAGGAGGTACCATCTTACATGAAAACTAAAATAGAACATCAAGTACGTGAGATGCCACCGTTCTGCTTTTTGGGCTTTAGTTGGTTTGGGTTGGGCAATCTGGGTTATCTTTACAGTCACCAATGTGGAAGGAATTCACTTTTATCATTGTATTTCAGCATAAACGGTAACTGGACACTAGAGTTCAAATGCACTGCCTCTCCTGGGAGAGAATGAGGCCTTTTGCCTGCTCTCATTTGCAGGAAGGTGAGATTTCATACACTTCTTGGGCTATGTCCACAGAATGAAAGCCTTAATATGGCTCACAAACGTGTCAGTGTTTTATGTATCCTGCTCTCTTCTGGAGACAAGGGCTGACGGGTGAGCTCGAGCAGACCTCTGCCACCTGTAGACATCTAGCTCAGAAGTTGGTCAGAGATTGCTGCTCCACAGTTGTGGTGGCAGAAGGATGGGGGAAGGAAGGTTTAGGAGCCCCTCCTTGCAATGTAGAATAGAAACCTCAGACTCATGTTCATTGATGGTCTGTGCTGAATGGGAGCAGCTGAGACAAGCACGCATTGTACTCTGCTGCCCCAGTTACACTGACAGCCAAATCCAGCAGGAAAACAGGGAAGTCTATGGGGGAGGCTGGAGGGGGGTGGGCAGAAATGTCTTAAATTGCTTCAGCAGCTCCTCTACACTTTGCCCAGCAGAGCTTTACCTAGTCCCAATCAGTCGGTACGTTTTCACGTGTTTGGAGTGGTACTGATGACTCTTGTACTAGAGATTGCTTTAAAGAGAGCTGCTATTACAACAGATGTTTTAGAAGATACCAGGAAAAATGGGATCATGGTTCTAGCATTGCCTGACCCAGACTTAGGGGCACAAATTGTTTTCATTTCAAAAGCAGAATCGTCTACATCTGCTGTTTGCTGCTGCACAGAAGAGTAAGCCCTGGCTTTGGGATAATTCCTTCCACAAGGGTTTGAGAAGATACTTCACATTAATGAGGACTTTGTTAAAGAAAACTTGAGGAGTCACGTGCAGTGATTATAATGATGCACCATTCCCACCTCACCCAGCACCTGCCTTCAGACAGACCAAGTCTGAACTTACACATATAGAAGGCACATTCACATACATACCCAACCCCAAAAGACATGCCCAAATTTTACATTTGTAGTGATTTCTGGAGCAATAACACTTCTTGGTGCGAAAATGTATTAACATCCCCACTGCTCTGTGAGTAGAAAGCAACAGCTCTGCCCAGATATTACTTCCCAGCTATGTGCCAGCGTGCAGGAAGAAAAAGGTGCCAGAAAGACCCATTTATTAATTTCCCCATAAAATCTAAAAGGGGTGTGGCCAAAATTCAGTGTAATTTTTAAGTTCTCACATTATTAAGTGCAGTATCATGCTACATAGAAGACACGTAAGCAACAGGGTTTGGACTCAGAGCAAATTTCTTCACTAAAACATTTTCCAAGCAGCATTATAGGAACCACCCTGCCCAAATAATGCCACAGAGGGGGCTTGCTGTCTAACTGAAAAATCTCGTGGCAACAATTCCTTTGACATCTATACACTCACAAATGAAGTTTACAAGAATGATAAAATAGATTTAGTCTTTTTTTTTCCTTTGTATTTTTGGCAGCAAGCATCAGCAATTCACCACCTGCCCTCAATAAACTTACACGGCTTTTTAATTTGAGCAACAGCAGTTTGGAAAGGAGATACATTGAACTTCCTCTACTGAAGGCATGAACAGATTACTAAGCTTCTTGCCACAAATTATTTACTTTTTTAAAAAGGACATTAGTGTCTTTAAATAACAAAGTTAAAAACTCCTGCTCAAGTTAATGCTGCTTTCAATGGTTATAAGTAGTCTGCCTTGCTTCTTTCTGTGCCTGGGAAAGCCAAGTCTCCTGAAGGTTAACTACCCCATTTCCAGTCATCATTAACTACATCTGCTAATTGCAAAAGAATGACTAAAGGCACAGAAGCAAAGCCAAGCTGTCTTCTCCCATATGGTACGTCCTCAAATCAGAAGCCTCTAACCCGCACTCATTTCTCTTCAAACTGGCAGTTTGTGGTTTAAATGGGAGTCAGATGAACGGCGCCCTGAGTCGGGGGCACAGAAGGTGTTTGGGACTCACCTTCCTGGAGGAGCTGTCAAAGTGCACGCCGCAGGCTTTGCAGCTCTGTTCCAGGGTGGTGGGAGAAGGGAAGGAGCTGTACCCAGGGTTGGAGTAGGCTTGGGCTCTGGGTCCCGGCTGTGGCTGTGGCTGCATCTCTTCAGGTGAGCCATCCAGACAAAACCAATTACAGCAGCTTGCCCACATAGTCACTGAAGGTGGAAGAAAGAGACACAGTAAAAATGACACAGGAATCAATCAATCCGTCAGCTACAGAGAGAACAAAGCACAAAATGCATTTTTCCATTTCCCACCAGCAATTCATTTTTGAGGGTGTGTTTGTAAGTTTTGATCTTTCCTCTAACTTACTTCTGCACATGCAGGAACCGCATCCCCAGCCCAGCCCAGCCCAGCATGCTTTTGTGAGCAAGAACAAATAAAGTTCAGGAGAGTTATTACAGTGATTTCTTAAGAGTTGAGGGATTACAGCAGAAATATGACAAAATTTCTACTCCAGGTGGCTGTATGAGACTCAACAACCACATTTGCTGTACCAGGCTGTCGCTATGCCATGTAAACTGCAGTACACTTACTATTTTTCTTGTGCATCAGGAAAAGCAAATAGAAGCTCAAATTACATCTCACAGATTATTTAAATAAAATCAGCAGCAAAATCATAGATGGCTATTCTTCAGTTTTACTCTAAATGCCTTTGCAAATTTACAGCTACAAGTCTGGAAAGGTAAAATGAAAGACTAGGATGGTGGAGGCACTGATTTCACATACAGCAGTTCTCAACCGACCGTGCAGCGTTACAAGGCTAAATCATCACACAGGGAGTAAATGTCAGGAATGTAGGAAAAATCAATTAGTAGCTTCCAGGAACCTACTCAGGAGAACAACTGTCTGAGACACATAATCACTTGTTTGGGTTTTTTTTCTTTTGCAAGCCAAATGCTGATTTATATACACTTACCTAAAATCCTAACAGTCCGGGGCAAAATGCACAGTTTTGGAGTCTCCTAAGACCACCCATGCAGCAGGATTTCAGAAACACACTGCTATAAACTTGCTCTGGGGAGCTTACAAAGTACTGAGAATTCGTCTGGGCATTCAGATCCTAGCACATACACCATGTGTCATCACTTACTGGTAAACAGAGTACAAATTGCCTCCTCTGCATTTCTGCATTCACGCTGTAGTTCCTGGACTGTGATTCTCTATGTCTTAAAAATCAGATGCATCACTAATAAGCGTTCAGCAGCTGCTCAATTTTATAAACTTCTGGAAATAAAACACCTCTCTTCATGTCGTTCGCCTCAGTAAGTACTGCTCCTGGAAACCTCCGGATTCCCAAGGGAAGGGGGCTGCTACGAGTCCTAAAAGTTATTTGGTACCACCCACTCACATACTGGTGGGTTTGGGTTTGGTTTAAGCTCTGTGAAGTCTTTTGGGTTGATGTATTTGGATTGGGAAGCTGTTGCAGTTTGGTGCAGCTCCAGTATCTGTAGCTTTAGTGGCACCTTTAATCCTTTCAAAATCCAGCTGAGTTTGGCTCGTTAAAGTTGCTGCTGTCACTGCAGTGGACACAGGCCTTTCAGAACCCACAATGGGGAGCTTACCAAGGACCTCTCCCCAGCAGGCTCAGCAGATTTGAGTGTGTAAGTGAAAACCTACAGCTTCACACCATGAGAAACAATTCTTAGCGTAACTGATGCGCACAGTGCTGTGAATCACACTGAGGCTGGCGACTGCAGCTCTCGTAGCAGAACAGTAAGAGGCAAAAAGGAGCAGCAGCTGGGTGGCCAAAGGGCAGGGGTGGCTGAAGGAACAGCAGAGGGACTCAGAGCACAAGGCTGTTATTGCCAACAGCTACGATACCAAAGGCATCAAATGCTGATTCTATCAAACACCGAAAAAACACAATACTAAAGCAGCACCAGTATGTTCCCTGTGACCCACAATCCCCTCACCAAGTGCTGACATAAAATTTTGGAGGTGCTTCCAAGTGTGGACCATTCCACTTGAAGAAGTTCTTAGAGAGAAAGAAAGCAAGCTGCTCTGCTTTCGTGAGAGCTCAGAGAGCAAACTACCTCATCAGGACACGTGTGAAAGAATTGGGAGAGTCATCCCACTGCAAAACAATGAGATCCCTTAGACCACCAGGAACTTTTGCTTCTTGTCACACCCCTGCCTTCAAAACCAGGTGTCAGAACGGCAACAAGCTTCAACACCACTCTTACTATTTATAAGCATAAGCAAGAATCAATGAAAATCAGTGCGAGTTCTTTCTACCGTGGAGGGACGTGAGTGAGGCCTGAAAACGTTGATGGTGTAACTGCAGTGTCTGAGCCCAACAACCAGTTTCACCTGCCGCAGTAATCACTCATCTTGCATACCCAGGGTAATTATCACTTAATAAATGCAGGGAGGGAAGTGTCCCATGCACAGAAATAACCTATCATCCGTTTGTATTAGCTCTGCGCTGCTACCCAACCAGATGCTTTAGATACCACGCATGAAAGAAACAATGACATTTTCCCTTCTGCACCATAATTTTCAGGGCAGTGGTCCCACTCAGAAGTGAATGCATACTTTCTATCACAAAAATACTGGATTTCTATTTCTAACTACGCTGTTTGGAGGCTTAGTTTGTTCCTAGGAATTGCAAATCCAAACAACACGAAAGCTGCACAGTGAACCGGGCGTTCACAGCCCCCACAGCGGCAGAAAACTGTGTCTGCAGTCAGTTCTCTTCCTGTCTCCAGGACCCCTGCGAGCTGAAGGCCACCCAGGATAACAGAATATACAAATGCTACTGCCTGCCCCAAAAACTTTGTTTTCCTAAAAAAGACAGCCCTCTAGTCCTCTCGAACATTGCAACGTGTCAAACACCAGGAAGGAAAACACAAGGGGGTGCACACACCAGGATAAAATAAGCCAGAACTCAGCATTTGGCTGGAGTTGTAGTTTGGTGCAATTGCCAAGAAATGAAACTATTGACAAAAGACTCAGATGTTCCTTTAGAAGAATCTTAATCCTGCTCATCTACAAAAGTAGGGAAGGGGAATGTCCAAAAACCAACAGCTAATAACCGGGACTGCCCTCTAATTCATAATGTTTTTCCAAAGAGACCTCCCATCTCCGTGAGAAAGGAGCACGTGGAAACGTGACAGCCGTTCCAACACCCCAGACCATGCTGCCCCCACTAATTTTGCAGGTACCTGTGACCATTTGGGGGTTCCCCAGGAGAAAAGGGCGGCTGAAAAGCAAGAATTACACTGGTGATACCCGGAACGCGCAGCAGATGCTACACGGCAAAGCTCTGCCAACTGGCAGCCGTGCAGCCAAGCAGGGAGGACTGAGGCTTAAGGTGCTAAAACCTCCCTGTATTTGCATACAGCCCCACTAAGACAACAAGAAGAAATGCAGGTGAGAGTCAGCAGCTGCTTCAAGAGGGGTTTTTCCTTTGTTCTGTACAGCATCAGTTTTGGACCAAGGAAATAAGCACCGCCGGTGGGTGAGGACTGGTAGGAGCAAGCAGAATTTCACAGCAAAATTTCCTAGATCTGTCCACAATGTTGGCTACAGCCCAATTATACCCTTAGTTTTTTTTCTTACCCACCCAGAGGAATGTGGTCAGAACTATCCGGAAATGGGTTAATTTCTGTAAGCAAGGCGTTGATGGATGGGCTGTCGGTACAGATGTGACCAGAGGTTGAGCATTGCCACCCTGGGTAAAGCCTGGCAATCCTTTGCAGAAGAAGGGCTGCAAACTACACTCAAGTGACATCACTAGATGTTCAGCCACAAAGTTAACCAGCAGAAAGAGCTACTTCTTGGTTGTGCTCCAGGGCTTGGAGCACTTTTACAGCCACCCAACCAGTGTTAATGTGTAAATTTAGAAAAGTCAGTAGCGTCATGGATTTCAGGAATTCTCAAGCGGCTTCTTGAATAAAAGGCGTTGACTTACTGGGGTGACTGGTGACTAACATTACTGGCATTACTGCTATCAGCAGTCTTCGTTATTCTTGGACATGAAGGTCACATCAGCCAATGGGAGCCACAGAAAATAACTGTTTTAATTACACAGCTGAGCATGCTTTTGGGAAACTGAAATCTGTGTGGCAGGTGCTCAACAGGCAACTTCAGACAACCAAAAAGTACCTGCTCTAAATCCAAACTGCATGTTGAGCTTGGAGCATCTGCAAGAGCAAAGGGAGAAGGAGCTTCACCCAGGCTGGAGATAACATTTCTATCAATGATATAGACAGAGGGATGGAGTCCACCATCAGCAAGTTTGCAGGTGACACCAAGCTGGTGTGGTGCCATTGATATGCCAGAGGAATGGGATGTCATCCAGAGGGACCTGAACAGGCTGGAGAGGTGGGCCCAGGTAAACCTCATGAGGTTCAAGAAGAACAAGTGCAAGTTCTGCACCTGGGCTTGAACAATCCTCATTCTCAATACAGACCAGGGGATGAGGTGTTAGAAAGCAGCCCTGAGGAAAGGGACCTAGGGGGGCTGATGGAGGAGAAGCTGGCCATGAGCAGGCAGTGAGCACTTGCAGCCCAGAAAGCCAATCACATCCTGGGCTGCATCAAAAGCTGTGTTGCCAGCAGATCCAGAGAGGGGATTCTGCCACTTTGCTCTGCTCTGGTGAGACCCCACCTGAGTCCTGTGTGCAGGTCTGGAGCCCTCAAGAGAGAAAGGGGACAGACCTGATTGAGCGGGTCCAGAGGAGGGACACAAAAATGATCAGAGGGTTAGAGCACCTTTGCTACAAACACAAACTGAGGGAGCTGGGGTTGTTCAGCCTGGAGAAGAGGAGGCTCTGGGGAGACCTCAGAGCAGCCTTCCAGTAACCTGAAGGGGCTGCAGGAAGGCTGGGGAGGGTCTGTTTACAAAGGCCTGCAGGGACAGGATGAGGGACAATGGCTTCAAGCTGGAGAAGAGCAGAAGTAGATTGGATATTAGGAAGAAGTTCATTACCATGAGGGTGGTGGACCACTGGGATAGGTTGCCCAAGGAGGTGGTTGAGGCCCCTTCCCTGGACATATTCAAGGGGAGGCTGGAGGAGGCCCTGGGCAACCTGGTCTAGTTGGGGGTGTCCCTGCTGACTGCGGGGAGGTTGGACTATATGACCCTAGAGGTACCTTCCAGCATGGACCATTCTATACCAAGATTACACACCCTATCCTAGATCTGCAAACATCCACCCACATGGCAATCATCATGCTGGGCCTGTTCTTGGGAAGGGGGATTGTTTTCTTTTCTTTCTTGAGCAGCCAAGAAGAGAAATCCAGAAGAAATCCAACAAATATTGGACAAGGCAGGGTGTTGTTTGCCATGGTCTCTGGGCAAAGCAGTGCGAACACACTACCATGCTCTGACACACTGCTATTTAATTTTTTTCCCAGTATGAAGCTGTGACTGCTGTGATTCTCTTCACTGATTTTAAAGAGAAGAGCGAAATTCATTTCACCACCTGTTCATTAACAAGTTCCATACGTCACCATGAGCTTTGTATAAATTCACAAGCCTGATTTAAGTCTGGAGGAAATACCAGTGATGTCAAAGCTTTCCTCCGGTACGCTGTTGAAGATAGCATTCATAATGCAAGCCTGGGCTTTTACACTTTGCATCTTCGTTTAAAAAAATATGTTTGAATTCAGGTTCTCACTATATGTGCCATAAACTTGCTGGCTGGAGTATCAGTATCAGAGAGGACAATATAGAAGATTTATTACCCATGCTTCGTGGATTTCTATGGAAGAGTAGATTTAGGCCCTGTAGGAAAACAATGGTTTATGTTAGAATAGAACATTTCCCTTTGGTTTCCAAAAAGGGCAAACAACAAGGGACTAGAACAAGCGAAAGGAACCCCTCAGAATCATTGAGCTTTTGGCTCTGTATAATAAAGCTCTGGATGACTGTCTGGTTTCTTTTTGTGACTGCTCAGGAATTTTGGGGCTGGAATGCAGTGGCTCCAATGAGACACTCGAGTTAAGGGATCAAAAGGAACTGAGCTCCTGATTTTGCTTCCACATGAGGAGAAGCCACAGCAACAAGTCCTCCTCCCCCTTCTCCTGAGAGGCCTTAAACCACTGGAACACTAGGACTGATGACCCTTGAGGCTACTGCAAATGAAGCAGAGTGCCAAAAAGGGAGGGGGAGTGGAAGACAAACAGCAGCTTTGCTAGGGCATGCTTTCCTACAATGAAGATTGCTCATTAGCTCTATCAGCTATCCTCACACCTCCTAATTTAGAAGACGACTGCTCACCACAATGAGCTGCTTGTCTATCAGCTCCCTGAACCATCGAGCTCCTCTTTCCATCTCACTCATCGAGAGGCCATGCTCCTTGACGGCCTGCTTCCAACCTTTCAGAACCCCCCTATGATCCCAAACCACCTTCTCCTGTTTCTCAGCAGTTTCCAGGAGATTAATGCAGAGTTTCTCAGTCTTTTTTTTCTCCACCTTCCCCCTCCTGCTTCACCAAACACCAAGTAACTGGTAATAGAATCCGGTAAGGTCTGTGTGCTTTGGGTACAGAGGCTGTACACCAACGTACATCCAACCTGTTACCCACTGAGCAGCCTCCACACCAGCAAAATCACATTCACTGGTAAAACACAACTTTTGAGGCAACACACCGAGACTGGAACTAATGCTGTTCACAAAAGCAGGAGGTTCTGCCACGTCTTGTAGCTTGAAGCTCACTGAAATCTACTCAGAAAGCCAGAACAGGGCAGTGTGGGCTTTAAAATATTGATCCCAGGGTAAAGTACATTTAACATGATTATTTTTGCATTGTTATTCCACGTTGTAGCCCCCCCAAATTAACCAGACCCCACTTCCATGAATGCTGCCTGGCAGTCATTTAAGTATTTAATGAGTTAACTGTCTCAATTCCTCGTCCATAGTTTTGTACAGTTGCTCATCATTACAATGTACTTTTAGTGCACCTGCACTGATAAGAAATGCCTGGCTAAAATTAATTTCACTAATAACCTGCTACTTACAAACTGAATTCACAGCTGCTTGGTCAAAAATTAGTATTTACTTGGTAACAGGGCTATCAAATAACCCGTTCAAAAGACATTTATGCATGAAGTATTACTTTTATCAGCCCGTGTCACAGGCACATGTACCCAAATTATAATAAATGGGAGCAACCATGTCGGGACAGGTGGGCAAGTCAGCAAATTAGCCATTTCCAGGAGGCAGGTTGCCAGTCTGAGCGTGACATTTGCAGAGGTGGTGTCCTAAGCAGTTCAAAGCACTAGAAAATGAAGTAGGGGGGCCAGCCCTGCCTGGTCACAAAGCACATGAATCTGATTTGCTGTATACAACAGCTGGATCAAACAGGTAAGATTTCTACCTGGTGATAGGAAAAAAAAAAAAAGAAAAAAGAAAAAGTGTTTGAGTAAAGGTACCAGTTCACATTTCACATGTGCCAAGGTGACAGCATGCACAATTTGAAAAAAATAAGTGAATAAATATCAGCACTGTTTCACAGCTGGAAACACGAGTGTTCACGGGGGGAGAGAGGCTGCAATTTTGTTTGGAGAGAGGAGACCTTTTCCCAGTTTGTTCTGTGCCTTCAAAACATCTGGAGACATTTCACATCTCTGATCACCTTTAAGTATGCAGTACCAATAATCTTTAGAAAGACAAATATATGATTGCTCACCAGTCTGATCAGCAACTTTGATGTCAGTCTAAAACATTTCAGGAGAGGACCCGGCCAGCTCTGAAGGCAGCGGACGGAGTAGTCAGGTCAATCTGCACAGAGCGCGCTCAGAACCCCACGTCCAGGTTGGTTTCTATGGGCGTCTCCGTCAGGCTTCTACGGGTCCCGGGGTGCCTGTGCTCACAAAGACGTCAAGGCTACCAGCACCACTCCACCAGTGTCTGCAGGCTCACCTCCACTGGCTGCTTTAGATGGACAGAGCAGGCTGATATTGGCACCCCATGCGCCTTCGCTGTCTAGACCTTCCCTGTCACATGTGGACAGGACACAGTGGGTCCTTCAGCTTGCACCTTCTGGTAATCCATCTTCAGACCCTCTTCAACACAGCACAACGCAGCTCCATCCGTGCTTCTCCACCTCGGAGACGCCTTCAAAAGCCTCTAGCTGTGGGCACCAGGCATCTCAGAAGGCAGCTGTGCATCTCCAGCACATCCCAACGCATCCAGCCAGGAGCCAGGTCCTGGACCGTGGCACACCACCGGATTCACCAGCACGGGCGCTTAACTAGGTGCTCTGCTGCTCCCAGCGTGCAAGCCCAAAAGGAAGAGAATCTGGCTGTGCCCCAGCATTTTAATCAAGGAAGTGACATCCATTTACCACAGAGCAGAAAGTAAACAGCGTTCCCCGTTGGGGCAGGGCGCGAAGCAGCGCAGGAAAAAGCTGGAGCGGGGCCACTGCGGCTCCGCAGAGAGAGCGACAAAACGCTATCGCCTCAAATTATCACCCATTCCGAGAGAAGCACCAAAGCGACTTCCCAGTTATATGGTACAGAGGAAACCCTCGTCAGACAGATCCTCTTGTGCTGCTATAACCTGGTTTGCACTGGAGCACATCATCGGCAAAGCAAGCCCTTAGCAAATTTGCTTATAAAAGCAGAAAAATTAAGAATTAGGAGTTCTCAAAAACATTTTAAAAAATCCAGTGGGTATTTCAAGAACATTTTGCAGCTTTATGCGTGTCTATCAGTGTGTTGTGTCACACGTAATTCACAACCTTACTCTCAGCAGCTGATGCTCTGTTTGATTTACAGGTAGATCTTCAGCGAAAGCCCCTTTGCTCGCCAGCAGTCCCCCCCAATACAAGCCCAAAGGGATCTAAGCTTCAAGCACCTCTTCAAACCAGAGAGCTGCAATTTTCATTTTAGAACTGGGGAAACGGTTTCAGAAAGCTGTGTGATTTACACAGCACTGTAAAGAGGAGGAAGCAGACTCCAAAGGCAGCAACAGAAAGCCCTTCGCTGGACTCCCAGCGCTGCCCCTGACCTGCAAACTCCCCCACCCGCTTCTCTCTGCAGCATGAGGAAATCCAAATTATTTTTCCCAATTTGAACCCATGAAGCTTGGAAATCCTGCTTTGTTTTCAAAGGAACTGGGTACCTGCAGTGCGTGGGGGTTTTTTTCAATATAAACTGTTTATTTTGACCTCAAATTGCACTTTATATATTGAAAAATATTTAGACAAAAAGTTCTTCTTGCTATTAACTCTAATTAGGTCTCTAGACATCTGCCAAGATGGAAACTCAGCAACAGCCGTTTCCTTTGCAAGTCAGTGACATTCTTCCAGCAAGTTAACACAAACCAAAGTGATTAATGGAATCATGTGACTAGTTTTGGGAAATTATTTCTCTGAGCCAGTCTATCTTAACTCCTTAGCCCCATATCTCCTCCCAAATCACGTGCTGCAACCCCAGATCTCCATCCACTCTCCTGCGAGACCAAAAAACAGCCCCTTTCACGCTGCGGTTTTCATCAGGCAGAGAGAATTAAGTCAACTGCAATATATAGCATGAACCACGTCAGAAAGAGAAGAAAGAAACCTCTGAAGAAGTAAGATAAATAGTGTGACCAGCAGCAGGAGGGAGGGGATTGTCCCCCTGTGCTCAGCACTGGGGAGACCACCCCTTGAGTCTTGTGTCCAGTTCTGGGCACCTCAGCACAAGAGAGATCTGGAGGGGCTGGAGCGAGTGCAGAGGAGGGACACAGAGCTGGGGAAGGGCCTGGAGAATCAATCTTATGGAGAGCGATTGAGGGAGTTGGGACTGTTTAGTTGGAGGAAGAGGAGGCTGAGGGGAGACCTCATCACTCTTTGCAACTGCTTGAAAGGACATTGCAGGAAGGTTGGTGCTGGTCTCTTCTCACAGATAATTAGTGATAGAACAAGAGGGAATTGCTGCAAGCAGAGTAGGGTTAGGCTGGACATTAGGAAAGAATTCTTCCCAGCAAGAGCGGTCAGAGCCTGGAATGGGCTGCTCAAGGAGGTGGTGGAGTCCCCATTCCTGACTGTGTTTCAGAGTAGATTGAATGTGGTGTTGAGGGATCTGGTGTAGGGGAGAACTTGTGGAGTGGGGCTGATGGTTGGACTCAATGATCCCAAGGGTCTCTTCCAACCAAAATGATTCTATGATTCCATTCCAGAGTACTCTGTTTTATTACCATTCCCACCCTCCTGCCATTCTGCAGGGGTCTCTCTCCTTTGTCCTGTCCCCTCCCTCTCCCCCCCTGCAGCAGTGGCAGGGAAAATGGAAGCTCTGTGCCGAAACCTCAGCAATGAGCACTCCAGGAGCCCTAGACCATCACGTACCATCTCAATCGCTCTTCTTCACTCCAGGGAAAAAGGTCAATACCAGCTTGTGCTCTGAATGTTTTTTTCCCGCCTCTGTTCATTCACATCACCACAAGTCTTCCTTGGATTTAGTTTAGCAAACACTGCTGTTTTCTTCAAGCAGTGGGGGCTGCTAAAATTGCAATTGCAATGTGTAGAGATAAATTCCGAAATGAAAGGAAACCTGAAAGAATTTAAAGAACCCATTCTATTCAAGATAGGTCATCATTCCATATACTCCAGACTTCACCTCAAAACCCACCTAGACCCCTTTTTCGTGACAGCTGGATCTGTGCCCACCTAAAAGCCAGAAATGGTCTCCAAAGGTGCAACAACAGCTTTTTAGGGAGTCTTTCCTCTCCCAACACTACACAGAGCTCAGCCGTTTGCAAATTTTACAGGAAGAAACAAGGAAAAATGGAAAGAACAGAAAGCTGCTGAGACTCAGATTCTGCTGTGCTACACAAGACTACGAACTAAGTGACCTCAGCATTCAGAGAGTACCAGAAAGCAGGAGCAGCTCCGGAATTTAACCCAGGACATGAGGGGAACGGCATTGAACCCCCCCAGCTTTCAACACAGGAGGAGGCAACCACTGCTGGGAAGCTTTAACACTACCCTTCTCCTAAACGGGGCAATGCAGGCAGCTGGAACAAAAAGCAGAGGAGAAAGGATGCCAGTTTGTATTTTCATCATATCACTGGAGTTTCCACTTCAGGTAGAAAGAGATCAAGCTATTTCTGTTGAAACCCTTGGCCCAAGAGGCCTATGATAACAGCTGCACATCTTTTCGTTATGGCAGGTTTTTCTCCAATTGGATAAATTACATATTCATCAACAGTTCAACTTTGGAATGAAGCACCAGCATATGGGGGCAGCTGAACAGAGGAGAAAGAGAGGTGTAATCCCAGCCACAGCTCCTCAAACTTATGAAAACCCTTAAGGAGGCAGCAAACGGGAGTCACCTCACACCAAACTGCAGCCACGTGCAGAGGAGCTCCCCATCTCACCTGGGGTACAAGGACACAGAGAGATGAAGTGCTCTAAAGCAACTGCTCCCAAATCAAGAGACAGCTCTACGTCGAGTCTGAAATCTTGCAGCGTTATTCAGCCAACAGCAGAGCTGGGGGTGGTGCTCTGTCAGGAGTCAGAATTACATTAAATTTGTCTGAAATCAGAACTGCAGTTGGCTCTAATGCTCTAAAGACTCCATGGTATCACTGTCTCTCAGACATAGTGTTTGAGGATAAGTGACACCACCAGTTGGAAATCCCATCAATTACTTTTCAAACCAAGCTTCAGCTTTATTTTTGAACAATAAACTTCTAAATAATTTTACTGTTTTTTTTGCCTCCCCCCCCCAAGAAACAACAAATCTCTGTGCAGACTGGAAGGCAACCTCTAACCTATTTAACTGCAACCTGAAAAAAAAAAGATCTTTTTTATTTGGCTAGACTGAAAAAGAGCTGAATGTATATAATTGTGGCACACCACAGCAAGTACAAACACTGCAGACTCATTTCACAGCTGTGCCGAGGCCAAATTCATCTGAATTCAAATCCAAACTAGGTGCTGAAACAGAGTAAAATGCAACTGCATATCATCTCCTTCGGCAGACACGGACGAAGACCAGCACACACATCGCGTGCGTGGAAGGCTAAGCTCTCCCAGACTGCAGAAAAGAGAGACCAGGACATTGAATGCAGCACCAAAAAGCAAAAATCCTGAACACTAGTTCTGTCACTGAGACAGCAAAAGATACTGGAATAGAAAGACTGGCTTATTTAAAGCCCTAGTCACCTCATCTGTGGATGAGGAAAAATACCCCACCCTCCTTTGAAAAAAAGTTAGTATAGGTGAAAGCACAGGAGAGACTTTGAAGTCACACTCTTAAAGCATTTCCATAAATATTAACTTTAATTTCTGTGCCAATCTCCATTTAGCAGTGAAGGGTTTGAAATTAAAAATTGCTCACAAGCAGCACTGGATAAAAGCTTGGAAACTGAGGGCAAGTTTAAGCCTCACCATCCAGTGTCTGCCAGCAGGACCAGCCCGAGCTACTTGTAATATTCATGGGGCAGATGTTGTGAAAAAGTCAGTTTCCAACCTCCTCTACAGCACTTGTTTGCAGGGCTGAAACGCTCTAATTTGGTGTCTTTGCCACTGCCCTTTTTCAATTGCCCTGTCTCTGTTCTTCTAGCCTCAATCTCTGCAGAACAGTAAGAAGGAGTAACTCCAAAACGATGCAGACTGAAATCTGGGCTGTATTCAAACTGAAATCTGAACAAACCCAAAAGCCATCTCGTCCCATATTTTTGGCTACTGAGTTGAAGGGTCCTGAGGAGGTTCTACAAGAGCTCACAAAGGAACTTACCTGCATTACCAGTACAAACCACACCAGTAAGCATTTGTCTCTTGGCAATAAAGCCATGACCCCTCAAAAAAGGTGAATTTCCTTTATTCTCACATCTCTATATACTGAATTTTAATGTTCTGCCATAATACATGTATGAAGCAGTTTAAGCACCTGTGTGAACTGCCAAGAGAGGCAGAGGAGGGCACTGTTGAAGGCACAGCTCACCTAAACCCACTGCAATTTATGATGATCAAAGAAGACAGGCAGGATTGCTGAACATGAAACCATTGCTGGATCCTACCTGTGTAAAGTATCTTTTGAAAAAAAAGACTATTGGGTAATGAAAGCTTCAAACGACCTCTAAGGACCTGCATCTTCTGGATCCTCTACCTTTGCTGTGAAGAGGAAATTTCCCCATATATGGCCCAAGCTGACAGAGGTCACGCTGCAGTTCAGGGTATTTGGCAAGCCCAAGCATCCAGAGATCATGAGTCAGTGCTCCAGAAATCACTGGGTTTTATAAACTAATAAATCTATTGCATTGCATTGGGTTTTTTCTTTTTAATTTGCCTTGGGTTCGTTTCTCAACACAGGCATCATCACATTTTCATTTTGCTTCTCTCTAACTGGGAGGAGCACTTTTCCATTCTGGGTTTGTTTGCTTTGTAAAACGACAGACAAGATTTTCATATTAGACTAAATCCTGGCATTGGAGCATTAAGAAATAAAAATCCAACATACCAACTACCGTGGAAGTTGGGAACAGATACTGTGCTGTCCTGTACTTTCACACAGCCCCTTAACAATAAAGGACACATTTTTTAAATAAAACCTCAAAACACCCTCACTTCTGTTCTCAGATCCCAAACAAAAAAATCACTTTTGGCATTTCAGCACAAGCAGACAGGACTTTTGCTGCTGAGAAGCTCCCCACAGCACCATCTTTTCCACCAATAACCTGACAACATCAACATGCACTTTCTTCCATCTTGAGTTCTACTTTTGGCAGTTCAATAGTTCAGCAGAAACCGCCCCGGTTTTGATTATGCGCACACACAAAATCACATACTGCTTCTTCCCATTTTTAAAAAGGACCCCAAACTCAACAAATTCCACTGGGTAATTACTTTCAGATTAGTAATTGGATAAATTACTATGGGGCAATTGGGGCAGAGGATTTTTGGTTTCAGTTTCTAGCTCTGTCACCAACGCTCTTGTGCATCAGGGCCACTGTCTCTGCTTCAGTTTTCCGTAAGTAAAATACAGATAATGCCTCATTGGGGAGCGGAGTCAAGTTAATATTTCACTGCTTCCAGCCCTCACTGTACTCAGAACAGAGTGCTTTCAGAGCACTATCACAGCTCTGCAAAGTGGGGCATTTCTGGGAAGAAACAGTTCCAGCCACAACCTCTTTGCACTTTTGCAGAGCATCCTCACAATTTAACAGTAGAACAAAACACATCACTATATTAAAAAGAAAACCATATTAAAAAAAGAAAACCACATCAAAACCCCCACAATTTTGAAGCCAACTTTGTTTCCCACAACTGCAAAAGACAATGCAAGTCCAAGTAGGTTTTTGGCCATTTTTTGTTGGGGTTTGTGTAACTCTTTACCAGCTGACAGTGAAAATGATGGTAAAGAGCAAAATAAAATATTGCTCAGGAAGTTTGGTTTTACTTAATGGGGCATTTTAACTATTATTTTTTTTAAAAAGTGTCACTGCCAAATGTGACCTTGTCCAAGAAAAAAAAATAAGACTGTGACAGACATTCTTGGTGTGTTGCTGAAGACAGGCACACCGTCTGCAGGAGGCAGCCTGCTATCACACTGCTGGTTAGAAAAACATCTAGGATTTCAGATCTTTGGTGCATGTTGTAAAAATTCCTTTTTATTGAAAATTTCAGGGGGTTCGATAAATGTTTGTAGACTGTTTCTTGCATAATCAAGGATTAAAGCTGATCAGTCAAGAATACAGTAGACAGCAATAGTTGATATCCTTTTCTTCATGTTTGTTTTTATTAGGGGAATTTTTAAGAAATACTACCACATATCAGATCTAATTTCAAGCTCGCTTCTGTTACTCTAGGCAAAGCAATAAAAGCCTTAGCTTGGATTTTTAAGAGTCACATCCAGGAGTAAAAAGAACCCCAAGCTTAGGCCTCCCTAACAATATCTTACCAAGTTACTTCAGTTTTGAGCAGAACCCCACTGGGAAAACACTGACGAGGAGACAGGACTCATTCCAAGAATGATCATCTTACTTCACTTAGACAAAGTAAAGCCTTTCATGAAATAGGCTCGGGTTTGGCCTACATTCTCTGCCATGAAAAGGCTTCATTATATGCAGCTGAACACGTTGTTTGAAAATGTGATACAACTGGCATTTAATGCAACAAAAGGTGAACAAACCCAAATGGTAAAACTGTATTAAACATGGCATTTATTATCTCTGAAATAACCTATTTAAAGATTTTTAAAATGTGTGTTTTACCCACAGAAGAGTTCAGAGACAGTGTGAGCACCCTACTGACTATCAGAGAAAGCCATCTGCAGATTTAGGATGTCACGAAGGCAGACATCAGCAGATAAAAAGAAATACTGCAAGTAGTTTGTTTTCAAGCGCGTTTCTTTGCTATACACAAGTCATCATTTACTGCTGCTTTGAATTCCAACTGCATTCTCTACAGGCACGTTGCAGGCACTGCAATTACCTTCTGAAGCTCCAGCAGAGAGCTAAACAACGTATGTAGATTCTTTTCAGGAATTTCTTACTTCATTCAGAATGACATTCATGATTTAGGTATTTCCATTACAAAATCTGTCTGTGATTTGTCTTCAGGTCAGAGAAGCAAGTGACAAGAGGTATAAATAACAACAGGAATAGAAAGAACAAGAAATTTGTCCAAAAGCATGCTGAGGGTCTGCTGTTTTTTTTTTATTTTTATTAAATACCTGAATCAACTCCCTCTCATTTCCTCTGCATACGAGACACGGTCTTACTGCTCTTACCCAAAAGCCCTTTGTGTGAGAAGGCGCCCAACGACAGCCTAGATTTGACTAAGCCAACGAGGAAATGCATGATCACATGCAACAACTGATAAGCCTCTCAATCCCAGAAGCGTAAGGCATGAATCAGGCAAGTGTCAGCTTCTAACTGAAAGAAACCTGGGTTCTGAGCACAGAGAGCATAAATAATTCGCTATATAAACACCAGTTTTCAATTTCTGCTTTTTATGATTATACAGTCAAAAGGGATGTTGAAATCTAGGCTTTATTTGGTATCTGAAAAATAAACTGTTTCTGAACAATTGGGTAATGCTTGTGTAATGGCCTCAAGACAGACAGCAGCTCAGACAGCTGTGTGATCAGCCACAGAAGCTGCGGTTCAGAAATCCCCCGTCTTTGGAACAATTGCAACTTTCTCTAGGACAAAGTCCACACACAGGGAGCAGTGTTTCCCTGCTGCATCTAACAGTTTCATTATTGTTTAACGACGAAAAAAACAGCTCCAACCATCTATCAAGCTTGACATTTTATCCGTCTCTGCTGCTGGCCCAGAATACAGGGCACGCATTGGGAGAGGTTCAAGGATTCACTAAGTTATTTCATTAATCTAAACACAGAAACATTTCTCTTTTAACCATTAATTTCTCATTTTTAAAACCTGTCCAGGAAACCATAGGCCTGTCTGTCCTCCAAATTATTAAATCCAAGTACCTATAAAGAAACCTATTCTGCCAGGTGAAGGAAAGCTCCAGTTTAAGATGTGTGTAAAACAAAAGCAATGCTCTAGAGAAGGGATTCCTCGTGCAGCAGAGCAGCAGTGCCAGTTGCAGTTCCAGCCCAGCTGCGATTATTCTGACACCATAATTCAGTAGACTATTAAGTTGCTGCCCACTGACCCTCCCTTCCCAGGAGCGCCGCTGCTCAGCAGGTTTCCTGTGGCTCAGGCAAAGTCCTAAGAAGCACCAACACGTTCATGGAAGAAAAACTTATCGATGCATGATGCAACCTGGTGAAGTATGTCCTCAACCACAGCATCAGAGAAATGATTCATCTGAGTGAGTCTAACAACCCAGATGAAAGGTGGAAGTCATTCACTAGTGCCGGTGGCAACACCTTGCTTTCCGAGAAAGGTATCTGGACATCAACAAAAAACAGTGCCACATCAGTTCTGGTCTGGACTTGGAGGAGATGCAGTATTTCTCTGATTCTGACTCATTTGGGAAAGAAGCCAAACCAATATAAGCTCATACAGGCAGCATGTGGCATTGATTCAGTGACGCTGCTTGTGACCACGCAATTTGAAGTTATCCCTGTGTATATATAGAATATAGAAAGCCCAAAGGAACTATCATGCTGTAGTAGAGGTTACTATGCAACAAGTTACTCCCAAAAGAGAGTATTTAAAAATCTGTTTAAAATCTCACTTAACATCAATCTAGAGGCTAAACTAAAAGATTGAAGCATATGCTGCTTAAATATATTCTTGTAGGCATATCCTACAACCTTCTGAATATAAATAAAAAGGTGGCAGCAAAAAGAAACCCTGACATGAAATTAATATTTTAGTCTACATTAAAATACAATGTGGAAACTCCTATTCCAAGACTATTTGGCAGAGAAGCTGAAGGGCATTAGAGAAAGAAGCCTAATTAATATTTTGGAGTAAAGTGAAAACCTCAAGAGCAATTAATGTGAGGAAATTGTTGATTTTACTGACACTGGAAAGAATAAACAGCATCTCAGAAAGCAACAATTCCTTTTAAAGCAAGTCCCTTATGGGAACATAAATTCAAAAAGCCACCACGGGCTTTCAGAGGTTGGAATAAGCCGTCCCTCGGTTCTGAGGAAACTGGCTGAGAAAGGAGGAAGAAAGTAATACAAAGGTTGAATCCTTGATCTGACAGTCATACTCTGTTTCTAAAAGAAAATTGCAACTTTTCAACTTCGCAATGTTCCTTAAGGACTGAACAATCGACTTTGGAGGGACCTACCATCAGGCGGGGAGAAGACTGGGCATGCAGACGAGTTCCGTTCCTGCTCAGCAGGAGCTCAGCAGCGAGGCGATTCTCCCCACCTGCAAAACACAGATAACACTTATTCCTCCCTGCAAAGTGTCTCGTGCTCCCTGAATTGCCAGCTGGGGCAAGCTCCAAGTACTAACTTCTGCCTTCTTCTAATGACCATCCTGGGGAAGCGGAGGAAAACCAGCTTGATACGGGGAGACACAGGCAGGTACTGTCAAGAGCAATGACTGGAATTAGTTTGGGGAGCAGAAGATTGGCTGGGGTTTCGCAACGGAAGTGGGTGATCAGGGGAGGGCTGGAGAAATATTTGCACCACGTGAATACGTTTAAGTGCAGAGCACAAGGTGCAGGTAGATAAACACCAGTGTCACTGCAGAAGCACAGACCTTCCTGCGACACTTCCTCGAGAAGTTAGATCAATACTTGAGTATTTAACCCACCCCAGACTGCTAGCAGTATTCCAGTAGTTTAAAACCATGCTTTAGTCAGAGCTCAGACTATAGAGAAGTTCCCTCAGGTTTTTTCCTACCAATAGGTCCTCTTTGCCTGGGCAGCAGCAGTTCTCACACGGCTGTGTCCAAAAAAGGGACATGTGCACACAATTATCTGCATTTCACATTATCTTTCTGCCAGCAAAGCATTTCATTAATCACCAAGCCTTTGGTTCAAGGTACTTTCTGATTTCCTATCTTTGAATCAGGCTTTGTGTCCCTCAGGACTGGTTGAAGGCTGTAGAGGGAAGAGAAGCTCTGAGATATCCTCTGTACATGGGAAAATGCACGCTTTCTGTCAGGGATGGGAAGGTAGCCTAAAACTAAGTAAGCACATTTTTTCCTCCATGCATTAAAACAAAACCAACGCGCTCTAGATGAGGACAGTGTTTTACCCAGCTAGATGTGGGGACACAAAGCTTCAGACTGGGTCCACCACAGAACTTGTCTTAGCTCTACAGGATTCAGGGGCAGGCACACAGACAGAACACCACCACAGGCGACGACTGCGTGAAAACCTGCTTACACCCTTCCACCATGAAAAAGCTGTTTCAAAGTCTAAAGCGCAAGTTTTAATAACCCTTCTATATATAGCACTGGAGATCCAGCTCAAATTGCACCCTAACCCGATTGAAGAGTTTACCATCTCCCTAAGGTGGTATAAACAACAAATCAGGGTACAAAGTTGCATAACAACAACTGAATATTACACATTTCTAAACCAACCAACCAAAAAGTCAACAATGCCACCCTGAAGGCAACCACTATAAAGAGAAAGCTGAAGGCCTGAAAAAAAGATGACAGATTTTGGTCATAAGCTCAACTAGTGACCAGCAGCCCCAAGATATAATTCATATATATCATTGCTTTGCTCTCTCATTGCAGGGTATTGCATTTGGCTCTCCTTTTAAGTTGACTCCCAAGAGCCTAATCACATCTACCTGCCAACAAGAAAGACTAAGCCTCACTGAAAGTCAGTCTACTTCTTCTACCCTACAATTAAACACAGTATTTAAATAATGGCTTTAAAATTAATCCAATTCAGTAAAAACCTGGAGCAATTCAGCCTTAACCCATGGTCACCAGTGTCAAGGCAATCAGCTTTTAATTAAAAGTTCAATTGCTACCAGCTAAGGGGACATGCAAACCACCGAGTGCTGCTGCTGGGTAACGGGGTGGACAAGCAGAGAGAACTGCCCCTAATGGAGAACACAACAGGTAAATTGTGTTGCTTCATTAGACCCAAGCGTTCTACTGAAAGCAATTCTGTTTACAAAGAGTGAATACAAGATCCCCCTCCCCACCACTGTGAACACAGAACATGTTAAGGAGATAGCAGCATGTGTGACACATGGTGGGTAGGTCAATGCAAGGATCTGGAATTTGGAAGAAACAACATTTAAAAGCTCACAGCTTTGTGTTCCACTTCTTGGCTCTAGAAAAACAAGCGGAAATGATCATAAAGGTTAAATACTGTGTGTTTGTTTGTTTCATGTAATCCTGTATATGCCTTAATCATTGTTTATCTTCAAAGTTTTGTAATATAACCTACATAATATAACCCACTGCAATGTAAACACACCAAAAAAAACCAAACCCAAATGATAATGCACCTGTCATTGCCATCCTAATGAAATGGAGAACTAAAAAACATTCTGTAAACCCAGTTAAGTTCTTTACCAATTCCCTAAGCAGGTTAGAAAGAACAGAAAACTGCCACAGGTTCCTACACTGCCACGGAACAGCTCTCCAGAAACAACGTCCAACACCCTCTGTAGTACCCACGGGCAGACGCCTTCCATGTCAGGGGGGAAGTGAGCTCAAACAAAAGACATAAACACAACCTTTTTACATCTCAGCAAATTAAACATTACCTTGAAGATACCTGAATCACAGAACCATAAAACTAAAACGTTGTTCTTATCTAGGCTTTAACATTACATTTACCTCTGCAGTACCTAGCTAAGCCTGGCCATCCTTGAAGAGTTTGGAAAACACGTGAAGCTATCAAGTGCAACAGCTTATTTACCGTAAGGTCATCATAACACCGAGCACCTCCATCCCTGGCTGTTCTGCCAAGTCCCTGGTCTGTGAAGGCTCAGGCCGGACTGTGAGCGTGTTCTCACTGCGGAGAGTTCACATGTACGAACCCGCAATCACACGCTGAAATACTGGTAAAAATACCCCGATACGACGATTCATCAAGCCTTTATCCGCAGGAAACACCTTGCTCAGTTTACAGGAATAAACTGCTCCGAAGAACAGTTGAGTGCTTTTACTTTCTGAACTCTTTTTTTGCCTCCTGTGGCAAAGGAAGGACTTTCAGAGCTTTCACTTTGCCTTACACCCCCAATTTGGAGCAGAAATGGCCCAGAGCTCTTCATTAAGAAAATAATTTGGGTCCTTGCCACCGAGGAAGCATCACCCCGGGTACACTGCCACTGTACCAAGCAAACCAGTACCTTAAACATGCTAAAATGCAAAGAGACAGCGATTTAAGCGAAGAGCTGTACTGGAGGCTGGCACTTAGCCAGGATTCCTCAGTTCTCACAGCACTGCCAGCATTATAACCTACAGAACCTGAGAGCGCCTTTGGGAGCAGATCTCAGAAGAGGAAAGAGTTTCTGAACACCACTTTCTAACCAAGAGAACAGAGGCTGTACCTGAGCCCCACCCGCGCCGTTAGGGAAACCCTGTGAGCACTCCCCATGAAGGAGCCCCTTCACCCCATCTCCCCAAAACTAAAATCCAGGTGGATCACAACCCCCTTCCAGCCTCTCCCTGTCCCCTGCCAGCCCTGGTGCCAGCAGCCCCATGTCCCCTACCCAAGCCCTGCCAGCCCTCTCCTGCCCCATGTCCCATCCTGTCCCCCCTGCCTTGACAATCCACAGCCTTTANCCACATGCACCCTCCCTACTCTGGCAGCACTCCTACTGCCTCATAGCCACAAACCCTGCCAGCCCCTCACTGCCCCACAGCCTACCCCAA